>CM035172.1:8649895-8810125 GCA_020205615.1 Panax quinquefolius | reverse complement strand
GAGGATATAACTTGGCGAAGTCTCCACCAAGAGGTGCGTTTTCATACTCTTCTTCATTTAGAATCGGATATTCACAGAGAATTATTATTATCTCTTGATATCAATACACTTTAAGCGATATAGCCTCCGTTTTCGATAAACCTTGTGAATTCACATACCGATTCTCACGCTTTGAGCTATCCCCGACGGAACCGCCGCACAAGCTTGTGGTGTTTATTGTGTTTACGCTGCGAGGATCGGGACGTTTTAGGTGATTGGAACGTGACGAAAGATCTTGGCGTTAACATTGGGCGCTAGTAAGGAGGGCTCTTTTCAATCACAATTGTTTAAATTTGCTTGAAAGATGATGAGGAGTAGAGATGGAACACCTAAGGAAGGAAGGCGATGGGTTAGTTCATCAACGCCTCGTATCTCGATAAAGGATCGGTTGGGTCCTTCTAAAAGTGGTCTTGAGAAAGACACGGCTTCTAAGAACAATTCGGAAGAACTTCGTCAGAAGATCCGTGGTGGAGCAGACGGAAGTTAGTCTTTAACGCCGATAAGGGCGTGATCCCAATCCCGAACGGGTAAGCGGTTCATGCCACCGAACTCATCGTAGAAGTGGTCAAGAGGACCGAACTACCAAGTTGGCGAGGATGGCGGATGACGAAGCGGATAAGGCTTTGGAGGTTCATAAGACAAAGGAAGATATAGCCAGAACAAATGCTTGGTGAATGAGTTGAGAGGCGAAGCATCTAGCCATATTCATTCAGAAGGACAAAGTAGGCATAAGGAAGTACCCGTCGGAAGGGTAAGGAGCCGGAACATTCATCGTGTGTCCAGGATCATTCTCGTAGTAGCAGGAGATCGAGGAGAGAAGCGCCTTGGCCTCAAGAAAGTAATCGACGGTCGTTAGATCAATTCATCACAACGGTGAAAGAGCGAAGAAGCGGTCGAGAGAAATTATGCCGAGAAACCGAAGAGGAGAATAAATCACAATCGTTCTCATCGTGAGGATGAGATTTTACGACTTAGTAAATCAAGAAGTCCCGCAAAGCGGCGAGATCGGCGGGGAAGGGTCGATCCATTCCAAAACCTAGTGTCGCCAAGAAAAGGAGATCTCATCACAACCGAAGGTGTTGATTTTACAGTTAGAGAGTTGAAAGAACTTCGAAAACAATTGGTTTGAGGTCCAACGGGTGAAAGATGTTTCGGTAAGAAGGCATCCCTTTTTCTCTCCGATATTCTCGGGAGAAAGCAGATCTTTACCAAAAATTACCTCGCGTGGAGAGCTATGATGGGTCGGGAGATCCTTATGACCATAGTCGAGCGTTCAACCGATTAATGGATTACTTATGACTTTTTCGATGTCATAAATGTAAATGTCACACTTTTGTCACTTACTTTGAGAAAAGACGCGAGACGGTGGATGGGGACTTTACCATCGGATTCTATCTCCTCGTGGTGAACTTTGTGATAAGTTCCATGCTCGTTTTGGAAGCAACCAAGAAGAAGGGGAAGCTTCTGTGTTCTTTAGACAAGTCCGTGATTCACCAATGAATCTTTAGGCGATATGTAAAGAGGTTTAGGGAAGCGGTCGGACGGTGTGTCGATCTTAATGATCTCAAGTTGTTGGATTATTCGAATGAAAATTTGGATCTGGTTAAATCGGAGAAATTGGTAAAAAGCCGATGTTTCACCATCCGAAGAAACTTTGAAGCCTTTTTTTGACAAGGCTATATTGTTGTGGAAGAGGCTATGAATAGTCTCGAAGAATCCTTCTTTGAGCCAATCAAAGGAAGTAGAGGTTCCCAAGACCGATGTTGATCGTAGAGAAGAGGGGAGGTTACAACAAAGGCGGCGAAGGTAGTTCGAAGAAGTCTAATAACTCGTGGCGACAAGGCGTGTGATCGTGCACTGTTCTTACCCGAAGGTTAATAAGGTTTATACCCGATTGAATACTGAGAGAGGTCGATAATTTTGGATCGGATCCGAAACCGGCCTTTCTTTGAACCACTTCGTGATAATTACAAAGCGGGACATGGCAACCCTCAGTAAATATTGTGGTTATCATCAAGTCAGCGGGGTCGTGACATACCTAATGAATGTTGTAATTTAAAGGATTTTGTGGAAAACAAGATTAAAAGTGGCTTGGCGATTCAATATGTGGTGAGAAAGACCGCCAAAATCAATGCAGGTTATTAATCGCACTGTTCAAGCAGTTCAAGTACCGCTTTTGTTCAAAATGTTCCACCACCGCCAAGGCAAGTCGTTGATGTAATAAATGGTGGATCTGTTGGGAAATTAGTAGGGAAGAAGAGGAGGTCTTATCTTGATTCGGTTATGTCAATAACCGATCTTACTCGAAGGATGACGAGGCCTTTCCGAGAACTGTTATTTCATTCTGAGATGCGGATTATCCTTCGGAGCCCATTGAACCGCATGAAGGAGCATTGGTGATCACGTGCCAAGTGGGCTCGGTGGATGTAAACGCATGATGATAGATAACGGATCTTGGTGGACATTCTTTATGCCCATGCTTATCAAAGAATGCATCTCGATGAGCACAAAATGGAGGTCTGACAGAGGCTCCTCTATATGGTTTTGAAGCGATCCCATCAAAGTGGTAAGACTATTGAACTCCCCGTCATCTTTGTGCAGCCCCTCGCCAAGTGGAGATAACTTGTAAATTTTATGTTGTGCATGTGGATTCAGATCTAACGCCATTTTGGGAAGACCTACGCTGATGACTCTTCAGTGTAACTTCCATCCCACATTTCAAAATCAAGTTCCCTACAAAGACATGGAGTAGGAGAGGTGATGGGTGACTTGGATCCGGCAGAAGATGTTATCGAATTTCATCATTTCATCCGGAATGGGGTCGATAAACAAGAAAAGAAAGACGATGGCAATTGAAATCGAACCCTTCACCGGAAGCGATTGAGCCGTTGGTAATCCCACTGGAGGGACGGAGGAAATTGAGTTGGTCTGAAAGCCCGGACAAGACAGTGAAGATTGGTTGCTTACACGTAACCTCTTGAGACGAATCTTATGGAACTTTTACGATGCTTATGTCGATATTTTTGCATGGGAGCCACAAGATATGCCGAGTCAGGAAGGTTCTTTGAGCATAAAGCGGAGATAGATCCTTCAAAAAAGCCGGTTAACGAAGAAGAGGCGGATATTTGCTCCGAACGTCAAAAGATCATCGATGAAGAGGTTGCAAAATTGTCGGTCTGCCGACTTCATCTACTGAGATTGATTACCCGGAGTGGATAGCAAATGTAGTATTGGTGCGAAGCATAATGGAAAGTGGCGGGTTTCAGATCGACTACACCGACCTCAACAAAGCTTCGTGTCAGAAGGACTTTATCCTCCGCCCATATCGATCACTCATCGATGCCACTTGGGGTATGCATTATTAAGTTTTATGGATGCTTTTTCAAGGTTATCATCAAATATCCATGCAAAGAAGACATTCCAAAACAAGATTCATTACACACCGATTCGATTGTGTGCGCATAAAAAAATGACTTTTGGCCTCATTAATCTTTGGAGCTACCTATCGGAGGATGATGAACTTTATATTGATAGGCAATTGGGAAGGAACATGGAGGTTTATGTAGATGACATGATCGTGAAGAGTATGCAAATTCAGAAACATTTGGACGATCTAGAGGAATGTTTTCAAACTGTTCGTCATCGACAACTGCGACTTAATCCAACCAAATGTACTTTCTACTTGGTCTTTGGAAAATTTAAGGTTATCTGGTCACCAAAGGGCATCGAAGCCAATCCGGAGAAGATCCGGGCCATCCTCGACATGAAGACTCTCGGTCATTCAAAGACGTTCATTCTCGAATCGGTGGTAGGATTGCGGCTTTAAGGAGGTTCGTCGCCAAATCTGCAGAAAGATGTCTTCCTTTCTTTGATACATTGAAGGGACCGAAGAATGCGAAGACATTCCAGTGGACTTCCAAGTGTGAAGATGCTTTCCAAAGTATAAAGACGATCGTTTTCTTGGCTCCTTTATTGGTCAAGCTTCGTCCCAAAGCAGAGACTTTATATTTGTACGCTTGCGCCTTTCTTAGCGGTTGGAGCGCTTTTGATTCGGGAGATCGGTGGGAAGCAAAGATCCGGCCTATTACGTCACCACGCCCCTACGAGATCTGTCAAACCGGTATCCTAACATTGAGAAATTTGCCTTTGCTTTAATAATTGCAAGTAGAAAGCTTGGCGAAGATTTTCAAGGTCGACTCTCGGTCGCCGCTCACACGGATCGACCCGTTGAAGAAGGTGATGGGCAAGCGAGAGGTCTCGGGTAGATTAAAAAGCATGGACTATGGAATTGTCCGCTTTTTTATCGAGTATCATCCCCGAATCGCCATCAAAGGCCAAGCCTTGGTCGACTTTATGGTAGAATGTTCGATTCACAAGCAGAATCTGAAATTATCGGAAGTGAATCTTACGATCGGCGTTGGTCGTTATTCAACAGGTCAAGGCGTGGACGTTGTATATGCAGATGGATCCTCTACGATGACCGTTAGCGGAGCAGAATTATTCTAATAAGTCCGGAGAGGATTTAAGGTTCAAAGAAAGCCATCGATTCGGATTTAAAGCAACAAATAATGAAATTTGAATACTGGAAGCGGTGTTAGAAAGTGTCCGATTAGCAAAGAGTCTCAAGTCCAACAGTTAATTATCTATAGTGATTCTCGGTTTGGTTGAAAAGCGGTTGTCGGAGATTATGAAGTTCGGGGGGACGAATGATCAAATATCTGGCGGAGTTAAGAAACCAACTTCAATTTTTACTTCAGACGAGTTTCGTGGTATTGGAGCTAACGACAATTCCCATCTGGCGATGCTTTATCGAAATTGGCCACTCTGATGATGCAGATGTCTTTCATGGATCGGTGTATTTGGAAATTTTGCGGCGGTGAAAGTGTTCAACATGAAAACGTTGATGTGCATCGAATTAACAAACCGTTGGATGACCCCACATCGAGTATTTGGCGGATGGCGTCCTTCCTTCGGATCGAGATCTTTGGCAAAGAAGATCAAGTACAAGAGTACTAATTTGATCTTATTGATGGGGATCTTTATCGATTGGCATTTTCCTCACCATTATTGAAATGTTTGGTTCCGTCCAGAAGCCGAGTATACGCTTCGGGAAGTTCATGAAAGGATTTGCGGTGATCATACGTACGCCAAGTCTTTGGCTTACAAAGTACTTCGACAAGGTTACTATTGGTCGACAATTTTCAAAGAAATTTCTGAGTATCGCCAAGAAATGTGAAAATGCCATTTCAATAGTCGGTCTCACATCACCCACGGGAAGAGTTATACTCGATTTTATCTCCTATACCCCCTTTATCGGGGGTGGATATATTGGGAATAATTACTCAAAGCTAAAGGTCGTTAGCTTCGTCATAGTTCTTTATTGATTATATGACCAAGTGGGTAGAGGCGAAACCGCTTGACGATAATGAAACAGAGTGCTTAAAGTTTATAAAGAGTCTGTGGTGTTTCGCCCGGAATCCCTAAGATATTGATATCTCGACAACAGACGGACGCCATTAAATGGGTTCAAAATTTGAAGAATTTTTGAATGATTTGGGGATTCAAAGAAGAAGACTTCGTGGCTCATCCACGGTCGAATGGGCAAGTTGAAGTAACCAACAGACGTCGCCGAAGCGGAATAAAGCGAAGATTGGATGGCTAAGGGAGATGGCCGAAGAATTCTTTGAGCGTCTTTGTGGGCATACCGAACTCACGCCGAGGACTACTACGAGGGATTCGCTTCCGATTGGCCTACGGTAATCGATGCCTTAGTCCCGGTCGAGATCGGATCTCCAAGTCTTCGTAAGTCAATTCAAAGAAATCTACAATGATGAAGGATGAAGGCTAACTTGGACTCGCTAGACGAAGTCGAGAGAAGCTTTAATCAAATTGGTCGCTTATCAACGAAGGGTGGCCAAACATTATAACAGTGGTGTCAAACTTCGTGAGATTCAAGTAGGAGACTTCGTTCTCGAGAAGCAAAAGCGTCTACACCTCGAGAATACGGAAAGCTAATCTTAGAATTGGGAAGGGCTATATGAAGTGATCAAGTACCAAAGCCCGGTACTTATCGATTAAAGGCACTTGATGGTTCCGAGATCAAGAATACATGGCATGCTGGCAGACTTCGGAAGTATTTTCAATAAAGTTCAAGTCAGTTTATCGGAAGTCTGTACACAACTGTTTGATATCAATAAAAGATCACTTTTCTACAAATTATCACTGGTCTTATTGGTCCGATGGTGTAAGGAGGTATGGTAGGACTCGCTGGCCATTCGATGGTAGCCCCAAGTCCTTTTGGTCCTATATTGATCTTATCAGGGTGGTAAGTCAATGGTCACTATTGGTCCGATGGTGTAAGGAGGTATGGTAGGACTCGCTGGCCATTCGATGGTAGCCCCAAGTCCTTTTGGTCCTATATTGATCTTATCAGGGTGGTAAGTCAATGGTCACTATTGGTCCGATGGTGTAAGGAGGTATGGTAGGACTCATTTGGCCATTCGATGGTAGCCCCAGTCCTTTTGGTCCTATATTGATCTTATCGTGGTGGTAAGTCAATGGTCACTATTGGTCCGATGGTGTAAGGAGGTATGGTAGGACTCATTTGGCCATTCGATGGTAGCCCCAAGTCCTTTTGGTCCTATATTGATCTTATCGGTGGTGGTAAGTCAATGGTCACTATTGGTCCGATGGTGTAAGGAGGTATGGTAGGACTCATTTGGCCATTCGATGGTAGCCCTGTGTCCTTTTGGTCCTATATTGATCTTATTACTGTGGTGGTAAGTCAATGGTCACTATTGGTCCGATGGTGTAAGGAGGTATGGTAGGACTGTTGGCCATTCGATGGTAGCCCCAAGTCCTTTTGGTCCTATATTGATCTTATCGTGGTGGTAAGTCAATGATCCTTTATTGGTCCGATGGTGTAAGGAGGTATGGTAGGACTCATTGGCCATTCGATGGTAGCCCCAAGTCCTTTTGGTCTATATTGATCTTATCGGGGTGGTAAGTCAATGGTCATTATTAATCTTTATGTCTTGGTTCTTATCTCGTTTTGTCGTCCAAATTTACTTCACGATAATTGATCTCACTCTTCTGCATGGAAGTAGTATAAGTTATTTATTCATTTAAGTGTTGAGTTGGTTCATTAGTTGATTAACTTGAATCTCGTAAAAGTAAAATTCAACTCACTCACTTGTATGTATGAGTTAAGCGTTATATGCCATATCTAATTCAATAGTTCATTTTATTGATACTAAATTATTGACATGAAACCGATCGAGATGTAAGTTATAATCAAGGCAGCTTAAAGATTTATCAATAAGCATAAAATGTTCATTTCATTTAAATCGATTAAATTACATGAACATAAAAAGTTAAATATTTACATAGAATCAAAAGCATGATATATATATTCAGGCACCGCCTTCATCATCGGAATTGAGCAATGCCGGGTCCAATTGAGCAGCAGATAGCTTCTCTTTCCCTCGTTCCCGACAGTCCTCATATCCCTCCGAATAGACCTTCATGATCTCTACATTGAGTTCATCCGAGTCCCTATACTCGCCTTGAAACATTTTTGAAGCTCTTCATCGTAAGCAGGCCTCGTCCCTCAAGGTCTTTTATCTTATGGCGGAGCTTATGACGCTTGGTCTTATGCCTTCGAGCTTCATCCTGGATCTTCGTCTCAGCTTCACCAATTTGTAGGACTAAGCTTCGGTTGGCTGAAGAGAACTCCTCATTTTTCACCTTAAGGAGTAGGTTCTCTTCAACCAAACCAGCATTCAGATTGGTTAAGGTTTGTTGGCCGGCTTCGGACGCAGCCAACTCATCTCTCAGAGTTAAATCGCATCGATGTCTTCAAATCCATCTTCGCCCGATCCAATTCTCTTTGAAGACCATTGATGGTATGAAAAGCATCTTCACGGCCAGCTCTTTCTCGTTCCAAGGTCGATTTCAGCATGTTTATTTCTTGGCGCATGAAATCTTCCTCTACCTCTCCATTTATGTGTCTCGGACGCATGATCGTCCAAGAAAACTGAGATTAGCTTTCGCACATTTTCAAAGTACTCAAGTCAAATTCTAAAATGCTCGAAGGAAAATAGAGATGTAAAGGAAGAAGTCATTATTGTTTACCTTGGCAGATAACTCATTCCTTCGTCGAGAAGATTTCCGTCTGTGTGATCTTTGAGCCGTTGATCGTCGGTTAGGTGTCGAACGAAAGCCCCGAAGAGGTCGAAAGGAAAGTTGGCGTTGAACCGGGCCATGGGTCGGAGATCCCACGGCTTCAAGATGATAACCTTGACCGAAGGGCCGGTAGATTCAGGAGAAGGTCTCGACCTTCGAGGAAAAAGAGTAAAATTTGGTGGGGGTGTAGGTTCAGCATTTAACGGTTTCGATTATGGGAGATTTGTTTGAATTAGGTTCTTTGGGTGTTGAAGCGGATGCGGAACTTGGATGGCTCTCGTGAAGTGCAGTTTCTTTTTCGGATAACGTTGGAATCCTTCGTCCTGGTCACCGTCCTCTTCGATCTGTATTTCTACATGGGGCACGAAGGGAGGAATGACCGAAGACTGAGGAACCCTGAGTTCTTCGGCAGTTAATGGAGTTATTTTTGTTTTTAGTTTTTAGTCCTAAGTATACTCCTTCGATCAGGACGATCAAGTAAGCCGCCTGATCGAGGAATGGTTTTGGGGGTTGGTTCTGTTTCTGGTATAGGTTCGGGAGGATTTACTAGAGGGACTGACCTTGGTTTTCTGGTAGCCCTCCTCTTTTGTCGAGGGTGAAAGGTCTCTTTCGGTATGAGAACCTCTTGACCTCTGTTTCTTCGGTTGAAATTCATCCGTATGAATTTACGGTGTTCGATATACTTGAGGGTAGCCCGGTGGGTGTAGCTTGATTGCTTCAAGATTTCCCGCATAAGAAATCTTGAGTTCCTTTACTTCTGCAGAGTTTCTACCGATCAAAGACCTTTTGCACAAATCAAACAATTCCATGTTATAATTATATTTTATGGAATATTTTCAAAAATATATATATTTGAAATAATTTGGGACTTACGCTTACGGTCATACAACCATGCTTGCTTGAGAGAGTCCAGTATTTCCACTCCTCCTTCGGAAGTTGTCAAATAGCTCCATCATCTCCACTTCTCGTTCTTGGAAACATCTCCAAAGTCGTGAGATATTTTTCATCAGTTGCCCGATTCGGAAGAGAGGAGATTTTGGGGCCTTTGACAAAGAACCATTTTTCGTGCCATCCCCTATTGCTCGAAGGGTGTTCACCAAATGAAACGTCTCACAAATTTCTCTCCAGACTTCGGAGAATGTTTCTTTGAGGGCCTTGAACCCCTTCTCCACGGATCGCACTATCTTGTAGACAAAGAAAGAAGAAGTCCGGGAGGGCTCGACACCCGGTTCATGGCATGAAGGCCACGAAGGCCGAATGTGAATGTAGGAGTTGGCACGGGCGATTGTAAAAATTCTACACCCAAAAACCCCAGTAGGGTCACTTATGAAGATATGAAGAGGAATCGAACCCCTTCTCCAAGAAAAGTCACCGGTACGGTAGTCCATCCTTCGTGCCGTTGATACATTTTCTCTCCGAGAATCTGGGTACCGACAAAGCATGGGTGTTCGGAATGTGGAACCGAAGTTCGAACTCTCTTGATCAAACCTCGATTATGATAGACGGGGTGTTGGCATGCGAGAATCGCTCCATACTCTATAATAGTCGAGGGGTTTTCGGGTTTTTCGCTTGGGATTCGACTCAAGTCCCTCGTGAAGATTAGGGTTTGGGGAATCACGGTGATGGGTGTTACAAGTATGGGAGAACTCATTCGAGGTTTTGAGAAGCCATTTGTGAAGATTTGCAGAGAGAAAGAGATCGTAAATTTTGTAAGGCGCTCGAATTTCAAATGAAGCAGTAAAAGCTGTCAAAATTGGTAAAGTTATCCTTTTATAATCGATTTACACGTTGTTCAAGACAGTAGCATTAAATGACAAAGTAATAATTTGGAATTTGAATGGGAAGCGTCCGGTTTGGGATCTCAGTACCTAATGGTTAGAAATCTTTCGAATTGGGCCCTTAACTTCCTTTCATTTCATTTCACGGACAATAAATGGGTACGTTTTTAATTACATCTTGTCATTTATCGATTCTCAAGAAATATCATTGGATTGTTTATAGTTTTCTATTAAACATTACGCTCAACAAAAAACTAGGGGCAATGTTGGGTCGTGATATTTTATCCTTTGGGCCAAATATATTGGGCTTATTATTTTTATTCTATTGGGTCTTTATTATTGAATTATAAAAATCATTTAGCCCAATTATCATATCATTTTCATTTCAAACTTATAAGGCCGATTGGTCAATGGATCAATCATTTAGACATTTTAAATATCTATAATCTTTGACCTGTAATGATGAAAAAGCATATCGGTTGACTAAAGAGACCGCCATGCATTAATGTGGATGGGATTGTAATCGATTGGCCTACGATAAAAGCGATGAAAAGAAAATGAACAAACTACACGCAATTACGCAAGAAACCCATCGGTAGTAAAGGGAATGTGTCAGTAGTAGTGGGTGGTACGATAATTCGGCCAGGAGGATATAACTTGGCGAGGAAGTCTCCACCAAAGTACGTTTCATACTCTTCTTCATTTAGAATCGATATTCACGAGAGAATTATTATTATCTCTCGATATCAATACACTAAGCGATATAGCCTCTCGTTTTCGATAAACCTTGTGAATTCACATACCGATTCTCACGCCGATTTATTTATCTCGACGGAACCGTAGTCGTTTCGTGGTGTTTATTGTGTTTACGCTGCGGGATCGGGACGTTTTAGGTGATTTAACGCGACGAAAGATCTTGGCGTTAACACTACTAATATCTTTGTCGTTGATATACTAGTGGAGTATTTTATACAAAAAATAAAAAATATAAAAAAAAACATTATGCAATCGTAAATATTAATTAACCCGTCCGTATGTACAAAGTAAAAAAAATAAATCAAAAATACAAAAGTAAAGGGGTAAATAAAAGAGAGTTGAAGTTCAAGTCATGCCGTATTGTCGTCTATGTCTTCAACCTCCACCGTCTGATCATCAACTCCATCTTGATCCTCCCACTCCGGCATAGGTGTGCATTCCACCTTATGCCGCACTTTCCAATCATGCGCCTGACACCCGCGTGAGCAATAGTTCACCTTCCCACAACAAGAACACCTCCTGAACTCATTCCTCCGGGTCTCCGGTCGCCCGCAACTTACATCCGAGCACCTTCTCAACCCCTTGCCATCACCCAACTCGAACCACTCTGCCAAAAAACGGTTCGCCGGATGCACCTCACGTGCCCATCCAAAATCCCTACAACCCAGATCCATTCTACTCATACCCCGTTCCGACTGGCACGTAACATGATTTGAACAGGACCGTATAACACACGCGAGTTCTCGCGCGTTGGCCTGGATAAGGAGACGGCGTCCCTCGTCGATGTTTTTTCGAACGCCGTAACCGTCTTGGAAGCAGTGACCCAGCTCGCGAAGGGAATCGATGTGCCCGAGGAAAGCTGCGCGTGCACATAACGCAACTCCGGCGCGTAAATCCTTGTTGTTCTTCACGCCGCCGCTGCCATTGAATTGAATCACGGCGAGCGAGTGCAGAGCCGGCGCGTGACTCTTAATCGCCGCCTTAGCCATCAGGGACGCACCACCTCGTTGGTTTTCTAAGCAATAAAATCGAATCTGCAACAAACAAACAAACTCAGAGATCTATCACGCATGCAAGCAAACAAAATAGGAATATATAGTAGACAGTTAATTAAATACTTTTAAATTAATTTTAATCGTAGTATATGAGAATTCACTGACCATGCCTAGAATGTAAGAGGCTTCGATGTTGCCCGAGTTAACACAGTATTTTAAGAACCGATGGGCTGAGTCGGACCAATTTTTGGCTCGGACGGCGAGTGTATTTGGACAGGCTTTATGAAGAACCAGAGGATGAAGACCCAACCGGTTTAACCTTGTGCATCTGTGAGAGGAACAAGAAACATTAATGAATTTGTTACAAGAGCTTCAAAATCCACGATATATATGCTATATATAGGCGTACGTTAGGAGAATAGAGATGAAATCAGAAGGGCAACGAGCAGTGGAGCTGAGCTTGCAGAGAATAGAGATGACGATATCATCAGGTAACCCATCAAATAGATCAGATATTTCATGTACAAATCTTGGTTTCTTTTTGTAAACCATTTCTTCTTCTACTTGTATACTTTTCTGGTCTCTATATTTTTTCATTTATTTGTGATGAATAATAGTAATAATTACTAATATAGAGATTTCTCCTGTTGAGACATTTTAAAAGAGAAAGAGAGGCGGCGTCGGAGGAGGAGGAAAATGAAAAGAAACCGAAGCTTTTATATTCTGTGCGTGAGAGAGATTGAAGAATATATACAACACCCCGGTAGAAATAAAATATGGAGTATTAATGAACGGAAAATAATAATAATAATAATAACAAATTAAGGGGATGACAAGATGGTAATTTTGTGTTTCTAGATTTCTAAGCGATTTGTAAATCTGTGATTTCATTAGTAAATTAAATCGATTGATATAAATTAGTAATTATAAATTTAATTTAATTTTAAATTTTTATAAGTTATAATGATTTTAAAAATAATTATATTATCTTTTAATTATAAAAATGAAATTGTATTTTTTATTTTTAAAACGGAAGGAGTACAAAATATAATGATGATAATTTAAGAGTTGTCGTATTTACCAAGGCAAACCGATGAATGGTCAAGTAGTGGTTTGACCATATCCGTTACTTTGTTGGGAATCTATCTAGTACTTATTTTGTATTTCTTTTTCTGGATACTTTCTTCCAACTACAAACACTCGTACAGTTTTTTTTGGTGGGGATGGACCATATCCTTGAAACTTTCCTAATTTCAATTTTATTTTTATTTTTCTGTGAAATTCTTTAATAATTACTACCAAATATATAAATTGAAGTTATTTTTAGGATACAGATTAAATGAAATGTTTGACTCTTCATTGATAAATGAGATTTTTAAGATCATTATTAATTATTTTTTAAAAAAATAAATTTAAACTTGGCATGAATTCTTCTAATTTTAATTAATATGATGATTAGATCATTATTAATTAATTAAAATTAATTTTAAAAAAGAAATTTTGATTAATACGATTATAAATATTATAAATTATCAAAATTATACTATTCGATATAAAAATTTTAATTTCATAGTTTTAATTAAATCATCTCCGTTTAAATTTAAAAATATTTTAATTCCACTTTCAAAAGTAAACAATAATATTAAATTTTAGAATTGAACAGAATGAACTTATATATGCATCTGAAAGGGATTCAATTTACCACTAGTTCAAGAAATTATTGTACCAACACCATACTAACTAGTTTTATTTATATTTTTACCTCTATTAGGGTTTAGGGTCAAAACATAAATAATTAAAATTAAAATTAAAATACACTCAGTTTTCAAATTTTTTGTATCCAAGAGTTTTTGGTTTTGCCAAATCATCAAATGAATACGTTGAAAACTTGAACGAATGGTGGGCCACTGGGCCTGGCTAATTGTGAAATACGTTATGCGTTAAACTAAAGGGTGCTTAACACTAATATACTGATAATTAAAAAGTATTTATAAAAATAAAATACACACAAATAATTACAAAATAATAAAACATAATATATTATGATTCCTAAAATTACGTATCATTAACTCCCACACGTTAGTTATTTTCTTTCATATTTAGTAATCAACCTCACCTAAATTCAAAGAATCGAGAAAATCAATCGGGAGAAGCAGATCAACGCCAAATCAATCGGAGAAGACAAGATCTTGTATCGAAGAAGAAGAAGCCTCCTGTCGCGACTAAACTCGTAATCAGAGAAGACGAAGTCTGTTGTCGCGACGCATCTCTAAAATCGAAAATAGCATACAAAATCAACAACGCCTTCAAGTTCAGTAACCAAATACTGCAGTGATTGTTGAATACAAGATCAACATCAACTTCAATACAAAATACTGAGGTATGTGAGTTTAAAATTTATAATCATATAGTTACCTATGGTTACTACGAATTACTATATTGGTTACCTTTCTTAAGTTTTTTGCACTTAAAATGGTCACACAGTAAGAATAATGAATGTTTTGATTACAAAATGTATTTGAAAAAATGTTGTATATTATGGTTACTAAGGTTATAAAAATTGGTTACTGTCTAATGTTGTCTTGGTTACTGACTATTCTGTATTAGTTACTGTGTAACATTAAACTGTCTAATGTTGTCTTAGTTATTGCACAATATTACTAATTAATATTGAATTGGTTACTGACTAATGTTGACTTGGTTACTATGTAACATTATTTTGGTTACTGACTAATGTTGACTTGCTTACTGTGTAAAACTATAATGGCTACTGACTAATGCTGACTTGATTATTGTGTAAAATTATAGTGCTGACTTGGTTATTGTGTAAAATTATTTAGTGACTAATGCTGACTTTGTTACTAACTAATTCTGACTTGGTTACTGACTAATGCAAACTTAATTACTGCAGAGATTAATTGGTTACTGTAATATTGGTTGTTGAAGCATATTAATGTACACTTTTATTTATGTTTTTTTATATTAATGGTTACTTGTTATCTACATTGGTTACATTCTTACAAAAGCTTGTCTTTAGTTGGTAATAAACAAATTATACTGGTTATTTTTTACTATAAAAATGCAATACAGAATGTATTTATCTTGTGGTTACTAAATAAATATGTGTTGGTTACAATCTAAAATGGATTTGGTTACTGTATAATGTTGTCATGATTAATGTATAATGTTGAATGTAAAATGCATTTTAAAATATGTTTTATACTCTGGTTACTAAATACATATAAATTGGTTACTGCTTATTATTGATTTGCTTGTTGTATAATGTTTATATGCTTGCTTTATAATTTTAAAGTTTATTCTAATCGATGTTTTTATATTAATGATTACTTATTAAATACATTTAGTTCTTGTGATTTCTAAAATTAGGTATACATCACCCATCTTGGAATCGATACTTACATGGTATGTAATTTAAAAAAATAACTTATTAACATAAGCGTAGGTGGTACAATACGACATAAAGCGTGAGTTTAAATACAAATATAAATCTACTAGATATTATACAAACTCAAACAAAAAGTCCTCATTACAGATTATTATCACACTATTTTACGTAATAGTGAGGACTACTAATGCTATCTTCGGGACCATCACTCGTTTCCCGACTCGTCCCAAATTTATATTATCATTTCACAAGAGAAACGGTGAAAGAAAGGGTGAGCTCAACTAGCCCAAGAAGAAATATTATGACTAAGATAATACTGAGTAATAAATTATCAATAGTCTTGATAATGTTAAACCGATAAAATACAATAAACAACCCGGTTTAATCTGCGTGAATATGCAATCCATTAAAAGAGTCAAGTAGAAAATAAAGTCTACTATCTTTTAGGTTTTAAAAGGTTTTTCATCATTTGTTTATAGTGAGACTAGAACTTTAATAAATATTTCACATCATCGAATCACCCCCGCACTACGGCCAAGGATATTCTTTAGTATCACGACCACAATTATTCATACACTACGGCCAAGAATATTTGTGTATTCATTAATGGTCATGATCATGCCAACAATCGCCCATCAATGCACTACTACTTACCATCGAGGATTTTTATCACATCATTTTGTAACATTACGGCCATGATTACAACGAATAGTCTCTCGGTCATAATCATACCAAGTCCATCTATGCACTACTGTGCCATGAGATGACTTTCAAAAAAATATAAACATGAGGATGATGACAATGATATAAGAATTCAATAAAACAAGTTCAAGAATTATTTTATCCAGAATTATTAACGTCCAAATTGTCAACATGATATTGTTTTGTAGAGTAAAATTCAAGAATGATCGGAAGAATATTTCCATGAAAAGATCTTTGGATGAAACGCAAATATCAAGGATATTCTACTAATTTCATGGAGTATAGAAGTCAAAGTTTTAACCAATTTGGGTATAATAAAGAATGGAATAACAAAAGAAATCACCGTGCATGCGATAAGCCGCGCACGCATAAAGGTTATTCCAAGTAATAATAAATAACGGAACTAGGTCGGGTGAAATTCACACCATGAGGATGTTCCAAAAGAATAATAAAGATGGAACCAGATCCGGTGTAAAACACACGATAGGATATTCCAATGTAATAATAAAAAATCTAAACCAGTGGAAGGTGTAAAAACACATGCATGGATGTTCCAATGAGAATAATAAAGAGCGGAACCCCCGAATTAGGTGTAAAACACATGCATGTAATGTTCCAGCGAATAATAATAATAGAGCGGAACCGTGTTGGGTGTAAAAACACACGCATGTGGATGTTCCAACAGAATAATAGAAGAATGTCACCAAGTATAGGGTAAACCACTTATACAAAGTTATTCCAATGAGAATAATAAGCAAATGGAATAACAACAGTTCTCTTCATGAATAAGAAAGAATAACACCCTTACATTTGGTAGGAGATTGAATATGCGCAAAGGTGTAGTAATAAAATACTCTTCTTCTTCTCTCTTATTCTCTCTATACTTTCTCTCTCTATAGCTTGAATGAATTCGTGAAAATAATGAAGCCCTAGGCCTCTATTTATAGAAGATTTCTAGCTTAGCACCTTTTCTTTGTGTGAAAAGGCAAGTGGCTTGACGATTTGGTTTGGCCTGTAATGTGAAACGACAAGTGGTTCGACGCTTTGTAATGTGAAACGACAAGTGGTTCGACGTCCGGTAAAGGTAATTACTATTAACGAAGGTAAATACTATTGACGAAGGTAAATACTATTCACAAGGGTAATTACTATCGACGAAGGTAATTACTTATTGATGAAGGTAAATACTATTGACGAAGAGACTCTTAGATGATGACATATGAGCCCCCATAAAATAATCAAACTTACCACAAATCATTTTTTTCATCAACACATATTTAATCTTTCAACAATTATTAATCATTTATAACTTGTCGTCTCAATTATTGATTTAATACTATAACATATTATACGGATGATCTTTGTGACAATAATTGAATCAATAATATAAGAGATATGATGCAAAGAATTATCGTAGAAGAATAATTGAGCATAGGTGAGTGACTTCTCACGTAAGCATCAATAATCAATACCGTGTCTACTTATCTGCAACTCACGCCAGACATCGTACTTTTACCACCGGGTAGTTCAACGGTTTTAACGGTAATACCTCCGTAGTTATTTTTATAAAATATTTTTGTCGTTTTCTCAATCCGACATAATAATTACATTGTAAAGGTCCACCAATGATTGAGCTATTATACGAATATTCCTAACAAAAAGAATATTCCCACCAAAACGAATATTTTATAACAACTTGCATACTTTGCAAAATTTATAAATATTACCCACAACTATAACATTATATCAAATTTATTCCATAATATTCAAAAATAATATTTATAGAAAAAATTCATCTTTATTTATAAAGCTGGGGTCTTACAACCTCCCTTCTTATGAAATTTCGCCCTCGAAATTAGGGGGTGCGATACTGGTATGTCGAAGAGGTAAGGATACCTTGATTTTATTTTGATTCTAACTCCCAAGTCATTTCCTCAACATCGTGGTTCCTCCACAAAACTTTGACTTGAGGTATAACCTTGGAGCGTAGAATATGTTCCTTCTTATCCAAAATTTAAACAGGAACCTCTTCATACGTCAAATCTTCCGCTATTTCGTCTGGTTCTAACTCAATAATATGGTTCGGGTCTTTCACATATTTACGTAACATAGATATGTGAAAAACGTTATGAACACGAGACATATTTGGCAGAAAGCAGTCTATAGCCACGCGATTCTACTCGATCGAGGATTAAAATGGACCGATGAATCGAGGGTTAAGTTTTCCTCTCTTTCCAAATCTTGTAACTCCTTTCCATGGAGCAAGACTCTTAACAACACACGATCTCCTATATCGAATTCCACGTCCTTTCGATGAAGATCAAGATAACTCTTTTGTCGATTTTGTGAGGTTTTTATACGTTGTCGGATCGTTTGAATCTTTTCCGTAGTCATACGTATTCAACTCCGGTCCCAACAACGTTGCTTCACCCACCTCATCCCAAAGATCCGAGAAGCGACACTTTCTTCCATACAACGCTTCGAATGGAGCCATGCCAATACTTGCTTGATAGCTCGTTGTTGTAGGAAAACTCCACCAATGGTAAGAACTTGTCCCAACTCCCCTTGAAATCAAGGACACGAGTCTTAATAGATCTTCAAGAGTTTGAATAGTCCTCTCCGATTGTCCGTCCGTCTCGAGGATGATATGCCGAGCTAAATCGTAAAATCCGTGCCCATAGCTTTTTGCAAACTAACCCAAAATCGTGAAGTGAATCTTGGGTCTCGATCGAAACTATGGATACTTTAGGATACCATGCGATCTTACAATCTCGTTTATGTACATCTGAGCAAGACGTTCAAGTGTATAAGTTTCTCGATCGGAAGAAATGAGCAGACTTGGTCAACCTATCAATAATGACCCAAATCGCATCAATGCCTTGAGAAACCTTAGAAGACCCCAGAACGAAATCCATGGTAATGTGCTCCCACTTCCATTCCGGAATTTCAAGTGGTTTGCAATGGACCTTTTGGTACTTGATGCTCCGCTTTAACTCGTTGACAAGTTAGACACCTTGAGATAAGCAATATATCTCTCTTCATATTGCTCCACCAAAATGTATGATTTAATATCATGATACATTTTGGTACTCCCAGATGGATTGCAAATGGTGTGTTGTGTGCCTCCATCATGATATTATACTTTAAATCGTGGTCGTTAGGAACACAAAGTCCGGAGTTGACTCAAGTATTCCTTCTTCATCGATTCTTGCTTCCCAAGATAGCACCTTCTTGCACTTTCTTCCTCATATCGCGATCACTCCGTGTCTCAGTAGCTTGAAAGCGACTTTAACTTTATCAATTAAAGTCGGTTCTACTCGTATACTCGCTTATCATCACATGCGTCCTCGAGTCTTTAATTTATCTCCATCCTTTGCAAGTCACACAAATGGTCCTTTCGTTGACAATATCGCACTCGTACTTGCATATGATTTTCTACTCAATGCGCCGCCTACCACGTTCACTTTTTTCGAGGATGGTATTGGATGGTATGATCATAATCTTTCAACAGATTTCAAGCCAACGTCGTTGTCGCATGTTGAGTTCCTTTTGAGTGAAGAAATATTTGAGGCTTTTATGATCCGTAAAGATCTCCACTTTCTCCCCATACAAGTAATGCCTCCAAATTTTAAGTGCAAGAAGACAATTTGCTAACTCTAGATCATGAGTAGGATAATTCCTCTCATATTCTTTGAGTTGTCATGAGGCATAAAGCTATTACTTTTTCATGTTGCATGAGAACACATCCCAACCCTTTGCTCAAGCATCACTGTAGATGACAAATCCTCCGAGGCGGATGGTATTGTCGTAGCAGTCTTTGAAATAAGTCTCTCTTGAGTTCTTGAAAACTCTTCTCACATTCTTCGCTCCAACCGAACTTTGTATCTTTCCGAGTCAATTTGAGTCGATGGAATAGCGATTCGAGAAAATCCTTCCACGAATCTCCGATAATAACCAAATTTAAACCGAGAAAGCTACGACTTCGGTCATCGATTTAGGTTGTTCCCAGCTTTGAATAGCTTCAATCTTTCTTTGGGTCAGCGGATATTCCATGACTTGATACCACGTGCCCAAGGAATGCTACTTCTTCAAGCCGTAACTCGCATTTCTTCAACTTGGCATAAAGCTTATATTCACGAAGCTTTTGGAGTGTCGGCCTCAAGTGTTGCTTTCATGATCTTCACGGCTTTTGGAATAAATAAGGATGTCATCAATAAAGGCGACCACAAAGTGATCTAAATATTCCTTGAATACTCGGTTCATCATATCCGTGAAGGCGGCGAGGAGCATTAGTCAATCCAAAGGACATGACTAGAATTCATAATGCCGTCATGGGAGTTCTCGAAAGTCTTTGGAATGTCGTGATTCTAATCTTCAATTGGTGATATCCTAACGAAGATCAATCTTTGAAAAGAATTTGGCTCCTTGAATCGGGTCAAACAGTCATCAATACGTGGCAATGGATACCTATTTTTGATGGTGACGTGATTCAACTCCCGATAATCAATACAAAGTCGCATACTCCCATCTTTCTTCTTCACGAATAGTAGCAGGAGCACCCTAAGGAGAAGTACTAGGACGAATAAAGCCAATGTCTAACAATTCCTGCGGTTGGGTCTTTAACTCACGAAGTTCAATATGAGCCATTCGATATGGGGCTTTGGAAATAGGTTTTGTCTCGGGTTCAAGGTCGATACAAAATTCAATTTCACGCCTGGGGGTAGAGGGGGAAGTTCTTGAGAATACGTCGGGAAATTTATTAACAATAAGAATATCGTTTAAAAGCGGCGTATTTTTATTTAAATCGTGACATGAGCTAAGAAAGCTCGACATCCGTTTTTCAATAAACGAATAGCTTTATGGCTTGAGATGACCGTGATTGATTTTAATGGTTTGGTCGTTTGAATTCGCATAATAGGTTGATTAGGAATATGAAAGCTAACAACTTACGAAAATAATCAATTTTTGCATGGTAAGTAGTTAACCAATCAATCCCTAGAATCACGTCAAATGCAAGTATTTTTAATGAAATAAGATCGACGGGGTAATGTGAGGGTACCGATTTGAACCAAACAAGACTTATAAACAAAGTGGATGTAATGAAGGTTTCTCCCAACGGAGTTTCTACAGATAAGTCAAAGTTTAATTTCTCCGAGTCAAATTTAATCGATGAGCGCAAGTAGGAGAAATAAAAGAATGGGTAGAAACCGGTATCAAATAAAGTATAGACTTCATTAGAGTTTATGATAAGCTTACCCGTGATGACCTCATTCGGATTCTCGCTCTTTGGGAGGTCACAACAAATGCTCTCCTTATTTCTCTGGGTTTTGAATTTTCCGGGATGGCCTTTGGTGCCTCCATCCTAATTGAATTTGTCTTGATGAACGACAAAAATCGAGCTAAGTGACCTTCTCTTCCACAATTATAACATGCTTTTGATGGCATGGACGCAGTTTGGTGATGTGTCCTCTCCTCCGCATTTGAAGCATATGATAGGTGGTCTTTCTCCTTCCTTAACAATGGGTCTTTGGTCCGACGTCTTTCCATCATTGTTGAATCTCCTTTTCTTGAAATGTCCATTCTTATTGTTTTTGCCCCGATTACCACCAAAGTGGTTACCATATCCGCCCTGTTGATTCCTCCACGCTTGTTGTCACCGCCGATGACTATTCTCATTTGGTATTATAATTTTGTTCAACGCTTCTCTTTTAGTTGCGTTGACTCATTATCGCGACTCCACTAATCGAGCCCTATTTACAACATCCGAATACAAACACGGTTTATGAGAAATAAGATGTTGGCGTATCTCCGACTTCAAACCTCTTAAAAACATTCGCGCCATTTCTCTTCATTATCCACCAAGTGGGATGACGAACCGTGATAACTCCGCATGAAATTTTGCCTCGTATTGCGACACATGGTCATATTGTTTTGTTCCAACTTGATAAACTCCACCTCCTTCATGTGGCGAATACTTTCGGGAAAGTATTTGTCGTTGAGCGACTCCCGAACTTCTCCCAAGATATCTTGAGATTTGGTTGAGTACGTTTCTACCGATTCCCACCAAGAATCCGCCTCTCCGCGCAACATAAAGGCGTGAAGGGAACCTTTTGCTCCTCGGAGCATCCCAAGACATCAAATATCTTGGTAATCTGCTTTATCCATGCTTCCGCCGAAGTGGTTTTGCTCTCCCTTAAACTCCGGTGGTCCTAGCTCCTTAAATTGTTTAGCGGTGACCACCGAGAGTTTTTCGTGTTTCCACCTACGTTTTGGGCGAGAGTCGCTCTCGCTTTCTTTGTTGCATAAATTTCATAAAGCCTCTGAACATCCGATCATTCGTCATTTGGTCGGTGTTGTTGTTTTGCGTGAGGATTGTCGCCTTCGATGCACATTATCCCGATTATTGATATATGGTGAATCAACAATCGCGTCTGCGCTCCATTCTTATTCTCAACATTCTCGGATGTCATTTTGAGACATCGCCACAAAACAAAAGGTTAATTGACATGTAACAAATTATCCCTATCTTCCGACCAACCAATAAAATATCACATAAACTTAGGTAGGTCATACTAGCGAAGGTATTCCCGTCTCTCCCTCCCAAGTACTATTCTCACATCTTAGCCAGGATCATATCCCTAAGCTCGATACCAATTGTGACGCCCCCAAAATTAGGTATACATCACCCATCTTGGGTCGACACTTCATAGTGCATGTAATTTAAAAAAACAACTTATTAACATATAGCGTGTGGTATAATAATACGACATAAAGCGTGAGTTTAAATACAAATATAAATCTACTAGATATTATACAAACTCAAACAAAAAGTCCTCATTACAGTTATTATCACACTATTTTACGAATAGTGAGGACTACTAATCTTATCTTCGAGGACCATCACTGCGTTTTCCCGACTCGTCCCGGCCTATATTATCATTTCAAGAAGAGAACGGTGAAAGAAAGGGTGAGCTCAACTAGCCCAAAGAAGAAATATTATGACTAAGATAATGCAGAATAAATTATCAATAGTCTTGATAATGTTAAACCGATAAAATACAATGATAAACCGGTTTAAGCTGCGGCCGGAATATGCAATCCATTAAAAGAGTCAAGTAGAAAATAAAGTCTACTATCTTTTAGGTTTTAAAAGGTTTTTCATCATTGTTTATATTCGAGACTCTCGACTTTAATAAATATTTCACATCATCGAATCACCCCCGCACTACTTCTGCCAAGGATATTCTTTAGTATCACGACCACAATTATTCATACACTACTGCCAAGAATATTTGTGTATTCATTAATGGTCATGATCATGCCAACAATCATCCATCAATGCACTACTACTAATCGAGGATTTTTATCACATCATTTGTAACATTATTACTGGCCATGATTACACCGAATAGTCTCTGGTCATAATCATACCAAGTCCATCTATGCACTACTGTGCCACGAGATGACTTTCAAAAAAATATAAACATGAGGATGATGACAATGATATAAGAATTCAATAAAACAAGTTCAAGAATTATTTTATCCAGAATTATTAACGTCCAAATTGTCAACATGATATCTTTGCTTTTGTAGAGTAAAATTCAAGAATGATCGGAAGAATATTTCCATGAAAAGATATTGGATGAAACGCAAATATCGAGGATATTCTACTAATTTCATGGAGTATAGAAGTCAAAGTTTTAACCAATTTGGGTATAATAAAGAATGGAATAACAAAAGAAATCACCACGCATGCGATGTAATCGCATGCATAAAAGTTATTCCAATGTAATAATAAATAACGGAACCGGTCGGTGAAATTCACAAGCGAGGATGTTCAACGAGAATAATAAAGATGGAACCGGATCCGGTGTAAAACACACGAGATAGGATATTCACAGAATAATAAAAAAGCGGAAACCAGTCCGGTGTAAAACACACATGCACAGTGATGTTCCAATGAATAATAAAGAGGCGGAACCGGTCGGTGTAAAACACATGCACAGGATGTTCCAATGAATAATAATAAAGAGGCGGAACCAAAGTCGGTGTAAAACACATGCACAGGATGTTCCAATGAGAATAATAGAAGAATGTCACCAAGTATAGGGTAAACCACTTATACAAAGTTATTCCAGCGAGAATAATAAGCAATGGAATAACAACAGTTCTCTTCATGAATAAGAAAGAATAACACCCCTTACATTTGGTAGGAGATTGAATATCGCAAAGAAGCAGTAAGTAACAAAATACTCTTCTTCTTTCTCTCTTATTCTCTATACTTTTCTCTCTATAGCTTGAATGAATTAAGTGAAAATAATGAAGCCTCAGGCCTCTATTTATAGAAGATTTCTAGCTTAGCAAGACTCTTGTGTGAAAAAGCGAGTGGCTCGACTTATTTGGTTTGGACTTTGTAATGTGAAACGACAAGCGTTGTTCGACATCCGTAATGTGAAACGACAAGTGGTTCGGACGTCGGTAAAGGTAATTACTATTAACGAAGGTAAATACTATCGACGAAGGTAAATACTATTCACAAGGGTAATTACTATCGACGAAGGTAATTACTTATCGACGAAGGTAAATACTATTGACGAAGAGACTCTTAGATGATGACATATGAGCCCCCATAAAATAATCAAACTTACCACAAATCATTTTTTTCATCAACACATATTTAATCTTTCAACAATTATTAATCATTTATAACTTGTCGTCTCAATTATTGATTTAATACTATAACATATTATATGAGATGATCATCGTGACAATAATTGAATCAATAATATAAGAGATATGATGCAAAGAATTATCGTAGCAATAATTGAGCATAATTTGAGTGACTTCTCACGTAAGCATCAATAATCAATACTGAGTGTCGCTACTTGCAACTACGCCAGACATCTTTATTTTTACCACCGGGTAGTTCAACAGCTTTTAACAGTAACACCTCCGTAGTTATTTTTATAAAATATTTTTGTCGTTTTCTCAATCCGACAATAATTCTGTTGTGGGGTCCACCAATGATTGAGCCGTTATACGAATATTCCCTAACAAAAAGAATATTCCCTGACCAAACGAATATTTTATAACAACTTGCATACTTTGCAAAATTTATAAATATTACCCACAACTATAACATTATATCAAATTTATTCCATAATATTCAAAAATAATATTTATAGAAAAAATTCATCTTTATTTATAAAGCTGGGGTCTTACAGATACCTTTCCCGCAAATTGTTGTTGGTTCTTGTCTCAATCTAGATTTGGTTAGTATATAATCTTGACTTGGTTCTTTGTGTAAAATTACAATGGGTTGCATAATATTACCCCAGTTCATATTCTCGTTACTTAACATTATGTAGTTTGGTTACTGTCTAACATTGAGTTGGTTACTTTATAGACCATACGCTAACAGTAACCAAAAATATACTAAAAGGTTGCTTCATTTGATATACTGGTCGGTGGAATAACGCTTATAATCTGAAATTTGATTGACAATGTTGTTGTGTATTATACAGTTGTATGATTGACAATGCAAAATGCATTTGAAAATATATTTTATATTCTGGTTACTAAATACATATTGTAAGACCCCAAAATATTAATAAATAAAATTTATTTTTCTTCTATTTATTATTTTGAAATAGTAAGGGTTGATTTGATTAATGTGGATAGTTATGGGTAAAATACGCAAATATTTGAATAAGTTAAAGTGGTTATAAAATATTCATTATCGTTAGGGAATATTCGTTTGGTCGTGGAATATTCATACCTGTCGGGAATATTAAATACAATGGCAGTAGTCTTTTGTGGGCCCCATAACGGAAAGCGATTGGATGAAGAAACGACAAATATAAGTTGTTTATAAATAATTGGCGTAGTTATTCTGTTATATCTTGTTGGAATACCGGGTGGTTAAAACACACTGTCTACGCGTTGTTGAACAAGAAGACAATCGTATTGCACCAATTATTGATTCTTACGTAAGAAGGCACTACTCAATAATGGTTACGCAATTCTCGCTCAAATATTTTATTTTATTGATTCAATAATTCTTTGCATTGATATTTTATATTATCGTTGTTTCAATAAATTGTCATTACAAGTATTTTCCATTATCGAAGTAATAATTCATGTTATCCGAATAATATTATTAGATAACATTATTGGCAATGTCTAGAAAGTTACGTCTAAAAGAGGTTTGGTCACCTAATCAAGGCGCGCAAGAAGGAGAAATTCTTATTGGAAAGCCCCCTGCTTCTGAGGAACGGCACAGCCACAAGATCTTTGTGATTCTGTAATATTATTTGTGAATAATTAATTATTAATTTATATGATGAGAAAAATATTGATTTTATGTGGATATAGATGGAGAAAATTTTAAAGTGACAATTGTTGAAAATTGAAATTTTATCTTTTTTACGATAAAATAATTCATTTAAATATATTATTTTAATAATATATTAACTAGTGATATTTTACAACGAAAGTGGGATATATGAGTATACGAGGAGGAAGTGTATTTTTGTTGCAATAAATGTTTAAAACATGTTAAACATGTCGGTGGACCCCATTTATCGGTGAAATTTGATTATAGCTTGTAAAATCGTCCGTTTGTGGATTTGGTCAATTTCATTTGGAATTTGGAAAAACTTTCTTACGTAAAGTTGTAGAGAATTGAATTTCCTATAAAAAGTCGCGAGATTCGAATTTTCTGATAAAAGAGCTATATATTGTGAATTATTGAAGTTCAAGTTCAAATAATTGATTTTTGGAAGTTTAAAATATTTTTAATTATAAAAACGTTTTTCCATTTTTGAAACTCATTTAACATGTGTTAGGGTGGCTGAGTTCAGATTCTTGGATGCGTAGGAAGTTGTAGAAAAATTATAATATTAATTTATTAAATTTTTCTTTGGTGTTTTAAGCGTTTTTTCATAAATAAATAGGGTCTTGGGTTAGAATTGAAAATCACACTAAATCGAAGTTTTCTCTCTATATTATCGAGCATATTCTTGTGAGTATTTTGAGTATACTTTGAGTATTGCTATACGGTCTGCAAGTTCAAGTCATAGCCTATATCCAGGTGTTTCAATTAAAGTAAGATTGTCTTTCGAGGTAAGGGATGTTATTTTCTTCTCTAATGATATTATTTCTTCAATATCATTATCTTTGAAATATTAGTTGGAACTTTTTATCGAATTTGGAACTTTTTCATGTCGGGGTTCTTATTCATGAGTTCTTATTCACGAGTTCTTATTCACGAGTAGTATTATTCACGTAAGCGTGAAGATGTTTTTTTTGTGAAATTTCTATCTTTTGGTGTCGAGTTACTATTCACGATACTCGGACTATTCACGATATCTGACTATTCACGAATACTGGCACTATTCATCGAAAAATGAAAATTTTTTTTCGTCAAAATATCTGATTCGGAGACTAGCTTTGATTGTATCCATGTTTTGATCATTCTTGAATTTTACTCCACTCGATTACTTTATGAAGTATTTTTGAACTTGGATTGTTTAAAATACGAATCCTTAATAATTGTTCTTTTGTTTCTTTGGATTCGCTTCCTTTAAAATATTTTTTCATCATCCTCGGTCCTAAATGATGATATTCTTGAATATCTTTGGCACGTAGTGTAAAAGATGAATGATTTCTTGATGAATATCTTTGGCCCATAGTGCAAAAGATGAGCAGTGTTGAGATGAACATGACCGATCGATGAATATCTTTGGCTCGTAGTGCAAAGATGAGCAGTGTTTAGATGAACATGATTAATGATGAATATCTTTGGCCAGTAGTGCAAAGATGAATATTTGATTCCAGGATGTATGTTGATTGATGTTACTGGGGATAAAAGATAGACGATTTAACTTTTAAATTCATACATAGAAGATAGTAGTTGCATTCTCTACTTAACTCTTCTAATGAATTATTATTTCATTGCGAATATTGGTTTAAAAACTTGTTGTCTATTGTATTCTATTAGTTTTTTTTCCTGTTGAAGACTAATGATAATTTGTTGTATATTATCTTAGTCATAATATTCTTTTCTTGGGCTAGTTGAGCTCACCCTTTTCCTTGTTGTTCCATTTTTCTTCTCGGGAGGCGAGAATGTAAGCGAGTACGAGTCGGGGTATGGAATGAAGGTTCTAGAGAGAGAGTTGTTTAGTAGTCCTCACCATTTTGTAAAATAATGTATCAATAAATGTGATGAGGATTTATTTGAATATAGATATTGTCTCAGAAGATAATATTTGTATTCAAACTCACGCTTTCTTGTTGTAATAATAAAGTTGTAGTTGTTTCGCATCATGTATTTGGCGACTCGAGAATGGGTTGGATGGAATGGACCTATTTTGGGGGGCGCCACACATATAAATTAGTTCATGTATACTATTTAATTTGTTCTTGTATAATATTTATTTGGTTCTTTGAATAATATTTATGTACTTATCTCGATGTTTTTATAGTTATGGAAAGATTTGATCAAGTGGCAATTTGGTAATTTTGTCAAGTTTGGAGTGTCGAATTTTGGAGTTTTTGAGCCTAATTTCATTGGAAACAGATCAACGATCAAAAATCACAAGCTTTCTTTGGTGAACTCGCAGGATTTTTTGGTCAAATTTCATCATTTAGGCCTTCAAAATTGCATGTAAAAATGTGGTTTATGTTCGTTACTAAAATTATGTAATTTGGTTATTGTCTCAATATTGATTTGGTTACTTTACAATGTTTATTTAGTTGTTAGACAATGGAGACTGATAGTAACCAATAAAACAAATTTAATTGTTTACAGGAATATATAATTGTTTACTGTTAGTAACCATTAACCATATAGTTGGTAACATTTTTGATAGTGTACAGTAACCAAAATTGATGTTGATTAATATTTTAATTTTTGATTCCATCATGAGTTATCAATATAAAGTAAACATATACATTGAACAATTGGTAACTGTTCTGAAACATTTTTATGTAAATTTGGTTACCCATCTAAAATAAAATGGTTACCTCTATATTCATATTTAGTTACCAACTGACATGAACCATTTACAAATAACTTTTATAACTACGTAATTTAAAAGTATCCATCAACTAGATAAATGGGAAACCTCACATGTACATTAAGCACTTGATAATTATTCGATATAAGTTTTTAATTATTTGGTTACTAACAAAACTAAAATGGTTACCCTTATATGCGGGTTTGGTTACCAACTGCACCTCTTAAGCTATTTTTATTTTAATATGAGATCTATAAGTGACCATCATATATATAAATGAGAACTCTTAATTGGAGTTTCTTATTCTATCGCGATGACAGGTATAAATAAAACATATACATTTAACACTTTTGTAGCAGGTCTTGATACAAGCTTATAATTATCTCAGTTACTAACAAGCTTGTAACTATCTATGATAATTATCTATGATAATATTTGGTTACTAACAAGCTTGTAGATAAATAGGACACTCACTCATGTACATTTAACAATTGATGTTTGTCCTGATACAAGCTTGTAACTATCTGATTACTAATAACAGTAACCATAATGTAACATAATAAAATAGTAACCACATAATTATATGATAGAAACCAGAACATGTTTTAATGGTAACCAAAACAGAAATATCATGTAATGAAACCTAGTTTAGGCAATCCATGAATACTAAACAATTACATATTAACCAGAATAAAACATAAAAGTATCTGAAATTCCACATTGAGGACACAATAATAGTAGCCAAACTATAAGGTAGCAGTAACCAAAACATAATAAAGAAGTAACCAAATAGTTAAATGAAAGTAACCGTAACATGTTTTAATGGTAACCAAAAGCGAAACAACTCAGATATCCAACCAAGTTTAAGCAACCCATGTATACTCTCACATGTACATTTAACCATAACTTTTCCAATGAATTTTCTGTAAGAGCATAACCATTGTAGAATATATTTGAAGGAATTTACAAAATAATACATTAATGTATACTAAGCAAATACATGATTTATTATGACTTGGGTTTATTATTTACAAAAATAATACATCCACAAACTAATGATGCCTTAAACTTCTCCAAGTGACTTGGGTTCAATTTCTTAGTAATAATCTTTGGGGACTTCCATGTCACACCAATATATAACTTTTCTAATGAATTTTTTTTGTTGCGATCCTCATAGTAAAGAACTCATAATCGCAAATGTGGACGCCCCCAAAATTAGGTATACGTCACCCATCTTGGGTCGCCACTTACATGGTACATAAATTCAAATCTGACTTACTTAACATAACTGGTGTGCAATAATACGACATAAAGCGTGAGTTTGAATACAAATATTGTCTACTAGATATTATACAAACTCAAAAGGAGTCCTTATTACAACTATTATCACACTATTTCATGAATAGTGAGGACTACTAATGCTATCCTTCGGACCATTACTCCGGTCGACAGGCTAAGTCCAGGCTATGTTCTCATTTCACGAAGAAGACGGTGAAAGAAAGGTGTGAACTCAACTAGCCCAAGAAGAAATATTATGACTAAGATAATGCGAGAATAAATTATCATTAGCCTTCAACAAAGATGTTAAAGCGATAAAATACAATAGACAACCAGGTTTAGCTGCGGCGGAATATCAATCCATTAAAAAGTCGAGTAGAAAATAAAAGTCTACTATCTTTTAGGTTTTAAAAGGTTTTCATCAATTTTATCACTAAGACTAGGTTTAATGAATAAACCACAATATCTAATCATCCCCGTACTACTGGTCGAGGATTTTCATCAAATTATCAATGGTCACGACTATATAAGAATCATCCCTGGTCATAATCATACCAAAAACTATCCATCATTTGCATTACTGATGCCATCGAGGACTTTTGTCACATCATTTATATCAAGCCATGATTATCTTAGAATGATCCTCAGTATAATCATACTAAGTTCATCTCTATCGTAAGTTCAAAAGATAACATAATATAACATGTGAGGATGATGTGATGACATAATAATTCAATAAAACAAGTTCAAGTATTATTTAATCTAGGAATTATTAACATCCAAATTGTCGACGTAATCTTTGTTTTTGAGAGTAAAATTCAAGAATAATCGGAAGAATATTTCCATGAAAAAGATCTTTGGATGAAACGCAAATATCAAAGATATTCTACTAATTTCATAGAGTATAGAAATTCAAAGTTTTAACCAATTTGGGTATAATAAAGAATGGAACAACAAAAGAAATCACACGCACGCAGATTGCTTGGCATAGGCGAGGTTATTCCAATGAATAATAATAAACGGAACGGTCGTCGGTGAAATTCACCGCAAGCAGGATGATCCAACAGAATAATAAATCTTTGAATAATAATAAACAATGGAACTGGAATCGGTGTAAAACACACGCATGAGGATATTCCAAATGAATAATAAAGAATGTAATAATGAAGAAGATCACCAAGATATAGGGGATTCCGTGTATATCTGAGTTATTCCAACAGAATAAATAAGAATGGAATAATATAAGGATTTCACCAAGTATAGGGTACGCCGCGTGATGAGGTTATGTATAGGGTATGCCACTTTTACGAGTTATTCCAACGAATAATAATGAATAGAATAACGAAGTTTCTTCATGAATAAGAAAGAATAACACTTCTTACAGATACAACAAATAATATCCCTTACTAGTAAAAGACCTTTGGATATCAAAGTAGTGAAAAAGACTGAATACTCTTCTTCTTTTCTCTATAGATTCTCTCTATAATTTTCTCTACAGAGTTTCGGTGAATTCGTAAGAAAATAATGAAGGAATGAGCTTCTATTTATAGGAAAATAGAAACGCATAGTAATTAATCCAATGAGCGATCCGGATTGATTTACATTTTAATCGACTCATTCATATTTAAAGAAAATCTTTAAATAAAATATCATATATTCTATTTATATAAAAACATTTTCTTATCGCAAACACTGCAACACTACGCAACACTACGCAAAACACTACGCAACACTATGCGTAATAAAATATAATATATTCTATTTATAGAATAACTTTAATAAAGATTACATTTTATATAAAAATATTTACGCTTTTATTACGTTAATAATACTGAATAAAACAAAACGTCATTATCATTATAATAATTCATATTATTAATCGATGATAATGGAATCAAATGAGTGACTTACACATAAAGCGTGATAATCAATACTGGTGTCTTCTTATCAACCGCGTATTCGACATCGCATTTTCTTACTAAAGTAGTTCAACAAAGATATCACTTGTAAAACTTCCGTAGTTATTTCAATAAAATATTTTTGTCGTTTTCTCAATCCAAATAATAATTACGTTATTGAGGTCCACCAATGATTGAGTAGTGCCAGACGAATATTCCCCGCTAAACCGAATATTAAAACCAATCGAATATAATATAACCACTTGCATACTTTGCAAAATTTATAAATACTACCCACAACTATAATATTATCTCAAATTCACACCATAATATTAAAAAATTATTTAAATAAAATTTAAATCTTTATTGATAAAATCGAGGGCCTCACAACAAATAAACAAAATCAGATTTATACGGTCATTAGTAATCAGATATAAACAATATTTATAACATAAAATGATTACATCTTGTAAGTCGTGTATCAAATTGTAAAGTCATAATATCGCTTTTTAGCGAGGTGTAATATTTTCGAATACAATCACCAATTTGTAACTTTTTTCACTTTGCATCAAATTGTAAATGCATATCCATATCTTGTTTAACGGGGTGTAATATTTTTCGAATACAATCACCAATTTGTAACTTTTTTTACTTTAGATACTAAATTATAAGTCATGTACCAAAAATTGATTTATCCCTATAATTAACACATACGAAGTGTGTGCGGATAACACTTGTATAGTTTAATTTAATTCTCACGCATCATGCATCGTTACCGCATACTTTGACCTCTTAATTAAGCTTAATTTATCGGTCCCTGGACAAGTACAACAATCTAATGTAATCTCACGTGATCACCACTCAGAAGTCTAGCTCCCTCCGTTTTTTAAAAAAGGAACATATTTTATAAAATTAAGAATTTATTCATGTTTATTTGAAAAAATATATATGTTGCTGGTTTACTATTAAGGATATAATATAAAATAAATAAAGTAAAATTAGGACTAGATCTTTTTGTAAAACAATTTCTTTATAGGCAATTGAGACTCTTTTTTTTTAAATGAAAACAGTATTGAGTTTACATATATATATATAAATCTTAGTTATTTGTAAAAATATTAAAATTTGTATGAAACATTTCTAGTTTTAATTTATAAATTAGTATACATATATAAATATAATATATTTTTCTACAAAAATAGGCTCATTTAAAAAATTATATATAAATATTAAGGATGTATTATTATTTCATGCATGTTTATTCATAATTAAAAATAATAAAATGATACTATTACATCCCTCTTTCAGTAATTTTTTTACTATTATATATATTATGTAAAGGTCTGCATAAGGTTTCAAGATGCATGTGGGCACAAGACACATGACATCTTTTCATTTCATCAATACTACAACTAAAACAGATAAGTTTTCTTATGTTGCTTCCAACACACTTATACAACAACATTTTTTATTTATAATTTAATAAAAGACCAAAATAATGAGAAAATGAAGACATGATTTTGACCGCGCGCAACTTGAAGTAATTAAAGACCAAACCCCAATAATAAAATTGAAGTCAACATACGTACGTAATAGATTCCAAATGTCAATTTGAATGAAGTTAATTGGATATATGCATAAAATTAGAAAATGAAATACAACAAAACAATTTTCTTAAATTATACTACAAAATTTTGGAGCAAAGAAATATATATATATATATATATATATATATATATATATATATATATATATATACAGTGTTAGAGGCGACAATTTTTTTAAACTATGACAACGATTGAACTGTCGCCATAAGTCAAAAAAATCGTCACCATAAGCGATTGTGTACTACACAGATTTTCCTATATATATAAGAGGTATGGTAATATATAGTTTATAAATTTGAACACTTGAATTATGGAACACTTGAAATATATATAAATTAGGGTTAAATTTACACAATTACTACACCTATAAAAGCAGTCGAGCACTGATCGAGAAGCCATGCCTTATTTTACTTTCAAAGTCTAATTAAGTAACGTGTACAAGTACTAACTTCAAGTTGTAACACAATTCCGTAGCAGGGAAAGTAAGAACCCACTTTCATGTGGAGTACTTAATTTTATATATATATGGAACAAATACTAAGCATTCAATGAATGTAAAAGTAAACATATGGAACAAAAATATACTTTAATATATAAAACTATAATGATTTTTAATTTTTGATTAACATAAGTGATGAACAGTACTGCATATATATATATAGAGAGAGAAAAGTACGAAGTTGTTTATGGATTTGGTTAAGACGCGGTTATTTTTTTTGGTAAGTTTCATTAATTGGTATAAAAGAATCATTGACACATATTCAACCTCAAATACGCGTGTCAAGATTTTATTGATTAATTGACCAAATTAATTCAAAATAAACTTCATACTAACCATTTTCGTTGTTTATCATGTGACGATTTATTTATTTGATTGTCGTAGTGAAGATCATTTCAATGGAGTAATAATTATGAACACGGGTAGTAATTAGTTTTCACATGGTTAGACATGAAATAGCATGGTGGAAAAGAGGTGAGATTAATTGAGAGCTGGAGATCCACAGCCCCCACCAACTTGTTCCTGGAAATTAAATTATTTATACCTCCTACTTATTAACATTAATTAAATTGCTGGAAAAACGTTTACTTGTACAAATTAATCATTCGTGGCCGGCCGGCCCCATATATGCTTCTTAACTTTCTCTTTCTAATTATTTTCTATATATGTCCTAAAAAAATTAATCTTTGAATGAAAGTAATCACTGATTGGCATTATTATTTGACTACAATAATATATATTTATTATTTTCTATAACATGTATTTATTATGGATTGTCACAGGACATACACTATTTATACCATTAAAAAAAAGAATTAAGAACGATATTTAGGCAAACTAAAAATCGACATCCACTACTAATAGTAACGGACAATAAAAAAACACATACCTAATAGGGAACGAATAAGGGTGACTTTATTCTTGGATTTATGGTTTATTAATTAGGATTTAATTATGAATAATTGACTCTTTTTTAACTGGATTTAGGTTTTATTAACCTTATTAATTCCTAGTTAATAAACCATAAATACTCGTTAATAAATCTTAAACCATAGTTAATAAATACTAAATTTTAAAATAAAATCAAACTTTTATTATGATTAGGGTTCGTTACTATTAATAATCAATGATATGTATTTTTTATCGTCCGAGTATATCGATTTTTAATTTCTAATTTTGATAATTCTTTTTTATTTTCATAACAAATACTACTATATGGTATGAATAATTATGTGTTATATATATATATATATATGTGTGTGTGTGTGTGTGTGTGTGTGTGTTTACTTGCTATATATGATAGGAGTATATGGTTAACGTTTTTGTTGTGCATGCGGTGGCAAGCCCAAATTGGAATGTAAAAGGTTTTGGGACGTGGAAGCAAAATTTTTAAAATTGGACCGTTCATCGAAATGAAAAAGATATTGGGTGGATGAATTATTGGTCTAATCAGTGGTCGAACTATTATTGACTCAGTAACGTCATTAATATATAAAAATTATTATTAATTAATAAAAAATTTAAAAATCTTGTTTTTTATTAACTAAAACATAATAAAGATGAGTTACAATATTAATAAAAGTGATTAATTTTAATATTAAATTTTTTTGATAAAAAAAAAAATTTAAAAACCGAGTCAATTAATCTAGTTTACCGATTAGACCACGAACCGAATTATTGGTCCAAACTGGATAAAAAAAAACTAATTCCAATTTTTATGGGTCGGACCGTAGATCCGATCTGACATTTAAAACACTGCTTGAAAGTATGCTTCTCGAGTTATTCATCATCATATCTCTAGACACAGTCGATGAGTACATATATAAAATATTTAACTAATTGATTAGATTGATTTGTTATTTATTATATTTGTATTAGTATCTCTCCAAAAATGGGGGAGAAATAAAAGAAATTTAATTTCATGAGGAGTGTTTAATTAATATTTAAAATTTCACTCTTTGGTTATATAGATCGAGGAAATTAATTAAAGGAAGAATAGAAATATCATTCTGAATATATATTTTTTTTATCTTTTCGGAGATGAATATAGTTAAAAAATTTCTTGTAAATGTCGTATGAAAAATGATCATAGGTAACAATATAAAAGTGTTTAGTTTATTTAGACAGAATATTACTCCCTAAAATCCCTGGGATAAAAAGTCTTGAGTGACTTTTTAGCGATATTAATAAGATGAATGAAATGACAAAATTGTCCATAATAATGTCATTAAATATGGAAAGACAATTAGAATAAAAAAAATATGAGATATTTAATGTTACGGGTATAATAGGAAAAATATGTGTAAAAGTTTGGTTATTAAAGGAAAATGAATATTTAACATGGAACTATCCAAAATAGTAATAAGGAGTTTTATCATGGGACGGAGGGAGTAATAAATTATAATATAGTCCAATCTATCAATATTTAATTTGTCTAGATAAAATATCCAATTTTTGACTAATTACCTAACACTACTCCATCTATCATATACTTTTGAGTTTCTCGAAACTATATTTCCATAAATTATAACATCGGTCCTTTAAACGAAGTTAAAGATTAATTTTATCCACAAATTATAATCTCAAATTGTAGGGATTATAATACCTAGTTGGACATGATATTAAATAGTTCCTCCTTTTAAGTCATTTTATTATTATGGGATTAATAGTCTCAATTTTATTTTTGAAAACAAATAAAAGACTTGAAATTAATAGTACAATCACAAATATACTCATTACAAACAAACATAACTCTGATATGTAACTTGAACTTCCCACCTCAAAGTCTCCCTTCTTTCCCCTTTAAATTTAACTTATGATCCAATCATATTCATATCACACAAATTGTTTATTGTACAATATCCCTCTACTTCTAATTTGTTCACTCTATAAAACATAATATTAACTTTTTTGAAATAACTAATTATGTTACGTTTGGATTGAGGGAATAAAATAGAGGAAATAATAAAGTAAAAATAGTGTATTTGATGATAATTTTGGAGGATAAATTATTCTAATTGAATGAAAATTCATTCTATTCCTTTGTTTTTTATTCCTCATAAAGAAGGTGGAAAAAAAATTCATTCTAATAGAATGAATATATGTGATAATTTTACAATTATATAACAACACCCACCATCAACACCAACCAAACATACACTTAAAAATACCTTAAAATTATTTCATTTCATTTCTTCAATCCAAACGTAATATTAAGATTTAATGTGTTACATATTACTAGTATATAGTTTTGTCAAATAAGTTAGATTAATTTAAATATTGGCAATTAAAAGTTCTAACTTTTCCCCCCTTCAAAATGCACTAGTATTTATTTATATGTCATTTCTTCTAGCCGCCAAAACAGGATCATATATGGATTTCTTGACCAATTTTAATTTGTTGCCTAGCTATTTTATTTTAGTTTTTGGTATTATTAAGACCTTAATTAACTACCCATCTTGTTGGATCGGCACCAAAGTAAACAAACACTTACAAATAAAAGTGTAAACGGACTGAGTCGATCCGAATATTGAGTTGCTCAGATTTGGTTCACAAAATTTATCGAGTATAAAATAAGATTTTATTAGCTACCGAGTCTGGCACGATTCCAAATCGAGTCGAACGAATATGATCCGAGTATCAATAGAAAATTATAATTTGAAAATGTTCGATTAATTTATCGAACTTTAAAATGTGCTCATATTTGATTCATTTATATTTTGAGTAGAACTTTTAGTCGAGCGAATACGAATCGAGTCCGAACTGTTTGCTCATTTTATATCCTTACTTATTGCTTCCCATTCAAATTTCAAATTGATTTCAACCCCTATTTAAACATCAAAAGAGAAGAATATTTTATTTTGTATTAACGTAGAGCCTGAGCTCTTGGATGAATGGATAGATTAATGGGTCCTTAACACTAATATACAATAATTAAAAAGTAATTACAAAAATAAAACACACAAAACATAATTACAAAAATAAAACAACACAATATAAAGTTGCTAAAATCACGTATATATGTCAGTTACACATTTTTCCTATTTACAACTAACCGCTCCTAAATTCAAGCAACTGAGATCCAAAATTCAAGCAACTGAGATTCAAGCGACTGAAATCCAAATCTTCTGTCGAGACACACCTCTGAGATCGGAGAAGACGAAACTTTTTTTATCGCGATTTGACAGACATTTGAGATCGCAAAATAGCATACAAAATCAACAAGAACTTCAAGTTCAAGAATTGAAACACAATCGAAGCAGCGGTGATTGTTGAATACAAAATCACAAAGAACTTCGATACAAATCGAATCTTCGAGGTATGTGAGATTAAAATTCATATACATATAGTTACATACGCTTGCTACGAATTCTATATTGATTACCTTTCTTAAGTTTTTCACACTTAAAATGGTTATTACAAATTCTATAACGATTGGATGATTCATTGATATGTTTTTTTATTATGGTTACTAAATATATATAAATTGGTTACTAATAATTGTGCATTTGTTTGCTAAATAATGTTTATTTGATGGCTTTATAATTTTTAAATGAGTTTGGTTACCTTCATGAAACTGTTGGTTACTCTCTAATGTTGTCTTGGTTACTGAATAACATTATAATATCTAATGTTATTTTTAGTTCTTGTCTAATGTTATCTTGATTCTTGTCTAATCTTTGTCTTGAATTCTTTGTGTAACAATATATTGGTTATTGATTAATGCGTTGATTCGGTTACTGTGTAACATTATAATGGTTACTGATTAATGCTAATTCGGTTACTGTGTAACATTATAATGGTTACTGAATATTTGGTTACTGTCTAATGCTGTCTTGGTTATTGTGTAACAATATATTGATTCTTGATTAATCTTGATTCGATTCTTGTGTAACATTATAAGATTCTTGAATATTGTTGAGATGGTTGCTGTGTAAAATTATAATGGTTAGTCATAATATTCTTGAACAATGTTGACTTGGTTATTGAAAAATGATGACTTGGTTACTTATTAAATACATTGGTTACCTTCCCAAGAATTTGTTGGATCTTTAAGTACATATTAATGTTTTTTATATTGATATTTTTTATATTGTTTGTTTTTCTTTGTAAAATGCATGTCGAATATGTTTTATGTTATGGATACTAAGTAAATATATGTTTAGTTAATTGTATAATGTTTATTTCTTGCTTTATAATTTTAAAGTTTATTTTCTTGATTTTTTATAATGATTACTTATTAAATACATTGGTTACCTTCCCGCAATTGTTGGTTCTCGCCTAATCTGGATTTGGTTAGTATATAATGCTAACTTAGTTATTTGTGTAAAATTGCAATGGTTCTTCGCATAATATTACCCCCACTACATGTTCTAATTACTAACATTATGTAGTTTAGTTCTTTGTCGACATTGAGTTGGTTACTTTACGGACTATAAGCTAATAGTAACCAAAAACATACTAAAAAGGTTGCTTTCATCCGATATAATTGGTCGGTGAAATATCGCTTATAATCGAAATTTGATTGACAATGTTGTTATGTATTATCTGATTTATGAAAAGATTTGATCCGATTGCAATTTGGCAATAAGTATCAAGATTGGAGTGTTGGATTTTGGCATTTTAGAGCCTAATTTTATTGAAAGCGGTCAACGATCAAAAGTCACGAGCTTTCTTTGGTGAATCGCATGGTTTTTTCGTCAAATTCTATCATTTAGGCCTTCAAAAATTTGGGAATATTCGTTTGGTCGTGGAATATTCGTATTTATTTATGTGTGACCATTTAGGGGCCCCATGTGAAAGCGATTGGATGAGGAATACGACAAAGTTTGGGTGGTTATAAATAACTGGCGTAGTTATTACAATTAAGATTTGTTGGAATACCCGGTGGTTAAAATACTGATGTCTGGCGTGGTTGCACAAAGTAAGACAGCGGTATTGCAGTATTGTTGAATTATTGATCCTTACGTAAGAAGGCACTACTCAATAATTTTCACAGTAATTCTTCGCTCAATATTTTATTTTATTGATTGATAATTGTTGCGTTGATATTTTATATTATTATTGTTTCAATAATTGTCATCGCACAAGATTTCCCATTATCGGATCAATAATTCATATTATTTGAATAATATTATTAGATAACATTATTGGCAAATGTCTAGAAAGTTCGTCTAAGGAGAGGTTTGGTCACCTAATTGCGGCGCCCAAGAAGGAGAGATCCTTATTGGAAAGCCCCTCTTTCCAGGAGCGACTGGTTGTCATAAATGTGATTACGTAATATTATTTGTGAATAATTAATTATTGATTCATATGATAAGAAATATTTATTTTATATGAATATAAATGATGGATTTATTTATGTGGTTATTAATGAAGGAATTAATCTTTGAGATGTTTTATTTGTATTTTATCGGATTGGAGGTATTAAAAGATCAAATCGGTGTTATTACTGACTTTATTGTGTGAGTTATAATATTTAATCCTAATAGTTGGATCGTTGTAATTTTTGGATATGTTATACATATATAAGTTGAGTATATGTCCACAAATTTTGAACCGTTAAAAATGAGGCGTATAATTTATTATGAATTTTAAGAGGTGGTGATTGAAATTAGGTTATAAATGATTTTGGTGGAAAATTCTAGAATTGGTGGGCCCCACTTGTGGTTGGTGAAAAATGTCTTTGAATTTTATTTCAAATGTGGTGGGTGGCAATAGTAGCGAGTAAAGCCATCAGTAATTGTGTCGAAGTCTTCGCTTCTAGGGCTAACATTTTCCTATAAATAGAGGACTAAGTTAGAATTGAAAATCACACGAAACAAAGTTTTCTCTTTTCTCTCTATATTATTGAGCGTATTTTGTGAGTATTTAGATACTTTGAGAGTTCTTTGTTCAAGATCTAAGTTTCATTCAAGATCACTTGACCTTTCCTTTAAGAAATCGATTCTTTGAGGTAAGGGATATTATTTTTTCAGTAATGATATTATTTCTTCAATATCATTATCTTTGAAATGTTGATCTGAAGTTTTTATCAAATTTGGAACTTTTTCATGTCGGGTTACTTATTCATGAGTTCTTATTCACGAATTACTATTCACGAGTACTATTTATGAAGCGTGAAGATGTTTTTGTGGAATTTTTACCTTTTGGTGTCGGAGTTACTTATTCACGATATCTGGCCTTTATTCACGATACCAAGACTATTCACGTATCTCAAGACTATTCAATAGAAAAATAAAATTTCTTCTTTTCAGTCAAAATATCTATTACGGATACTAGCTTTGATTGTATCCATGTTTTGATCATTCTTGAATTTTACACCACTATGATTATTTTTGAGGTATTGTTGGACATGGATAAAACAAAGTACGAATCCTTAATCCTTAATCCTTGTCATTTTGTTTCTTTGGATTCGTTCTTTAAAATATTTTTCATCATCCTCGGTCTTAAATGATGATATTATTGAATATCTTTGGCCCGTAGTGCAAAGATGAATGATTTCTGAAGAATATCTTTGGCTGTAGTGCAAAGATGAGCAGTGTTTAAATGAATATGACCGATCGATGAATATCTTTGGCCTTTAGTGCAAAGATGAGCAGTGTTGAGATGAACACGATCGATTGATGAATATCTTTGGCTGTAAGTGCAAAGATGAATATTTGATTTGAGAAGAATATTGATTGATGTTACTGAGAGGATAAAATATTGATGATGGATTTGTTGAATTCATAGATTATAGTAGATTTCATTCTCTACGTAACTCTTCTATGAATTATTATTTCCATGCGAATATTGATTTGAAACTTGTTGTCTATTGTATTCTATCGATTTTTTCCTGTTGGAGACTAACGATAATTTGTTGTATATTATCTTAGTCATAGTATTCTTTTTATGGGCTAGTTGAGCTCACCCTTTTCCTTGTTGTTCCATTTTTCTTCTCGGGAGGCGAGAATGTAAGTCTTAGTCGAGGTATGGAATGAAGGTTCAGAGAGAGTTGTTTAGTAGTCCTCACCATTTTGTAAAATGATGTATCAATAAATATGATGGGGATTTATTTGCGTGTGGATATTGTCTAGAAGACAATATTATATTTAAACTCACAGTATATATTGTCGTATTTCACACGACATTTGTATTATTGAAGTTGTAGTTTGCTTCTTGTACCATGTATTTGGCGACTCAGAATGGGTGTTGTGTATACCTATTTTGGGGGCGTCACAGTTGGTATTAGAGCTTAGGGATATGATCTCTGGCGGAGATCGGGGAATAGAACTAGGAGGGGAGAAACGAGTAAAACCTTCGCTAGTGTGTCCTACCTAAGCTTATTTGTTGGTTGGTCATAATATAGGGGTATTATGTGATTTGTTAATTTATTTAATTAACCCTTGTTTTATGATAGTTTTTAAGAATGGGTCACGAGAACGTTAACAATGGAGTGAATGAGATCGTGGAGACACCTCTAATCGCCAAACCAGGATAATGTGATGTCAAAGCGAAGAAGGAATTAGAGATATCCGTGTGGTGAGTGAAGAATTGATAGTTGACTAGAGATAGTCGCAGAGGTAACAAATTTGAGAGTGAGGAAGAAGAGGAAGAAGAGGTACACGAAGAGAGTTTATTAGAGGTATTTTATGATCAAAATATAGAATTGCAAAATCGTATTCATGAGTTAGAAGAAGAAAGGTGAAGAATTGCAGCAATCGTGGAAGCAAAAGGATGCAACGATTCAAGCTTGTGTTACCCGATATGTGATGCTTGAATGAAGCACTCTTTGGCGAGTATAAGATGATAAAAAGTGGAATCGAGGTGAAAGAAGAAATAATCGAACGAGTGAGAATGAGTGATGCGTGGGTAAAAGCCGGCGACGACGCGTTGATATTATGGAAAGAGATGTCCAATCTAAAAGAGAAGATTTAATGATGACGGAAAGGCGTCGGCTGAAGCAAAGATCAAAGACCATCAACAAATTCTAGGGGAAGAGAACGATCGCCGGTTAGATGCTACTGAGATGTGGAGAGGAGGGACATATAAGGTCAAACTGTTCAAAGCCTTCCAAGGTATGCTATAATTGTGGAAAAGAAGGACATATCGCTTCGAGATTATACGATATCGAAACCGATCCAAATGAGAATGGTGACTCAAAAGGATGTCCCGAAGAAAAGTCAAAGTCAGCGGTTCTTGGAAGAAGCGTTTGTCGTGACCAAATCAAAATGCGAGGAACCCGAACGAAGTTAAGACGCAGGTTAGTTAATTATAAATTCTTCGCGAAGTATATACCTTACTAGATATTGGTTCTACCCATTCTTTTTTCTCTCTCTTACTTGCGCTTAAAGCGTTTGAACTTGACTACGGAGAAATTAAACTTTGACCTATCTGTGGAGACTCCATTAGGAGAAACTTTCATTACATCCGTTGTTTAAAAATCTTGCTTGATTCAAGTCAGCACTATCACATTACCGTTAACCTTATTTCTATAGAGATATTTGCTTTTGATGTAATTTTAAGGTTAACTACTCATCATGCCAAATTGATTGCTTTTTGTAAGGTTGTTAGTTTTCATATTCCTAAGCAACTCCGTTATTCAATTCAAGCAATCAAACCATTGTAGTCAAACATTTTCATATCAAGCCATGAAGTCATTCGTTTATTACGGATGTCAAGTTTTCTTAGTCCATGTTATGGATTTGAATAAAGACACGTCGATTTGAATAATATTCTTGTTGTTATTGATTTTTCCGACGTATTTCTGAAGAATTTCTCGGTTTACTCCCAAAACCCGATATTAAATATTGTATCGACTTTGAACCCCAGACAAAACTCATTTCTAAAATCTCACATCGAATGGCTCTATTGAACTTCGTGAGTTAAAAATTCAACTATAGAATTTGGTACCGAGCCTTTATCGGTGACTTCCTTTGTGGAATTTACCTAAGCCGGACTCTATGGGGACGTCATATTCGTGCGATAAGTAAAGCGATAGTGTCATCGTGACGTCTTTATCCAAGATTGGGATATGAGTCACGGTTGAGAAGCAACCTAAGTCGATGAATCGAAATACGTAGCTTTTCAGGCTTAGTTGGTTATTATCGAGATTCGTTGAAGGATATTCTCGAATCGCTATTCCATTAACGCAAATTTGACTCGTAGAGATACAAAATTCGAATGGAGCAAGGATTGTGGGAAGAGCTTCAAGAACTCAAGAGGAGACTCATTTCAAAGACATGTTTCGACCGTGCCATCCCGAAAAGCGAACGTGGTGGTGGGACGTGTTGAGTAGAAGATCATCGCGGAACGAGCGAGTGCGATGATGTCAAGTATATGACAGAGCCAACTTTAATAGAAAAAGTTAAGGTCTTTCGAGCCACCAACCCCGGGTGATGCGTATGAAGAAGAAAGTCTGAAGGAGCTATTTTAAGCGAGAATTGATAAAGAAGGAATACTTGAGTCCACTCTAGACTTTGTGTTCTAACGACTCGATTTGAAGAACAAGATTATGATGGAGGCACACAATACACCATTTGCAATCCATCACGGAAGTACTAAAATGTATCGTGATCTTGACATACATTTTGGTGGAACAATATGAGAGAGAGATTGCAAAGTTTATCTCGATGTGTTTAACTTGCTTAACGTGTAAAGGCGGAAAGCATCTAGTACCTAAGGGTCCGTTGAACCACTTGAGATTCCGAAATGGAAGTGGGAACATATTACCATGGATTTCGTTTACGGATCTTCCTACGGTTTCTCAAGGCATCAATGCTATTTGGGTTATTGTTGATAGATTAACCAAATCCGCTCATTTCTTCGCCGATCACGGAGACTTATTTCCTTGAACGTCTTGCTAGTATATGCGTAAATGAGATTGTGAGATTACATGGCATGCCAAGATCCATAGTTTTAGATCGTGACCCAAGATTCACTTCATGATTTTGGGTTAGTTTGTAGAAAGCTATGGGCACGAATTTACGATTCAGTATGGCATACCATCCTCAAACGGATGGGCAATCAGAAAGGACTACTCAAACTCTTGAAGATATATTAAGACTCTGTGTCCTAGATTTCAAAGGAAGTTGGGATAAGTACTTGCCATTGGTGGAATTCTCATACAACAATAGTTATTAAACAAATATAGGCATGGTTCCATTCGAAGCATTATATGGACGAAAATGTCGTTCTCCAATATGTTGGGATGAGGTGGGTGAAGCAACATTGTTGGGACCCGAAGTTAAGACGTATATGATCACCGAAAAGATCCAAATGATTCGACAACGTATACAAACGGCACAAGATCGACAAAAGAGTTATGCGGATCTTCATCGAAAGGACGTGGAATTTAGTGTGGGGATCGTGTATTATGCGAGTTGCTCCATGGAAGGAGTTACAAGATTTGGGAAGAGAGGAAAGCTCAATCCACGATTTATTGGTCCATTTCAAATTCTTGACCGAGTAGGAAATGTAGCCTTTATGACTTGCGTTACTCTCCAAGTATGTCTCGTGTTCATAATGTGTTTCACATATCGTACTTCGTAAATATGTGAAAGACCGAACCACGTTATAGAGTTAGAACCCAGGACGAGATAAGAAGACTTAACGTATGAGGAGGTACCGCCAAGATTTTGGATAGGAAGGAGCATGTCCTACGCCAAGAAAGGTCATACCACAAGTTAAAGTTTTGTGGAGGAATCATGTTATAGAGGAAATGACCAGGAATTGGAAGCGAAATGAAAGCGAGGTATCCTCACTTTTTGAAATACCAGTACGCGACGTCAATTTCGAGGACGAAATTTCATAAGGAGGGAGGTTGTAAGACCAGAAATTTTTTTAAATAAAAAGGAATTTCCTTTATTTATTATTTTGAAATAGTAAGAGTTGATTTGATTAATGTGGATAGTTAAGGGTTAAATACATTAAATATTTCAAAATAATTAAAGTGGTTATAAAATATTCATTTTGTTTGGGAATATTCGTTTGGTCGTGGAATATTCAGATCGTCAGGGAATATTCGCATAACAATGGCTTGACCCATGTGTGGGCCCCATAACTGAAAGCGATTGGATGAGAAAGCGACAAAGTTTGGGTGGTTATAAATAAGCAGTAGTTGTTATTCGTTAAGATCGTTGGAATACCCGGTGGTTAAAATACAAGAATACGCGTGGCAGATAAAGAGAAGACACTCAGATATTGCATGAAGATTGTTGAATTATTGATCCTTACGTAAGAAGGCACCACTCAATAATTTTCACGGTGAGTTCTCGTTCAATATTTTATTTTATTGATTCAATAATTGTTGCGTTGATATTTTATATTATTATTGTTTCAATAATTATCATCAAGACAATGATTTCCCATTATCGGATCAATAATTCATATTATTTGAATAATATTATTAGATAACATTATTGGCAATGTCTAGAAAGTTCTTTCTAAGGAGAGGTTTGGTCACCTAATTGCGCCGCCAAGAAGGAGAGATCCTTATTGAAAGCCCCCTTTCTGAGGAATGACTGGTTGTCATATAATGTGATTACGTAATATTATTTGTGAATAATTAATTATTGATTCATATGATAAGGAAATATTTATTTTATATGAATATAAATGATGGATTTATTTATGTGGTTATTAATGAAGGAATTAATCTTTGAGATGTTTTATTTGTATTTTATCGGATTGGAGGTATTAAAAGATCAAATCGGTGTTATTACTGACTTTATTATGTGAGTTATAATATTTAATCCGATAGTTGGATCGTTGTAATTTTTGGATATGTTATACATATATAAGTTGAGTATATGTCCACAAATTTTGAACGAATTAAAATGAGCGTATAATTTATTATGAATTTTAAGAGGTGACCGATTCGGAAATTAGGTTATAAATGATTTTGGTGGAAAATTCTAGAATTGGTGGGCCCCACTTGTGGTTGGTGAAAAAATGTGCTGAATTTTATTTCAAATGTGGTGGGTGGCAATAGTAGCGAGGTAAAAGCCATCGAAGTGCTTGGTCAAGTCTGCTTGGTGGGCTAACATTTTCCTATAAATAGAGGACTAAGTTAGAATTGAAAATCACACCGTAAACAAAGTTTCTCTCTTCTCTCTCTATATTATTGAGCGTATTTTGTGAGTATTTAGATACTTTGAGAGTTCTTTGCTCAAGATAAGTTTCATTCAAAGATCACTTCCGACCTTTCCTTCCAAGCAATCGATTCTTCGAGGTAAGGGATATTATTTTTTCAGTAATGATATTATTTCTTTAATATCATTATCTTTGAAATGTTGATCGAAGTTTTTATCAAATTTGGAACTTTTTTCACGTCGGGTTACTATTCACGAGTTACTATTCACGAGTACTATTCATGAAGCGTGAAGATGTTTTTGTGGAATTTCTACCTTTTTGTGTGTGAGATTCTTATTCACGATATATTACATTATTCACGATACTCAGACTTTATTCACGATACTTAAAGACTATTCAATTAAAAATAAAATTTCTTCTTTTCGTTCAAAATATCTATTCGGATACTAGCTTTGATTGTATCCATGTTTTGATCATTCTTGAATTTTACACCACTATGATTATTTTTGAGGTATTGTTGGACATGGATAAAACAAAGCACGAATCCTTAATCCTTAATCCTTGTCATTTTGTTTCAATTGGATTCATTCTTTAAAAATATTTTCATCATCCCCGCCTTAAATGATGATATTATTGAATATCTTTGGCTCAGTAGTGCAAAGATGAATGATTTCGAAGAATATCTTTGGCTTTGTAGTGCAAAGATGAGCAGTGTTTAAATGAACATGACCGATCGATGAATATCTTTGGCCTTTAGTGCAAAGATGAGCAGTGTTGAGATGAACATGACCGATTGATGAATATCTTTGGCCTATAGTGCAAAGATGAGTATTTGATTTGAGAAGAATATTGATTGATGTTACAGGGATAAAATATTGATGATGGATTGTTGAATTCATAGATTATAGTAGATTTCATTCTCTACGTAACTCTTTCTATGAATTATTATTTCAGCCGCGAATATTGATCCGAAACTTGTTGTCTATTGTATTCTATCGATTTTTCCTGTTGGAGACTAACGATAATTTGTTGTATATTATCTTAGTCATAGTATTCTTTCTTCGGGCTAGTTGAGCTCACCCTTTTCCTTGTTGTTCCATTTTTCTTCTCCTGGAGGCGAGAATGTAGCGAGTACTAGTCTGGGGTATGGAATGAAGGTTCTAGAGAGAGTTGTTTAGTAGTCCTCACCATTTTTGTAAAATGATGTATCAATAAATATGATGGGGATTTATTTTGCGTGTGGATATTGTCTGAAGACAATATTATATTTAAACTCACAAGATATATATTGTCGTATTTCACACGACATTTGTATTATTGAAGTTGTAGTTTTGCTTTCTTGTACCATGTATTTGGCGACTCGAGAATGGGTGTTGTGTATACCTATTTTGGGGCGCTACACCGTGGTTACTATATACCGTATATCAAGTTACCTTTTTAAGTTTTAAGCTCTTTGATTTGTCACAAAGTCGATATCTTGTTGTTTTGATTACAAAAATGCATTTGAAAATGTGTTTTATATTATAGTTATTAAATATATAATTTGGTTGTTGTTTATTATAAATTTGGTTTCGAATAATGTTTATTTGATTGCTTTATAATTTTTAAATGATTTCTATTGATTTTATTATATTGATGGTTACTCATTAAATACATTATTTAACTTTCTCAAACCGCTAATTATCGTCGATGTTGTCTTGTTCCATGTGTAACATATGTCTTGTCTAATGTTGTCTTTGTTCTTGATTAATCTTTGATTCGATTACTCATTAAATGCATTGTTTAACTTCCTAAAGCCGCTAGTTACCTTCTCGATGTTGTCTTGTTTATTGTGTAACATTGTCTTTGTTTAATGTTGTCTTCGTTCTTGATTAATCTTGATTCGATTCTTGTGTAACATTATAATAATTCTTGAATATTGTTGAGTTAGTTCTTTGTGTAAAATTATAATGGTTAATGCATATTATTCTTGAACAATCTTGACTTAGTTCTTTGAAAAATGATGACTTGATTCTTGATTAATCTTTGGTTTAGTTCTTGTTTAACATTATATTTAGTTCTTGTCTAATCTTTGGTTTGGTTGTTGTTTAATATTATATTTGTTCGACTTTCCATCGATGTAGTTAGATGACAAAGAAAAATGGGATATGCCGGAGAAGTAAGAAACATATGTAAAACTACCGAACACAAGAAGACCAACGGGAAGATCAAGAATAGGAGGTACAAACATGGGTCCGAAATCAAAATTCAAAACAAATGCAAAGAAAGGTGCAAGAAAAAGGACACAACAGAAAACACGCAATAATCCACCTATTTTAAGACCAAAAAAGGCACGATAAATTATTGTACATTAAGAGTGTAAATACATGAATATATAATTGTTTACTATGAGTAACCATTATCCATATGGTTGGTAACATTTTTTATTGTGTACACAGAAACAAAATTGATATTGATTAATATTTTGATTTTCGATTATACAAAATACCGCATATATAATCGATTTTAAAAATAATAACTAAAATCCCTCACCGATTGTATAATAATAGTAGTCAAACACCATTAAATAACAAATAAAACAAATATAATAAATAAGTAACCAAATAGTTACATAACAATAATCATAATATGTTTTAATGGTAACCAAAAACATAAAACAACTGTATTCAAAGCATCCTCAGAATGAAGGTGATATTGTTTGTTTAAGCAACCTAATTATACTATGACATGTACATTTCACAATTGATATATATGTCACAAACAAGATTGTAACTCAAGTTCTTATCAAAATAATAGTTAGTTACCTTTATATACATATTTGGTTACCAAATGTACATCTCAAACAATGTAGCAAACACAACTTAAAAGAATTAAAAATAATAACTAAAATACCTCATTAATTGTACAATAATAGTAGTCAAAAACCATTAAATAACAAAGAAAAACAAATATAATAAATAAGTAACCAAATAGTTACATAACAAGAACCATAATATGTTTTAATGGTAACCAAACATAAAACAACACATGTATCCAAAGATCTTGTAATGAAGGTGATATTGTTTGTTTAAGCAATCCAATTATACTAAGACGTATACATTTCACAATTGATATATGTCCGAAACAAGCTTCAGAACTCTCACGGTTACTTATCAAAACAATAGTCAAGTTACCTTTACATACATATTTGGTTACCAAATCGTACATCTCAAACAATGTAGCAAACACAACTTAAAAGAAACAATAAATAATAACTAAAATACCTCATTGATTGATCTGACAATAATAATAGTCAAAAATAATTAAATAACAATAAAACAAATATAATAAATAAGTAACCAAATAGTTACATAACAAGAACTATAATATGTTTTAATGGTAACCAAAATATAAAACAACCCGTGTATCCAAAGATCCTCAGAATGAAGGTGATATTATTTGTTTAAGCAACCCAATTATACTTTATGACATGTATACTTCACATTTGATATATGTCCTGAAACAAGCTTTGTAACTCGTGGTTACTTATCAAAACAATAGTCAAGTTACCTTTATACACATATTTGGTTACCAACCTGTACATCTCAAACAATGTAGCAAATACAACTTAAAAAATAAATAAATAATAACTAAAATACCTCATTGATTGTACAATAATAGTAGTCAAAAACCATTAAATAACAAAGAACTATAATGTAACATAATAAAACAAAGAACTATATAATTATATAATAGTAACTGTAATGTGTTTTAATGGTAACCAAAGCGTAAACATCATGTAATGAAACTCAATTTAAGCAATTCATGTATACTATAACCATAATGTAACATAATAAAACAAGAACTATATAATTATACGATAAGAACTTAATGAGTTTTAATGGTAACCAAAACAGAAACATCATATAATGAAACTTAGTTTAAGCAATCCATGTATACTATAACCATAATGTAACATAATAAAATAGTAACCATATAATTATATGATAAGAACCATAATGAAGTTTTAATGGTAACCAAAATAGAAACATCATGTAATGAAATCCAGTTTAGGCAATTCATGTATACTAAACAATTACATATTAACCAGAATAAAAAAATAAAAGTATCCGAAATCCCACATTGAGGACACAATAATAGTAGCCAAACCATAAGGTAACAGTAACCAAAACATAATAAAGAAGTAACCAAATAGTTATATAAAAGTAACCAGAACATGTAAGATGTGTTTGTGGAAATGAAAGTAGAAATAGAATAACATAAACCTTGTAGAATATATTTGAAGGAATTTACAAAAATAATACATCAATGTATACTAAACAAATACATGATTTATTATGACTTAGGTTTATTATTTACAAAAATAATACATCCACAAACTAATGATGCCTTTAACTTCTTCAACTGTCTTGGGTTCAATTTCTTGGTAATAATGTTTCGGGGACTTCATGTCACACCAATATATAACTTTTCCAATGAATTTTCTATTGCATTCCTCACAAGAAAGATTTCATAATCGCAAATTTACACAAATATTAGTAACAGATATAAACAATATTTATATCATAAACAGTTTACTCAAACAAATACATCAGAACCAAAACAACATATAAAAGTAACCAAAATCTCAATTGAGGAAAAAAATGGTATCCAAATCATAAGCTAACAAAGAATAAAAAATATACTAATGAAGTAACCAAACAATTATATGTTAAGTAACCAAAACATATATTAATGGTAACCAATACATAAACAACATATAGACTCAAACAAAGTTTAGTCAACCATGATACTAAGCAAATACATGGTAACCATAATAACATAAAAAAGTAACCAAAATACCAAATCAAGGTAACAAAATGGTATCCGAATCCCAAATTATGAAAACAAAACATAATGCGAAGTAACCAAACAGGTTATATGATAATAATAATAAAATTTAAATTAACACACTTTTAAAAATAGTTGTAAATATCAAAAACCACTAGTTTGAGACCGTGCAACTGGTCATTAATTTTGAGATGTGATGTTTAGCATATTGTTGAATGAAACGACATCTCAGATTCAAATTTTCTTAACATTAATCGATTGCTTCCTCCACCAAATAAAGTGATGGCGGTGGCAAACAACCCAGTTGGAGGTAGCGTTGTAACTCCAGGTCTTTCTTACACCTAGACCATATAGATTCGTAATATAGCATTACATCATCATGTATTTGAAAGAATCAAATCTTACTCAATTTCTCCAATATCAAACTATACGGCCATTCGCATAATTTTACGCCCATAATCGAAATTGAGACCATATGCAACAAACCCAAACGCTTCCCTATACTTGAACTCAATTATTATTGAGATTAATAATGGATCAATAATAAAGCAGATTGTATGAAATATAAATTGTATTTGATCGCAAAACCCGAACAAAGTTGGTGTAGTATTCAAGATCAATATTCATTAACCAATTTACTAAGATCAAAGTAGAAGAAGAAGAAGAAGAAGAAGATTTTAGAGAGAGAAAGTACGAAAATTATGGAAGTTGGGAGAAAAAGAAGGTTTATTTACATAGGAATACGCGTTTCAAAAAAACCACCCGATTTGCCATATCAGCCAATTAATACTAATCCCTTAAATTAAGGAATCATAATTACACTAATATTGTAAATAAATATGAAAAAGTGTTTTATTTTTGTAATTATTTTATAGGTGTATGATTTTTATAATTATTTCTAAAAATGTACTAATATATGTAATTTATCCTAGATTAATTTACAATTTCTTGAAAACAAAAGGATACAGCCTCTAAGGCTGAATATGTATACAGCCTCTAAGGCTGAATGATTCGATAATATGGGCCAAATTTTGATGAATGTATTTTCAAAGATCTCAATGCATAGCGGTCCAATAATTATACACGGATTTGGCCCATGAGTCAACTTTTAGTATTGAATCACATTTATGAACTCAAACGGTTCGGGCAGAAAAAACAGAAGAAAAGCGTGATAAGTAACGCTGAACGGACAATTTTATTTTAGTGTTAATAATAATACAAGGAGAGGGTCAAACCAGAAGAGCATTTTGAGGGGATTCGATTCGACGTGTGAGAGAGGGATGGAGGAGCTGAAAGATATGTTAAGTGATCTCGAAACTCTTAAACGATCATTACCAGATCCCTCGCATCAAGCTGCACTCGATAAGGTACTCTTTTCATCTCTCTCTCTCTATGATTCGATGTCATGTGCTGTACAATTTCGTTGAGTTCAATAAGATACTTCGAATTTTGTGTTGTCGTGGTTTGAATTTTCCAACTTAATGGTTCAGTCTTACTAATTTGGAATCATCACTTGTTTTGCTGCAAACGGTATTCAATTGTAAAGTATATTCAGGGCCTCCAGGGTTGTTCAAGTGGTTGTGGGGATCCTTATTAGGTACAAGTTTACTTATGACTTCAAAACTCTAGTTACTTTGGGGACTGGGGTTTAGTATTTCCCTAAAGTTGTCACTGCTTAACTAATCAATTAACGGATTCTAGAATTGTTTGGTTAGCTTTTGTTTTGTTGCTAACAAAATTAAAAAAATATTTAAATTTTAAAAGATTCCGCGAACATTTAGATCTAGTTCTTGCTTTTCTCTGATATCAAAGGTAAAGTTTAGGCCTTTATATGCGAATTTTGAATTACTTTAAACTATAAAGAAACTAAAAATTGTTTTGTTACACTTTCATTTCTGTGTTCTTTTTGTATTGTAGATGAGATCGCATGTAGAAAATCTGACCGCTCTCATAAATTCTGGACAAGGTCAGCGTTCAAAAGTCAAGGTGGTTCTGTTTCATGTTTGTTTTCTTTTTCAATTTCTTTATTGTAGTCACAGTAATAACTCTGTTACTAATGCATACATAATTGTATTGGTGCCAGGATATGAGTGCTGAGGTGGTAGATAGCAATCCTTATAGTAGGCTTATGGCACTTCAGAGGATGGGCATTGTGGACAATTATGAAAGAATACGTGAATTCTCAGTTGCTATAGTTGTCTGTATTGAACTCCATTCTTTATATTCCGTTAATTTGCAATTCAGTATTATTTTTAATGGATGATAGAAAAAAATCCCACATGAAAATGATGAACATGCTATTTAGTAATTATAAAGATGTATGTGTATGATGATCTTATAACAAATATTCAATAGGTTAACTTTAGAGCCCATTTACTGATTTGTGAATTGCGATGCATAGGCTCGTTGAAATACACTTACCTTTACAAGGTATCTTTTGTGTTCTTTTTACAGGGTATAGGTGGCGTAGGCAGTGTTGCAGCTGAGATGTTAACAAGGTGTGGCATAGGTCGCCTTTTGTTGTACGATTATGATAAAGTGGAGTTAGCTAACATGAATAGGCTATTTTTTCGTCCAGAGCAGGTGTTCCTCGACAATATTATAAATTTTCATGGCTCTTTCTTTGAAGTTATAGTGTTATATTCTAAATAAGTTCAATGTCTATATCATAAATATATGAAGTACCCATTTTTAGCTGGGTTTATGTGGTGAGATGATTTAATCAGTTTAAGTTTTAGTGGTTTATGTTAATACTAATAACAATTATATATTTGTTTGTCAGAATCTTATAACATATGTTACTTGATTACCTTTTCCAGTGTGGCATGACAAAGACTGACGCTGCTGTTCAAACTCTTTCAGACATAAATCCTGATGTTGTGCTTGAGGTAATTGTGTAATTCTTCAACCATTATGCTATCATGTTTTATTGTTCATGAAGGATTGGGAAACAAGGTTATGTTGTTTATGCTATCATGTATTCCAAAATTTGACCTTAGAATATGAGTATGTAATATGCATGAAGCATGTGTCTAGGGGTGATACTTACAGTATCTATTGATTAGTTTGAAGTTACTGAAGATGAGACACTCTTCTGAGCTGGGAGATCCTTGAATGACTGAAGAAAATTATATACTAGGGTTAAAAAAATGTTTATTCTTTGGTTTTATTATGTTTTTTGACAAGTAAATGTGTTCTCTTAAATATTAAAAAATTAGCACCTTGATTATGTAAGAGGCAAGTGCTGGAGTCTGTTGTTCTGTAGCTCATGACGATTCATGTCAACATTTTCTGTGCTTTGTATATAAACTTTTTCTTGGTCTGGCTGCTTAGATACTCTGTCACCAATCACCAGTTTCAATTGGATTCTATCGAGTTATTTTTGCTTTAGTGTATCAATGCTAATCAGTTCATTTTGTATTTCAGAGCTATACACTGAATATTACAACAGTGCAAGGTTTTGAAACTTTCATGGCAAGTCTTACAAACAAAACACATTGCCCGAGTAAAGAAGGAACAGGGGTCGATCTAGTTTTAAGTTGCGTAGATAATTATGAAGCAAGGATGGTAGTAAATCAGGTGAGACCTACAGGATTGCTTGCACCCAGCAGTAATGAATAAACACTTTTTCAATTATGACTCAGCAGTTTTGGTTAACAAATATTTAAACACATACTGTTTTGTTTAAGTTTATTTGTATTTTTGCTGTTGATGTCTTGTTATTGTTTGTAGCTGATGTAATTATTTAGCTAAGTTAGTTGTGCTTAATACAGGCTTGCAATGAGCTGAATCAGACGTGGATGGAGTCTGGTAAGTGACATGGTTCTCATGTTCCTTTTCTTTTCGTTGTGTCACAGAAAGTTTGTTAGATCTCTGTGTATTGAACTTACTACATGAGGTCTTTAGGCACACACTGGAGACAACCAAATCCTGTGGCTCCATGTGTTCAGAAATCATCTATTCATATGTATAATGTAACATAACTAATTTTATACGTATGCATATATATATATATATATATATACTTATGTATATATAATGTATCAGAAGTCGAAGAACTGCTAGTTTAGTTTTTTTTCCTTCTCTATAATGTCTTCCTATGTACACTTTGTTTTTAGCAAAAGGAAGTCCTATGTACACTTGATGAGACAGTTCCCAAAACAATCACAGAAAATTCTTTTTATTCCTCCACACCCCCAATTGTGTTTGAGCCAAGAGGAATTGACATGTAAGGAAATCTTGGGCAGGTGTATCCGAGGATGCCGTTTCAGGTCATATTCAATTGCTGATACCTGGAGAGACTGCCTGTTTTGCATGTGCACCTCCCTTGGTAGGTTCAATTCCAATGAGACACCATTCTGAAATGAACAACCTTCATGTTACTGTGTTCTAAAGATAGAAAACGGTTTATTTATTTATTTTGCTTAAAAATGAATAGGCCATCCAATATGCTGATCATTCTTTGGCAACGGGTCAACTTTGAATTTATCAGTGATGTCCAATCACTACTGCTTTGCACTCCTTTTTGAGTTTTGTTAATTAAACTAGGAATTCTCCACCACTTTTATTTTCTTTTTAACATCCCGCAATGTGAAGATCCTTTGTAATTCTGATGTTGATAGGGTTTACTTTCCTCTTAGGTTGTAGCGTCTGGAGTGGATGAACGTACACTTAAGCGTGAAGGGGTCTGTGCTGCATCATTACCTACTACCATGGTAAGTATTAATTCCTCTACATCAAGCTCTTTGGCTGGTTTCTAGGTTTTGTTCTGTTTCAACTGAAAAAATTCTTCAGCTTACAATGTCCTGCGTAGTAATAATTTCTCCAAAAGGAACTTAATTGTTTTGTTCTTCTCATTAATTTTTTTTGAAGTGTGTAACTTTAATGAAGCAGGTTGTTGCTTCTATAGGTTGAATGTAACTATCAATTTAACTTTTTATTGATAACAATAGATATAATATTTTAAACCATCTTCTTACTCTGCTGCCACCCATTATTTGCTTTGGTTTCCTAGGGGGTTATTGCTGGACTTCTGGTCCAAAACACACTAAAATACTTGCTGAAGTTCGGACAAGTCTCTCCGTACTTGGTAAATCTCTCTCTCATCTAGAGTATTCTAAAAATTGCTTAAATTAAATTGGTCAGACCATTTTGGATATCTTGTTAAAAGTCAAAATTTTCGTTTGCGGATATGATCTTCAAACAAGCTTTTGACAATTTTTTTGCTTCATTGCTTTTATGTCAGGGATATAATGCTCTGAAAGACTACTTCCCAACGATGGAAATGAAGCCAAATCCTCAATGTTCAAATGCTGCCTGCCTGGGACGACAGGTGTGGTGTAGCCTTGTTCCAGCTTCTATCTTATTTGACATATCCATTTCAGGATAGTTTTTATCAGATGTTGTAATGCATGTTCTTTATTTTTCAGGAAGAGTACATGCTCACAAAGCCCGCCAGAGACGCTGCTGGTAAAGCGAAGATGGATGCAGAAGCATTAATAGCTGTAGAATGTGCTGTTCATACTGATAACGAGTGGAACATATGGTAAGGATTCCCTGAGATGACTCATTAGTGGGGTTTCTTGACTTTATTTTTGCTGCTGGTATTTTAGAACAACTTCCTTTTAGTATGAATAAGTAAGATAGGTGCTTTCTAAATAGTTCTGAACTTTTCTGACTAAATATCCATATATAATTGGCTATTTGTTGCAACTTGATGCTATATAATTTCCAGGTCTCTATTTTCAAATTTTGGTATTTGGTTTTATATGTTTAAATGGCAACTGTATTAATTTATCACTTTGTGGTGTCTTTACAGTGTTGTTGACGATAGCGAGCCAGATAAGAAAGATGTCCAAACTTCAGGTAATATTCTCATAGCATACTTGCAAATTGATATTTATGCGCTCCTATGTCCATGTCATTGTTTTCACTTTAAACTATTTAGTAGTTGCATCACATGTATTAGGTATATATATTGTGTCGTTCGGAGATGTATAGTCCTTTCAGAATTGTCCATTCCACACTGACCACACCAAGATTGGAATTATAATCAAACTAAAATATTAAGTTAAAAAGTAAAAGAAGAAAATGAGTTATAAGATATAATTCACAGATCATATTCACATTGCTAAATATAAGATATTCATCATTTGATTTTTTGTACAATGAGCAGATGTGGTGCATGCTGCTTCTCTAATTTAACGAAAAGTTTCATCAAAAATCAGACAACTTAGTTCTTATGTTAGATAATTATCCCTTCAATCTATAGAACCAACAACTGTTTATGCTGTTTCCTAACAGTGACAAGTTATTAAAACTGTCAAAAGAAAAAATAATACTTGAAAATGATGACATTTATTAAACACATCAGGTCACATCAATAAGAAACTAGCAATGGGATATCTTGATATATTTAATTTTCACTCATTGTGGGTGAGGGAGAAGAGGCTAGGTGGAATGTTTGACTGATGCTTCTGCTTCTTCAGTACCTTAAGCATACTGACAGGATTCATGGATGATTTTTGATATTGTTATTATTATTTATTTTATTGTATTTAGTGGTTAATCATGTTCAGTAGTGGAGGAGTAGGAAGTTGGGGGAAGTTATATGTAGTGTGTTAGTGGGCAGTAGAGATGGTGTTTCACTTGGCCTCTATATAATAATGCCAAGGTTCATTTGTATTCAGCATACTATTTTGAGTATTAATCTGATTATATATTGAGCGTTCTTGTGTTTTTCCGTCTGCAGAAAAGTCTGATTCTTTGCGTTGATAGGCGAATGTTACTTTTTTTTCATTGTCCTACATCACATACAGAAATAATCCCTATAAAATAGGATCATTGCAGAATCATAAAACTGGAGAACCACATACAATATACAGGGTTGTTATAGTAGATTACTATCGCAGTCCAAACATATGAATGTTCTGCCCAAAGTTGATAAAAGTTCCGTTGTTTATAATTTTACATGTCAACTATAGGGAGGGATTGGGGGTTCCCGGGTTCATAGCTTTTAGTGCTTGTATAAGAATCTGTAAGCCTATTCTGTTTTGCTGTTAATAAAATTTGATTTGCTTATAACATAAACTTATCAAATAGACTAATTTCATTTGATCATAATTTCTGTCGCATTGACTGAATTCTTCTCTTAAAACTCACCTTTGAAGATTTTCCTCTGTTGAACTAATACTTTGACACGAAGGGGAAAAAGTTAACAGGAGAAAAGGTCAAAATAAGCTGAATCTATATATTATCAAAATATTAGTTTTCCATTACTCTACATTCTTGACAACAGGACTATTCATGTGTTTTGTTCGTTTCTTTAGATGTACTTCCTGAAGGTCTTGTTCGCGAGCTCCCAAGTGCAGATGGGTTCCAAAAACTGCCTGCTTATGAAGAGACCACCAACTCTATTGATGACCTTGAAGATCTCAAAAGGCAACTCGAAGCCCTTAATGCTGACTAATTGTATAACATCGTAGAAGATTTTGAAATGAAACTTAATTCTTTGATGTTGTTACATATTTGGGATGCCCTCTATTAATTTAGAGAGAGCCTTTAGAAATCAGAAATATTTTGAGTGTGAATTTTGGTAGAGCATGAGCTGGTTATAACATCTACCAGCTACATATCATTTTAAGATCAATTTTTACAAAAAAATTTACCCAATACAACTCATTTCTCCTGAAATTATTGTATACTGTTGTGTATGTTAAGTTTATCAATTATTGTTGTCGAGAACAATTATTTTTTTTGTGTTTGATATGTTTTGCATATCAACCCTCGTGGGCGGAACCAGGGGTCCATCCTGAATTTTCGGGGTTATTTAGTTTTTATGTATTTCTTGTTTTCCTTTGTTTTTTTAATTTATTTTTACTTTATCATTAAAGTGAGGTAAAAAAAAGTGGTAATAATTCTCTCTGCAAACTAATTAAAAATAAAAAGTTAAAGAAATAAAATAATTTTTTTTGGATCCTACTATAGTGATCATAAGTTCACCATAGTTCTATCCTATCAAGTTTATTAAATCTATCTTCTATTTTTATTTTATTTTGTTGCTGAAATTCATTCTTTCAAGCTAATTAATCCCATAAACCACAATATAAGGTTTTGAATATATAATATTATAATTTATCTATAAAAGTAGTTAATCAGTTGACTAAAAATTTTAAAGTCTGATTAATAGTCTCATAGTTCAGAAAAAATTAAAATATATATGTATTTAAAGTCAACTCAAAAGTTGACAAGAGTTGGAATAGAATGTTGTAAAATACTATAATTGGGCAAAATGAACTTAAAAAAAGCATTCTAATCGTTAATAAATATTTTTTTTGATGTATTTTGACCTTTCTATAAATGTTCTAGTTTCACCATTGTCCACCCTGGGACTTGATATTCGGTATGTTTCTATATTTCCTTTTTTTTTTGTGCTAAATTTAACTATTAAAATATGGGATAAGGTCCAAAAATGCCCCTGACATTTTTCCCAATGTCTATCGAGCACCCTATACTTTTTTTTAGTCCAAAAATACCCTTAACGTTACGGATCTGAGGTCGATTGTACCCCTGCCGTTGACAGACACGCCAGCTAGACTAACATCCGTCTAAATTGCTTACGTGGCTGCCAACTAGACTAAGGTGGTGTTTGATAAAACTGAGTGTTAAGACCTGAACAGTTTAGACGTCTGAATAATATATGTAACATCCGAATGTAATTGTCTCGAATGAAAAAATCTTTGTTTGATAATTAATTTTTCCAAAATGTCTGAATAACAGTATTTTACCATTTTAACCTTCTGAACAGTTTAAACAAAACCTGTTTGATAATCAGAAGGTCTGAATAGTATTTTAAATACATATTTATAATATTTTGACCACAATAAAATAAAAATGAAAACGTATAAATTAAATTAACTTCAAACATAGTATCATATCCCAAAAATATCAACATATCATAATAATAATTCAATGAACAATTTTCAAATCCTTTAGACATTTCATCGGATATATTTTAATATCAATTCCACTTCAGATCAAACCTTCAATTGAACAATTTCGTAAATTTCATTAAACGAAATGGCACATGTTTGAAATTAGTGTTCATGATCTATACTTTAAATAACAAGAGTCAACAAATTATTTCACAAGTAAAACATCCTAATAAAAAATTAACAAGAGAAGTCGCTTTCATGAAGATTATTACAATGACAAAGGTAATCATAAAAATCAAAATCTCGGTCCTCAGATCTCTTAAATTTGTAGCTAATGAAGTAAAATAATGGCAAAGACCGTGAAAAAGCATATACATTTATTTAAAATGAGTTCGAATGCAATTTGCAGATTTTCGGTGGTGGCGATGGCGATGTTGCTGCAATATCCTGCCACATTATAGTAAGCACAATGTAAGTACTAACACAAAATAAATAATCAATACCAAAATATAAATAAGACTTGGAGCAAATAAACATAACGTTGGTATTCTTGATAGCATCCTTAATACTTATGTAGAGTATAACACATTCCATGTGTTTTGATCACCGTGGTTATTTTCCTTGTAAACATCCTAATTCAATCTCAAGAAAATGTTAGTGCCTCAATTTCATTGTGGTGTGTTGGAAGACTATCCTCTGCGAGTTTCATCATCTGGGCATGGCCTGCAATCATAGCATTCCATGTAACTAAGCTGATTGTCTCCATTCCATCAAACAACTTCTTCGCATCATTAATCCATCACACATTTCTGTGCATGATACATAATAGAATTTATTACAAGTAAATTAGTTTCATACCCAAGTTTGATGCTCAATGAGTGAACCTGTACTATGCAGGAGGTTGTTCTGTACCATAAGAAGATGATACAAATAGGTAGAAGTAATTCCACAAACCTTCCTATAAGAAATGAATTATGGATGACAATATCTGAAAAAGAAGAATTACACATAGAAGAATGCACAACATTAAAAAGTCAAACCTGCTAAAAGCCTAAAACTACGTAAATAACAAATCTAAGATATCATTTGAAACAATCACGATGATCGGAAGAAAATAACATCACAACATGGTGGCACAACTCATGTATTCTCACCAGACACTACTTTGATATATTTAATTATTCCCTGCACTAAGCATACAATAGAAGTTGACAAATAGAAATTCCAAGCAAAAATGAAATATCATTTCCCATAATAGATTTTTATTTATTTTTTTTGACAAGTCCCATGATAGATTTTCTACCAAAGAACGTAAACAATAAGGAAACATCATAATACATATATATAAAGGTTAGCTAATTTCAAACTTTGTTTAATTCTCACTTTTTAAGCATTAAACCTCTTTGAGGTATTTTATCAAACATCATACATGCAAGGCTTAATTTCCAGAATTTCATAGACAATAAGGTATGGGTTTAACCAAAAATTTCATCCTTTATTACTCCTAATAACCTGTATAACACTTCATCTATACCAATCCACAACCAATTATAACAATTATATTAACATTTACATATATTTTCACTTAATTTCGCATAATGGAAATATATGGGTTACCTTTTTGATTGATGTAATAACTGAATCTTTATTTCAATTTTGTAATTGATACCCCCTCTTTAAAACTGCACCTTGTTCCACTCTTATCAAATTTTCAGTTGATGGCTTCAATTTTAGAGGAATTTGGTAGTTCAGTAGAATTTGGGAGTTTGGTAATTGAGAGAGAAAAGAAGAAATGGAACGAAAATGAAGAGGAAGGCCGAGGATGGTTATTGATTACAAGCTCTCTAACTCCGTCTCTCATCCTGACTTTAGAATCCAGAACTTAGATATAAACCAACTTATGTTGATTGCTCATTACCCAAAAAACGAACAATAGATGAAAACGGGAGAGAAGATTTACCGGCGAAAGAAGAAGATCGAGTAGGAACAAAGGAGAAGATCAGTAGCGAAGGAGAAGAACAACAACGCAAGAAGAGCAACAACTTGTAATATTGAAGAAAGGTTATTTTTGTCCTAAAAAATTATTTTTTTGCTCAGACATGCCTCTAGATGGTACAGATTTATTTTTATGTCTAATCAATTAAGAGCCATTAAGAGGCCAAAAAACATTTGTCAAACAAGATTTGCCTCTGACCGAATTAGAGGCAAATCCATTCAGAGCCATTAAGAGGTAATCAAACACTGCCTAATATTTAATTAAAAAAATATTAAATACTAATTAAAAAAATATTAAAATACTAATTAAAAAATACTAAAATACTAAAAAAATCAATTTTAAAAAAATACTAAAATACTAAAATTCAAATTATTTTGTTAATTAAAAAAAATACTAAAATACTAAAATTATTTTACTAAATATTAGTATTATATACTTTTTACATACTAAAATATTAATTACATATTTACATCATATACTAAAAATACTAATTAAAAAAAATAAAATATTAATTAAAAAAATACTAAAAGGATTACCACCCCCAATTCGTTCCTCCTTCCTCTCGAAATTACCTCCTTCCTCCAATTCGTTCCCCGCGGTGGAAGGCTACCGACTGGCATCTGCATTTTGGGAATCATTTCAAGCAGTCGTGGTTGACCTAAAAAGGTAGGTGTGGGAAGCTTCTGTTCGAATGAAAAGAGAGAAAAGGAGCAGCAGTCTTGCCAAATCCCTCAGCCGTCTCGCTGAATCCAAGATCGACACCGCTTCAGCCGTCCTTCACTCCCTCTCCTTCCTCCCTCGCGCAACCCAGCGCCAGCTCCGCCCCCGACAGCTCATCCTCTGCCTCGGTTCCTCTGACCACGCCGTGGACTATGCCCTCGCCGCTGACCTCGGTCTTCACCGGCTCGTTATCTATGATTTCTTTTCAAATTTGTGATTTCTTTTCAAATTGAGAGTATCTATGATTTTTTTTTTTGTTGGTTGCTGCTGGTAAGGTATAAAATATGAACACCAATCCTCAACCTAATATTTCTATTGGAAGCTAATACTTGCTCTTTACTAGATTAGCCTCTGTTTTCCCTCTTTTTCCAAACACCAAACAAATGAAGAATCTAATGGGAAAGACGTAGTATATGGTAATTAATTATGTGTGTTCTTAATACAGTTTCTTCCTACTTTACCTATGGCCTCAAATTCCTTTTTAATGCCTCAAATTCCTTTGTAATTGATCTGAAGGAGTTCAACGACTTCCACCGCGGGGGTCCCGACAGCGACAACAAGGATCTCCGCGACGCGTTCGACTTGTACGACCGCGACAAGAACGGCCTGATCTCGACGAGTGAGTGAAGGAGGGAGATCTGGAGATCTGCGCGAGGGAGGAATGAGAGGGAGTGAAGAAGAATTTGGAGATCTAGATCTAGAGAAGGAGGAACATTTTAATTTTGATTATTGAATTAAAATTCTCTCTAATTATTTACTAAATATACATATATGTAAATTTACTAAATATTTCAATTTGATTTTTTTTAATATTTTAGTAATTTTTTTAATTAATATTTTAATATTTTTTTTAATTAGTATTTTTAGTATTTGATTTAAATATGTATTTTTTTAATTAATATTTTTAGTATTTTTTAATAAATATTTTAATATTTTGACTTCCATGTGACAGCCACGTCATCAAATATGTTTTGAATTTTAGTATTTCGACTTCTATGTGGCAGCCACGTCAGCAAAATATGTCCAACTGTCAACTTCGTTTGTCTATTTGGTACTTCTGTTAACGGCAGGGGCATAAGTGACTCCAAAAATGTAACGTTAAGGGTATTTTTGGACAAAAAAAAAGTATAGATGCTCAATAGACATTTGGAAAAATGTCAGGGGCATTTTTGGACCTTATCCCATTAAAATGTAAGTATATTTTTTCTAGTTTCAAAAATTTAATCCTATTTTATAAGTTGTTTGATAAAAAGGAAAAGTTCAGAATGTATAGAATGTGAGCGAGTTGAATGAAATATAAGTTCTGAATATAAATGAAATTACGTGTCTAAAATATTTGAATTATTATGAATAAATTTATTATATAATTATAAATAAATAATTTTATTTAAAAAATTAAATATAAATTTATGAACAATATTTGACAGAGTATATATTAATAATATACTTTTATCAATAAACACAAATCTTTTAAAAAATTCTATCCGTTCATAAAAACAAAACAAAACAAAAGATTACAACAACATTCATTAAATTAATTATTGACCAATTTGTTAAAGCAAAAAATCAAAAAACAACTTCTACATAACAAAATTTGTTTTACAATAGTAAAAAAAGATAAATATTAAATGCAATTTTTAATTATCTATAAAAATAGGCAAGTAAAAATATAATTCAATATTACTTTTTACTGATTCAATCACAATTTTTTGAATGAATCGTTCAGACTCGTTCAAACGCATTCAGAGTATAAAAATAATAAAACAAACGATTTAAATGAGTTATTCAGTCAAATTCAAACTCATTCATTCAGATACAAACAAACAACCTAAAATGATCATAACAAAATTGTGACATTTGAAATCAAAAGCTCAGAAATTTGACCAGAGTGCAAAAGCAAAATCATGTGAAAGAGTGTAATTGTTACAATATGTAAAATTTGAAGGAGGGATTCTCGAGGGCCCACATTTTAAACAGAAATTCTTTGGTTATGATAGAATTGTGACATTAATATTCTAAACAGGCGCTATGTTATTATTCTAAAATGTAACAAGTTTGAAATTATTTGCAACATGAACATATTAGGATCTTTAACATTGACAAGATCAGAGATGAAATTCTGCAGAGGCCTAAACCCCTATGAATACTTGCATAATGCATTAATAATACATCAACTGACAACAAATTACAAGATGAAACCAACTTTTAGAGCTCCTCAAACTTGATTAAAATCTGATCCATCAGTGGTTGATGTCTCCTCACCTAGAACAAAATAAGTACATATAAAATCCATTTCTGATAGACATTTTTATTTTTTTATTTTTAGCATTGGTTTACCTTTACACCTGCCATTGATAAAAGTTTGTGAGAAGCAACATATGCACTTTCTGAATTCTCCAGCTTCTTTTCCACATAATAGATAACTTCAGACACACCAGACTCCAGTTGTAGAAATAAAAAATAAGCAAACAATAAGATCCAGATGAAGTAATGGAAAATTAAAAAAAAGAAGAAGAGTAAGACCTACATGCTATGCTACCAATGGTATTGGTGATTATAATCATATTAGAAATGAGAAATACATGGGTGCTCCAACAATTTTCATCAGAGAAGTTTATGTTGTGTGGAATAAGATTTTAATATCAATATCAATTGTTCTACCATTAGCCTTGTAAGTGTTGAGAAGCTGAAAGTCGAATAATGAAAGCCACGTCTTTTCTGTATATTATCTTTCTGAGTTGTAGCATTTTGATTCCCATTCTACACATGCACTATGGTCTGCCAAGGTTTTGTTCATGGAATGGGTTCACAAAACTGGACAACTCTCTCTCTCTCTCTCTACTTGTACAAGTTTTATGGTTATCAGAGCCCATCAACTCTCTTTCCTTGTGATTCACTTTTCTCCCTCTACTTTTAGCAGCACACCGTATATTGATCAACTAGTAATGAAAAATCAGTAAATTTTTTGTCTAGACAGTAAACACCAATGACATCAGAGGCATCATTTCCTTCTTAGAGGGATATGTATGTGCATGTAAAATGCTAAGTTATATTGCAGGATATGGTACAGACTAAGCTTTATCACCTGAATTATTATCTTGGCACACTCATTGCAGGGAAACATTGTAACATAAAGCCTCTGCATAAATATAGAGATAAAACACTGTTTAATAGCCTAATCACATTGATAGCAGATTCAGGCTATTCAGCCGATAAACTTAGCTGGATAATTTAGCAACAGTAAACATTTTTCCTTTGCTTTCACCAGCCACAGATCACACAAAAATCAGAAATTAGAAAACAGTGGATTAGATGAAGCATATGATTGGAACTAACCTGCCCTACAGCAGATGCATGATTTGTGTTCAGGATAGCATTCATTTCAGCATGACATACATACCTGGAAGACACATTTTAGCATAGAACAATTCAGGTGTGAAGGAAAACATGTGAAATGTCGAGGTAGAGGTGGTAGATAGAGCAAAACTTTGATTAATGAACTAGGGAAGGGGGCAGTAAGTTAATTTTTTTTAATATAATTAGAGATTGTAGGAAATTTTATTATTACATCAGATGACTGATTAGCATATCAAGAATAGCTTTCACGAAAAAGCCCATCACTTACGGATACTTTGTCTCCAAGGGATCTCCAGTCTTGGATTTCTGAAATGTTTGAGGACTTGTTAGCATCAGTTTGTCAACAACAATATTAACTTTTATAATTGCATTTGTCAACCTTTGACCAAGGAAGCCGGTCATCAGAACAACCACGAGGAAATCCATTATATCCAATACCTGACTAGATATAGAAGAGAACATGCATTACAAATATTACAGTAGGGCTTCGTTTAAAGATACAAACTCATATATGAAATTCAAAATGAATAACTCGATTGGAAGTAAAATTAACAATTTTGTAGTATAGTTAAATAATTAACACCAGATACTTCAGACTCAGAACACGGATCTCCTCCAAGCGATCTTACCAAGTATTATACCATTTTCACTCACCAAGCATGCACCAACCTGCAAAACAGACAAAAAGGATGCAACTTTAAAGCTAATATTCTGAAACAGGAATGAAAGAAACTTAACCAAAAGCAGATCACATATTCTGAACGAAAAAAAAAATCCAAGAATGAGTCTTTCTTAGCATAACAGGTAGCATAATACGTATATGGATGGCGGCATCAAGTGTCAGGAAAGTTGACTATTACTTAGTTAAAAAGTAAACTGAAAGTTTCAACATTCAATGCAACATGGCCTTTCACTATTATTTGGGACAAAATTATATATTAGATAATTATTTATTCTTAATATAATAAGCATGAAATCTTAAATAATTATGATGCTAGATTAATATGGGAAACAGAACAAGCAAGCAACATGCACACAAAGACAAAACTCGTACAAGAAATTCAATTTATCTGGGAATTTAATGATTTCACATGAGAATATAGCACTTCATAATGACTGCTCCATTAAGGAGATCAGTTTAATTTTGAGCAGTGTTCTAAAACAAGTGTCTTGGTGCCGCTTAGGTGCTAGGCGCTCGCCCAGACTCCTAGGAGGTGACTGTGCAATGTCATCGTTGTCACCATCCACCAATCACTGCAACTTGTTTCCTCGTTAGGCCTAGATAATATGGAATGTTGCGATCTATTTTCTTATAATAGATGGGATGTGATAACATTAGATATTATTCTTTTAACTTGTTAAAATTACTATTAAATGTCCCAAATTTGTATCAAAATTCAAACTTGGCCCCCATAATTGGACATTATTTTAAATCAATCCCTAAACTTCACTTTTTATAAGTATAAAACTACACACCCTAGGGAAGCTGCATAGAAAACAAGGCCCCAATTACAAGGCCTAGGCGATTCCTTTGCCCGCTAGAAGCTAGAACACAGATATTGAGCAAGGTTAAATGACTATATCTAGACATACTAAACTGCCATTAATTTATTTAAGTTTTGAGAAACTCACTTTTAGTACTACCCTTGCGAGAATATAGTACATATATTGTGCATTTCACAGTGTTCTAAAAATCGTTAAGCGGACCTAGGTGGCGGAGGGTATGCCTAGCGCCTAGGCCGTTTAGACAGTGGCTAGGCTTTTTCCTAGGCGGAATAGGCGTTTTTCTAGGCGGAATGGGCGTTTTCTTAGTCAATCTCATTTATTTATTTTTCTATTGTATATACTTGTTATACTATATAAAACATATGTAATTTTTTTAAATTTACATGAAACATTACCAAAAAAACGAAGGTTTAACAAATTAATTTAAGTATTGTAGAGTTTCAAAATCGAGATCTAATTCTGCCTAAGAGGGGGAATCAAGGCGGTAGAAGACCGCCTAACGCCTAAGCGGGGATTAATCAGACCTAGGCAAGGATTTTTTCTACCGCCTAACGCCTAAGCGGGGATTAATCAGACCTAGGCAAGGATTTTTAGAACATTGGCATTTCAAATGAGGACATAAGAAAGAGAGAGGTACATACACATACACACATATATAGTGACACATATAGATGTTACATGTAGAAACATAAAATAAAAAAGAGGGGTAGATATATGACCTGCCTGTTGGGATCCTTGGACCTCTCCGCGGACAAAAATGCAATAGCCATGAAATAATCATCCCATGATAAATACCTGCATGTTCTTAATTTATATCAGATACTCCTGTTAGGATTCTATGAAACCAAAAATGATAATATCCCATAACTGATTCCCATAAAATTAAACATATTAAAGGAACAAGCTATAAATAAATCAATCCAAAAATTGTTAAAGCATTAACTGTATTGAGAAGCTGCTTTCTTCTGTCGGCGGTTTAAATTTTTTTGAGAATATTTAATTTTTGCTCTAAGCTAAACAATTTTTTAGTGTACGCTCTAAATTTATGGCTTGCTTTCATTTTTTGCCAAGTTTTGGGGGAAATTTTAACAGAAAATCAAAATTACCCTTTGCGCTTGGCAGGATCGAAGGGATTCTGAGGAGAAGATTTAGTCCCAACGACACCGACAGATGTGGAATTAACGGTAGAGAAATGCTTTTTAGGGTTGAAGAAGAAACGGACTGTAATTGCAGATGCCAACGCACCCAAGAGAGTAGCCGTTGAGATTATAGCAAGCTCTCTCGAATTCATGGCGGCTTCCACTCAACACAGAGATAAAGAGAGAGCGGAGAGGGGGAGAGAGGAAATTTGGAGAGATTAGCCGCCAAAAAGTAAAAACGGAAAGGAAAAGTGGAGGGAAAAAAGGTGATGATAAACCAACCCCGTATTCCAGAGCCAGACTCAGGCTAATGGTTTGGTCTTTGTAATTGGGCTTGTGAAGAGGCCCAAAGGTTTAACAAATGTAGAAATTTGGAAAAACTTGTAAATAAAAGGGACAATTACATTTTTTATTATATTTTAAAAAATAATTACATAAAAAGTGTACAAACAAAATAATTACAAAAAAAGTGCATATGCAATATTTAATTACAAAAAGAGTGCAATCTTATCCCTTTATTTAGTTGAGTGATTTAATGAAGTTATTGATAATGACCAGTGTTTATAGACAGGATTTAAATTTTATCTCTCTCTCATCAACCTCCATTCGTGCAGCCCGCCCCCCCACCTCGCCTCGCCACTACTCCTCCCCCCCTCCGCCCGCCTCCCGCCCCACCCTCTCCTTCCCTTCCTTCGCCTCCTTCTCCTCCCCGCCCACGCCCACCACCTCTATCGCCTCCCACCGCCATCCCTCCTCCCGCCCCCTTTCTCCACCCCACCCCACCCCTCCCTCCCTCCCTCCTCCCCCTTCCTCCGCTTCCTCCCGCCCCTTTCTCCTCCTCCCCTAGATCGATCCAAGATGGTCAGTTGTGTGGAAACCCTGTCACACTAATGCTGATGAGGCCCTTCCACCACCCGTTGCTTCCCCTCCACCATCGATCCGTTCTCCAACTCTACCGATAATCAAACCTTAATATGTTGGTAACCAAATAGGCATACTAAGGTAACCAAACCTTAGCTCCTTCCGATAAGGTAACCAAATTTTATACAGTTGGTTACTAAACCTTCCGATAAGGTAACCAATTTAGTTTATTATGTTACTAATTTATTTTGGATGTGATGCAGTTGGTAACCAAATTTCATATAGTTGGTTACCAAACCATTTGATAAGGTAACCAATTCAGTTTTATTTGATTACCAATTTTATTTTAAATGTGATGCGATTCTTAGTCAAAATTCAGATAAAGGTTACCATTTCAATTTTTGTAGGTAACCAAATCGTCAAAAGAAATTGAATAAGAATCTCCACATGCATGCATGCATGATTGGCTGGGATTTAAGCGGCATGGATGGTGGCGGTGAGAGAGGAGGATGATGAACATTAGCTCCTTCATAATTTTTATTTTAATTTTCTCATTTTGATTTGAATTTTGAAACATGGATTTGAAATTGTTATTAGAGACAAGATTTGAATTTGAATTTGAATTATTAGTTATCCTTGATTTTAGGTTTCCTTATTAATGTGAATTGTACTATTTTTGTAATAATTACATTCTTTTTGTAATTATTTAGTTGATGCACTTTTCTTGTAATTACTTTCTATTTGTTGTATACTTATGTAAAGGACCCTAAATAAAATTGATGGCCTGGCCTCGTAGTGAATATAATATGATATTTTTTAAATTTATTTTTAGCGATAAGTAAACTATTTTATCATTCTCTTTCAGCATGCATGCAACAAGCTATCACCTTCAGAACATTATACAATATACATACCACCACAAATAAGTATATATGGCATACTAAATGTTAACGCCAAGATCTTCTCCAACGTCCCAATCATGTAAGACGTCCTGATCCTGCACACTAAATATAGTCAACACAAAAAGTTTGACGGCTGGACCGTCGGGGGATAGCTCCAGCGTGAGAGTCAGTACAGGCGGTCACAAGGGTTAACAATGGAGGATGAAAAATGTCTAGTGTTTAGAGAGAGATAATTTTGTTAAATGTATGCGTACCTTTTGTTTGAAGACTCCTTTGCTAGGTTATACCCTCTTTTTCGGTTTTCATCGTACACCAACTCTTATCCGACATGACCCCTTACTTCTCCTTGATCTCGGTAGGATGCATACAAAGTTGTCACCTTTTTTCCCATCAGACATGTCGCCATGGGATATAATCCCATCCACATTAATGATCTGCAGACTTTTGGTCAACAGCCTTCCTTTTTCATCATTACAAGTCAAAGACTTGGATATTAAAAGATACAATGGATCAACCCATGGACCCGGTCCAATATTATGGAGATATAATGAAGATAATGTAAGGATTAGGCCCAATAACTTTAGGATCCAATAGTGGAGATCCAATGGATTAATTAAATAAATAGGCCCACTCCATTCGGCCCAATAGGAGAAATATCATGACCCAACATTACCCCCTAGTTTTTTATTAAATAGGATATTTAATAGAAAACTATAAATAGTCCATGATATTATAAGATTTGATAAGGTTGAAACAGGTCCTAAAATGAGACTTACCAAAGCCCAATCGATGGAAGACAAAAATAAAAAGGAAACTGAAAGGATAGATTAAAACCGGAAATCCAATGGGAGGGCCCAATCTGCTAAATGTTTAGAACTCAACCTGGACGCAACCCTTTCAAATTCATAATCATGACTATCAATTAAATGTGCCGCCCTCGAGTACCGTGTAACCGTCAGTATAAAAGATAAACTTTACCAAATTTGACAGTTTTACCTGCCAATTTAAATTTCGGACTCTCAAACTCCCTTCTTCTTTCCAGAGCTTTTCTTGTCTTCTCTGCAAATCGCCAATAATGGTGGTCATTAGTACAAATCAGACTTCCCCAATCAAGGCAATCCCCCTCACGAATGTTCAACCTAACCCCAATATAGAGGCTTCGAGCTCCAACCCTCCAATCGCTACCCCTAGCAAGAAGAAAGTACCCTCGAAACCTCGTCCCACTCCTTCTGAATTCTTTATAAGCAAGGAAATGTTTACCCATGCGAATACTGCATCTACTGTCACCGAAATTAAATTACGAAAGCTTCGAGATCGATGCCATATTCCGGATACTCATCTGGTAAGAGTTCCTAGGTCTGAGGAAAGAATGTATCAAAGGCCTGAAGGATGGACGGCTGTCTAGGTGACAATTCTTGAGAAAGGAATTAGGTTCCCTCTACACCCATTTTTGATGACCATTCTAGGGTTCATCGACGTTGGGTTCACCCAATTAGCGCCAAATTCTTATATTCACATTCTGGCCTTCATTGCATTCTGTCATGAATTCGGAATCGAACCCACTCTTAATTTCTTTTTTACTGTTTATAAAATCGGTCAATCTCGCGAAAAAGGATTCAAAGTTATAAGTAAGCAGACATCGAGAACAGGAGAGAAATTTGAAAGACGTTCATTGGTGAACACTCTTTCGAGCAATAGGGGGTGACATAAAATGTTAAGACTTCTGGGCCACTGATGAGAAGACTTCTGCTGATTTTGGAGACATTTCCGAAGAACGCGAGGCCGAAATGATAGAACTATTTGACAACTTCCCGAAGGAAGAATGAAAATACGGACCCCGAATTTTATGAAATAAAAGTATTCAATTTTTCTTATAATTACTATTCAGTAAATGGTTAAATTGATAAAAGTTAAAGTTAAGGGTGATATATGATTTTTTTTTCAAAATACGCAAGTGGTTATAAAATATTCATTGTTGTCGGGGAATATTCGTTTGGTCGTGGAATATTCTTTCTGTCGGGGAATATTAGTACGACGGCAAGAACCATTTGTAGGCCCCATAATGTAATAAGCTGCTCGGATGAAGAAAATGATAAATTTGAGTTTTTATAAATAAGCAATATGTGACGCCCCAAAATAGGTATACATCACCTATTCTCGAAGTTGTCAATACACGGTATGTAAACAACTACAACTTTATTATTACAACAAGAAGCTGTGAGTTTAAATACAAATATTATCTTCAGATAATATCTATACTCAAATAAATCCTCATCACATTTATTGATACATTATTTTACAAAATGGTGAGGACTACTAAACAACTCTCTCTCTAACCTTCATTCCATACCCAGACTGCACTCGCTTATATTCTCGCCTCCCGAGAAAAATGGAACAAAAAGGAAAAGAGTGAGCTCAACTAGCTCAATAAAGAATATTATGACTAAGATAATATACAACAAATTACCGTTAGTCTTCAACAGGAGAAATCTAATAAAATACAATAGACAACAAATTTTAAATCAATATTCGCAATGAAATAATAATTCATTAGAAGAGTTAAGTAGAGAATGCAAACTACTATCTTCCATGTATGAATTTAAAAGTTCATCGCTCATCTTTTATCCCTGTAACATCAATCAATATATATCCGGAATCACATATTCATCTTTGCACTACACAGCCAAAGATATTCATCACTGGTCATGTTCATCTAAACACCTCATTCATCTTCAGACTACTGTGCCAAAGATATTCTTGAGAAATCATTCATCTTTTGACTACTGCCAAAGATATTCCATAATATCATCATTTAAGATCAAGATGATGAAAAATATTTTAAAAAACGAATCCGGTGAAACAAAAAACGACAAGGATTAAGGATTAAGGATTCGTACTTTGTTTTATTCACGCCCAAAAATACCTCAAAAATAATCGCAGTGGTGTAAAATTCAAGAATGATCAAAACATGGATACAATCAAAGCTAGTATCCGAATAGATATTTTGGACGAAAAGAAAATTTTTCATTTTTCGATGAATAGCATCAGTATTCGTGAATAATGTCAGATACGTGAATAAAGGTCGATATCGTGAATAAGTATCTCGACACCAAAAGTTCCAAATTTGATAAAACTTCAGATCAATATTTCAACATAATGATATTGAAGAAATAATATCATTACGAAAAAAAAAAAAAATATCCCTTACCTCGAAAAGATCAAGATCTTCTAATTTGAAACACCTGGATATAAAGTATGACTTGAACTTGCACCGAATAGCAATACTCAAATTATACTCAAAATACTCACAAGAATACGCTCGATAATATAGAGAGAAAACTTCAGATTTACGGTGTGATTTTCAATTCTAACCTAAGCACCTATTTATAGGAAATTGCTTAGAACACAAAGCGAGTAAAATTTAATAAAATATTAATATATATTATAAATTTCTTAGCCCATCTTTGAAGATCTGATTTCAGCAATTAATATCACATGTTAGCCCACTTAAATGCAAAAAACGTTTTTCTTTAAAATAATAATTAAAACTTCCAAAAATCAATTATTTCGGAGCTTCGGAACTTCAATAATTCACAATAAATAGCCCTTTATCAGAAAATTCGAATCTCGCGAGTTTTTATAGGAAATTCAATTCTCTACAACTTTACAGAAGAAAGTTTTTCTGAATTCCAAACAGAAATTGACCGAAATCCACAAACGGGCAATTTTACAGGCTATAATCAAATTTCAGTCAATAAATAGGGTCCACCGACATATTTAACATGTTTTAAACATTTATTGCAACAAAAATACTCTTCCTCCTCGTATACTCATATATCCCACATTCGTTGTAAAAATATCACCATTATTATATTATTAAAATATAATAATATATTTAAATGAATTATTTTATCAGAAAAAGATAAAATTTCAATTTTCAACAATTGTCACATTAAAAAATTTTCTCCATCTATATCCACATAAAATTAATATTTTCCTCATCATATGAATCAATAATTAATTATTCACAAATAATATTACAGACTCACAATATTGACAACCGCAGGCGGTAAAGAAAGAGGGGCTTTCCAATAAGAATTTCTCCTTCTTGGCCGCAATTAGGTGACCAAACCTCTCCTTAGATGAACTTTCTAGACATTGCCAATAATGTTATCTAATAATATTATTCAGATAATATGAATTATTGCTTCGATAATGAAAAATATTGCGTAATGACAATTATTGAAACAAACAATGAATATAAAATATCAACGCGGCAATTATTAACTCAATAAAATGAGCAATAAGAATTATCGTAACCATTATTGAGTAGTGCCTTCACGTAAGAATCAATAATTGGTGCAATACCGGTAAGCTACGTGTGTTTTAACCACCGAGTATTTTAACAAAGATAATCGGTAATAACTACGCCAATTATTTTTAACCAACTTATATTTGTCGTTTTCTTCATCCAATCGCTTTCAGTTATGGGGCCCACACACGGTCGCTACTGGTCGCATTTAATATTCCCGACAAGATTTAATATTCCACGACCAAACGAATATTCCTAAACAACAATGAATATTTTATAACCACTGCTTATTTTGAAATATTTGCGTATTTTACCCCTAACTATCCACATTAATCACATCAACCCTTACTATTTCAAAATAATAAATAGAGAAAATTAAATTTCATTAATAATAAGTTGGGGTCTTACGGATATTTTGGACAAAAAGAAGAAAATTTCATTTTTAATTGAATAAAGTGTCGATACGTGAATAGTAACTCGACACCAAAAGATAGAAATTTCACAAAAAAACATCATCACGCTTCGTGAATAGTACTCGTGAATAGAACTCGTGAATAGTAACTCATGAATAGTAACTCGTGAATAAGTAACTTACATAAAAAAGTTTTAAATTTGATAAAAGTTCAAACCAATATTTCAAAGACAATGATATTGAAGAAATAATATCATTTATGAAGAAAATAATCTCTCTTACCTCAGAAAGAATAATACTTACATTTGGGATAATTGGATATAGTGCTAAAAGAATCAGACCGTATAGAAATACTCAAGTACTAAAATACTCACAAAAATATGCTCGATATATATAGAGAGAGAGAGAGAGAAATCTTTAGTTTTTGGTGTGATTTTCAATTCTAACATAAGCACCTTATTTATAGGAAAATGCTTAGAACACCAAAGCAGAAAATTTAATATAATAATATTATTATATTTCCACAACTTCCTACGCACACTCATTGAATCCAACATCAGCCATCTACTCAAATAAAAACAACAAAAATGTTTTTGTTAATTAAAACTTCCAAAATCAATTATTTCAGAAATTCAGAACTTCAATAATTCATAATAAATAGCCCTTTTATCAGAAAATTCGAATCTCACAAATTTTTATAGGAAATTCAATTCTCTACAACTTTGCAGAAGAAAGTTTTTTCAAATTCCAAATAGAAATTGACCAAAATTCATATACGGACGATTTTACAGGCTATAATCAAATTTCAGTTAAGAAATGGGGTCCACCGACACACAAAACATGTGTTAATCATTTAATGCAACAAAAATACTCTTCATCCTCATATACTCATATATCACACATTTATTGTAAAAATATCATCATTATTATATTATAATAAAATATTATTTTATCAGAAAAGATAAAATATCGATTTTCAACAATTGTCACTTTAAAAATTTTTCTCCATCTATATCCACATAAAATGAATATTTTCTTCATCATATAAATCAATAATTAATTATTCATAAATAATATTACGAGAATCACAATAACGACAACCAGGCGGGTCCTGGAGTTAAGGGCTTTCAATAAGAACTTTCTGAGACATCGCTAATAATGTTATCTAATAATATTATTCGGATAATATGAATTATTGCTTCGATAATGAAAAATATTGTGTAGTGGCAATTATTAAAACAACAATAATATAAAATATCAACGCAAAGATAATTATTGAATCAATAAAATCTTTGAGCAATAATTCTCGTAACAATTATTGAGTAGTCTTTGACGCCCAAAAATTAGGTATCGCCACCCATCTTGGGTCGCCACTTACATGGTACATAAATTCAAATACAACTTATTAATATAACTGCCTCGTGTACAATACGACATAAGCGTGAGTTTGAATACAAATATTGTCTACTAGATATTATACAAACTCAAAAGGAGTCCTCATTACAACTATTATCACATTATTTCACGAATAGTGAGGACTACTAATACTATCCTCTCGGACCATTACTCCGTTCCCCGACTCGTCGTCAAATTTATGTTCTCATTTCAAGAAGAAACGGTGAAAGAAAGGTGAGCTCAACTAGCCCAAAGAAGAAATATTATGACTAAGATAATGAAGAATAAATTATCGTTAGCCTTCAACAAATGTTAAAGCGATACAATATAACAAATATCAAGTTTAAGCTGCGGTAGAACAAGCAATCCATTAGAAGAGTCAAGTAGAGAATAAAATATATTATCTTCTATGATTTAAAAGTCCATCGTTGATATTTATTCTCGTAATACTCATCAACAGGTTCTTTGTTATACTTAAGACAAATAGAACTTTCAACACTTGTCTTCACCGAACCACTAAAATGTTAGTTAAATTCACAATTCCTATTTATAATAATGTGAATTAACGGTTCCTTCTTGCCACAAAGGCTTAATAGAGCGTTTACTCAATATCCTTACCCCAAAGGTGAAGATATTCAAATGTAATAACAATGATCATACCAATCGATTTTGTTCATCTTCGCACTACGGGCCAAAGATATTCAACTATAAAACCAATGGTCATGTTTCATACCAATCAATTGCACGTCGCCAGTACTACTACCAAAGACAACGTTATTTGTTAGCTAATGGTCATGATCCCGCCAATCACATCATTGAATTATCCATGACTACGGCCGAGGATATTCGTTAAGATCACTAGTGGTCATGATCATATCATACACCGCCCATCTTCGCACTACTTCTGTCAAAAGCTATCAAACAACAAATCATCTTTGCAGACGTAAGCAAAAGATAGTCGACCACATATCATCTTTTTCACTATAGGTCAAAAACATACAATTGTAAAACCAATAACCAACGGTATAATAAAGAATATATGAAACTACAAATGTATTTTCACCGCCATACTACAGTAATCCACTTGTATATATTATTTTCATAATTTAATAAGGAATGAATATAAAGGATCATTCACCATGCATGTGGTATTCCACATGTATGAGTTATTCCAACAGAATAATAAAAGCGGAACCAGTCCGGCGTAAAAGCGCAGACATGGATGTTCCAACGGAATCGTAAATACTGGAATAATAAGTAATGGAACCGGTCCCAGAAAAGACGATGACAGGATATTGATGTAATATTAAATGCGGAATAATAAACAATGGAACTGGTCCGGTGTACAACACATGCATGAGGATATTCCAACGAGAATAATAAAGAATGGAATAATGAAGAAGATCACCAAGTATAGGGATTCAGCGTATCTGAGTTATTCCAATGAATAAATAAGAATGGAATAATATAAGGATTTCACCAAGTATAGGGTATGCCGGCGTATACAAAGTTATGTATAGGGTATGCCACTTTTACAAAGTTATTCCAATGTAATAATAATGAATGGAATAATGTAAGTTCTCTTCGTGAATAAGAAAGAATAACATACCTTACAGTACAACAAATAATATCCCCTTACCGTAAAAGAGGCTGAATATAGAAGTAGTGAAGTAAGAAAATACTCTTCTTCTTTCTATAATTTTCTCTATATACTCTCTATAATTTCTCTCTACAGAGTTTCAAATGAATTCGTAAGAAAATAATGAAGGAATGAGCTTTATTTATAGGAAAATGGAATGCATAAGTAACTCAATCCATGAGCGGTCAGATTGATTTACTTTAATCGGCTATCCATATTTAAAGAAAATCTTTTAAATAAAATATAATATATTCTATTTATATAAAAAACATTTTACTATGCAAAACACTATGCAATCTTATGCAAAAACACTACGCAAAAACACTACGCAACACTTATCATAATAAAATATAATATATTCTATTTATGTAATAACTTTAATAAAGTATTCTATTTTATATAAAAGATGTTTGCATTTTATTACTTAATAAAACAAAACGTCATTATCGATGTTTCCTCCCACCAACATGTCATTATCACTATAATAATTAAAACAAAACGTCATTATCATTTATAATAATTCATATTAATAATCGACAATAATTGAGTCAAACTTACGAAACTTCTTACATAAATATCAATAATCAATCTTGGGTGTCTTACTATGCAACAACGCCAGACATCATTCTTTTTTACTACCGAAGTAGTTCAACAGCTTTTAACTCAGAAACCTCAAAATCGTTATTTTCATAAAATATTTTGTTCGGTGAATAAGAACTCATGAATAGTAATTCGTGAATAAGAACTTTCGTGAATAGTAACTCGTGAATAGTAACTCGTGAATAGTAACTCATGAATAGTAACTTTCGTGAATAGTAACTCGAGCCACAAAAGTGCCCCAAATAATTTGAGTGAATAATACTAGAGTGAATAGTGACGCCGGGTATTTTATAACAACTTGTTTACTTTGAAAAATTTTCACATATCACCCTTTAACTTTAACCTTTTATCAATTTAACCATTTACTAAAATAGAAAAATTGAATACTTTTATTTCATAAAATTCGGGGGTCTCATGAAAGTGCCTTCTACGTAAGAATCAATAATTGGTGCAATCTGGTAATGTCTTTCACAACAACTGACAATGCGTATTCTTGTATTTTAACCATGCGGGTATTCCAACAGATGTAATCAGTAATAACTACTATTTGTAAGACCCCAACTTATTATTAATGAAATTTAATTTTCTATTTATTATTTTGAAATAGTAAGGGTTGATGTGATTAATGTGGATAGTTAGGGGTAAAATACTTAAATATTTCAAAATAAGCTAAAGTGGTTATAAAATATTCATTGTTGTCGGGGAATATTCGTTTGGTCGTGGAATATTCGCATCGCTTGGGAATATTAAATGCACTGGCGCAGCCCATGTGTGGGCCCCATAACTGAAAGCGATTGGATGAAGAAAGCGACAAATATAAGTTGGTTAAAAATAATATGGCGTAGTTATTACAAGTTAATCATTGTTAAAATACTCAATTGGTTAAAACACAAGAAGATACCAGTATTGCACCAATTATTGATTCTTACGTAAGAAGGCACTACTCAATAATGGTTACTGATAATTCTTATTCGTTATTTTATTGAGTTAATAATTCTTTGCGTTGATATTTTATATTCATTGTTGTTTCAATAATTGTCATTACTGTAATATTTTTCATTATCGAAGCAATAATTCATATTATCCGAATAATATTATTAGATAACATTATTGGCAATGTCTAGAAAGTTCATACAGGAGAGGTTTGGTCACCTAATTGCTTGCCAAGAAGGAGAAATTCTTATTGGAAAGCCCTCTTTCCAGGAACCGCGCCACGGTCATCGATATTGTGAGTCTGTAATATTATTTGTGAATAATTAATTATTGATTCATATGATGAGGAAAATATTAATTTTATGAGAATATAGATGGAGAAAAATTTTTAATGTGACAATTGTTGAAAATTGAAATTTTATCTTTTTACGATAAAATAATTCATTTAAATATATTATTATATTTTAATAATATAATAATGGTGATATTTTTACAACGAATGTGGGATATATGAGTATACTGAGGAGGAAAGAGTATTTTGTTGCAATAAATATTTAAAACATGTTAAACATGTCGGCGGACCCCATTTATTGACTGAAATTTGATTATAGCCTGTAAAATTGCCCGTTTGTGGATTTCGGTCAATTTTTGTTTGGAATTCAGAAAAACTTTCTTCAGTAAAGTTGTAGAGAATTGAATTTCCTATAAAAACTCGCAAGATTCGAATTTTCTACGATAAAAGGGCTATTTATTGTGAATTATTGAAGTTCAAGTTCAAAATAATTGATTTTGGAAGTTTTAATTATTATTTTAAAGAAAAACGTTTTTTGCATTTAAGTGGGCTAACATGTGATATTAATTGCTGAAATCAGATCTTCAAAGATGGGCTAAGAAAATTTATAATATATATTAATAATTTATTAAATTTTTCGCTTTTGGTGTTCTAAGCAATTTCCTATAAATAGGGTGCTTAGGTTAGAATTGAAAATCACACCGTAAATCAAGTTTTCTCTCTATATTATCGAGCGTATTCTTGTGAGTATTTTGAGTATAATTTGAGTATTGCTATTCGATTGCAAGTTCAAGTCATGCTTTATATCGGTGTTTCAATTAGAAGATCGATCTTTCGAGGTGAGGGATATTTTTTTTTTCAGAATGATATTATTTCTTCAATATCATTATGTTGAAATATTGATCTGAAGTTTTTATCAAATTTGGAACTTTTGGTGTCGGAGTTCTTATTCACGATATCTGACATTATTCACGATATCGACACTTATTCACGAATACTGTGATTATTCATCGAAAAATGAAAAATTTTCTTTTCGTCAAAATATCTATTTCGGATACTAGCTTTGATTGTATCCATGTTTTGATCATTCTTGAATTTTACACCACCGCGATTATTTTTGAGGTATTTTTGGACGTGAATAAAAGCAAATCACGAATCCTTAATCCTTAATCCTTGTCATTTTGTTTCATTGGATTCGTTTCTTTAAAATATTTTCATCATCTTGATCTTAAATGATGATATTATGGAATATCTTTGGCACTGTAGTGCAAAGATGAATGATTTCTGAAGAATATCTTTGGCCTGTGAGTGCAAAAGATGAACAGTGTTTAGATGAACATGATTAATGATGAATATCTTTGGCCCAGAGTGCAAAGATGAATATGAGATTCCGGATATATATTGATTGATGTTACGGGGATAAAGAGAGACGATGAACTTTTAAATTCATACATGGAAGATAGTAGTTTGCATTCTCTACTTAACTCTTCTAATGAATTATTATTTCATTGCGAATATTGATTTAAAATTTCTTTGTCATTATCAGATTCTATTAGATTTCTCCCCATTGAAGACTAACGGTAATTTGTTGTATATTATCTTAGTCATAATATTCTTTTATCGAAAGCTAGTTGAGCTCACCCTTTTCCTTTTGTTCCATTTTTCTCGAGGATGCGAGAATATAGCGAAAGTACGAGTCTGGGTATGGAATGAAGGTTCTAGAGAGAGTTGTTTAGTAGTCCTCACCATTTTTGTAAAATAATGTATCAATAAATGTGATGAGGATTTATTTGAGTATAGATATTGTCAGAAGATAATATTGGTATTTAAACTCACGCCATTGTTGTAATAATAAAGTTGTAGTTGTTTCTGTACCATGTATTGACAACTCAGAATAGGTGATGTATACCTATTTTGGGGGCGTCACAGTTGGTATCAGAGCTATAAGTAAAGAGCCCCGAGCCTCTCGCTGGTGACTTCCTGTTGATGGGGGATGCACCGAAGCCGGACTCTCCGTAGGGGCCTGCAGTTTCTTATGGTGGCAAACCGATAAGTACCATTGTGAGGTCTTTGTGGTTGAAGCACCATGAGGGTCACAGATTGGTATCGAGCTTAGGGATATGATCTCTGGCGGAGATCGGGAATAGAACTAGGAGGGGAGAGACGAGTAAATCCTTCGCTAGTTTGTCCTACCTAAGCTTATTTGTTGTTAGTTGGTCGGTATATAGGGATATTATGTGATATATTGATTTCTTAATTAACCCTTGTTTTTATGGCGGTGATTTGAGAATGTCGATCGAGAATATTAACAATGGAAATGAGACAGTGGAGACGCGCTGTACTCACCAACGAGGAGAACGTGTACAACAGTGGCAATGTTCTCATGTGAACAACACCATTGAAGCGAGATGATGAACGAGGGGATGTTTAGAAGTTTTTTTTGCAGTTCATGCAAAATCGAGACGAGGAGACTCGTGTTCAAAATCTGAGGAGGAAATGATAGCAATTCACGGGTTATCACAAACAAGCGATTCAAAGAGTTGGGACCACCGGAATTTAAGGGAAAGCGATCCGATCATGGCGTAAACATGGGTCAAGCAAATTACCAAGATATTCGTTGTCTTGGGATGCACGGAGAACAGAAGGTTCCATTCGCCACCTTTTTATGTTCCGTGGCGAAAAGCGCATCATCGGTGGGAGTCTCGTGAAGCGTACTCCATCCGGCCAAGACTCAAAGCATGTCTTGGGAGACGCTTTGGAAGCTATTTAATGACAAATACTTTCCGAGAAAGTGTTCATTATATGAAGGAAGTGGAGTTCATCGATTAGAGCAAAACAATATGGCGGTGTCTCGAAGACGAGGCAAAGTTTGCAGAGTTATCCAAGTTTGCACCTCATTTGGTGGAGAATGAGAGAACGATGACGCGGATGTTTCTTAGAGGTTTGAAACCCAAGATACGTCAAGATCTCATTTCTCATAAACTTTCTCTCTATTCAGATGTTGTAAATGCAGGCTCAATTATTAGAGCGAGATAACGAGTACGGTCAATTGAGGGACCACAACCAGGATCGTATTCAAAGATAGCGATCAATGTAATAATGATAACCAATGGAGAAAGAAACAGACGGACAAAATGGTAACCACTCGGTGGTAATCATGGCCATGAAAATGAAGAAGCGAGTCAGGAGGAGATTTTAAAAGAGGAGATTTAACAACGAATTATATGAAGACAACAAAGGTCTGCAAAAGAATCTGGTTCTAAGGGAGGAGAACGACCACCGGTCATATCTTTATAAATGCGGAAAGAGGACATATCGGTCAAATATCACAACAGTTCAAGGTATGCTATAATTGTGGAAAGGAAGGACATATCGCTTCGAGATTCAGACGCAGAAGCGAAACCTAGTTCAATGGGGACGGTGACTCAAAAGATCGTCCCGTAAAAGTCAAAGTCAACGATTCCGTGGGAAGAGGCGTTTGTTGTGATCGTCAAAATGCGAGGAACCCAAACGAGGTGATCACGGGTAAATTTATTTATAAATTCTTGCGAAGTTTATACCTTACTTGATACCGGGTGTTACCCATTCATTTATCTCTCCGCTTGTGCTCAACGTTTAAACTTGACTCAGGAGAAATTAGACTTTGACCTATCTGTGGAAACTCCGTTAGGAGAAACTTTCATCACATCCATCTGTTTATAAATCTTGTTTGATTCAAGTTGGCACCATTACCTTACCATTGACCTTATCTCTTTAAAGATACTTGCTTTTGATGTGATTTTAGGATTGATTGGTTAACTACTCATCATGCCAAAATTGATTGTTTTCGTAAGGTTGTTAGTTTTCATATTCCTAACCAACCTGTTTGTATTTAATTCAAGCAACTAAACCATTAAAATCAATCACCGTCATATCTAATCATAAAGCTATTCGTTTATTGAAAAACGAATGTCAAGCTTTCTTAGCCCATGTTATGGATTTGAATAAAGACACGTCAAATTTGAATAATATTCTGTTGTTATTGACTTTTCCCGACGTATTTCAGAAGAACTTCCCCGGTCTACCCCGAATAATAGTTTGCATTCTCTACTTAACTCTTCTAATGAATTATTATTTCCATTGCTGTAATATTGATTTAAAATTTGTTGTCTATCAGATTCTATTAGATTTCTCCCTGTTGAAGACTAACGGTAATTTGTTGTATATTATCTTAGTCATAATATTCTTTTCTTGAGCTAGTTGAGCTCACCCACTTTTCCTTTTGTTCCATTTTTCTCGGGAGGCGAGAATATAGCGAGATGCAGTGCGGGTATGGAATGAAGGTTCTAGAGAGAGTTGTTTAGTAGTCCTCACTATTTTTTTAAAATAATGTATCAATAAATGTGATGAGGATTTATTTGAGTATAGATATTGTCTAGAAGATAATATTTGTATTTAAACTCACAGTTTTACTGTTGTAATAATAAAGTTATAGTTGTTTCTGTACCATGTATTGACAACTCAGAATAGGTGATGTATACCTATTTTGGGGGCGTCACAATATCTATTCTGGATACTAGTTTTGATTGTATCCATGTTTTGATTATTCTTGAATTTTACTCTACTGTGATTATTTATGAGGTATTTTTGGACATGAAATAGCTGAAGTACGAATCCTTAATATTTATTATTTTGTTTCACTGGATTCGTTTTCTTTAAAATATTTTTCATCATCCTCAGTCCTAAATGATGATATAACTGAATATCTTTGGCCTGTAGTGCAAAGATGAATGATTTTTGATGAATATCTTTGGCCAGTAGTGCGAAGATGAACATGTGTTTAGATGAACATGACCAACTGATGAATATCTTTGGCTTGTAGTGCAAAGATGACATGTTGTTGAATATCTTTGGCCAGTAGTGCAAAGATGAACTGTTGATGAATATCTTTGGCCCGTAGTGCAAAGATGAATTTATCGATATAATTATGAATGAGGCGTGATTTGGTATAACCATGATATTTGATGTTTCAGGTGAGGAAAATTAACTTTGTCCTGGATGAGAAAAGGAATTTAGAACTACAATTACGATTATGAGTTATACATATGATTGTGGATAGGAATTGTTGATTAATGTTACAGGGATAAAACATTGTTGATGGACTTTTAACATGGAGAAGATAATAGATTTTATGGTCTATTTGACTCTTCTAATGGATTGCTCGTTCCGCTGCAACTATGATTGAAAAGTTTTATCATCTACCATATGTTCTAAATCTACGATTTATTCTTTGTTGAAGGCTATTGATAATTTATTTATCTTTAGTCATGATATTCTTTATCGAGCTAGTTGTGCTCACCCTTTTTGCTTCACAATTCCTTTCAAGTAATAAAAGTGTAATTTGAGGATGCGAGGAATAACAGGGGAATAGAACGGTGGTCTATAGATGTTGAGGGTGAGGTGAATTTAACTTGGAAGGGTGTTTTGCCACTATCATACAAGATGTCTAATGACATAAAACCTCGTGTCATCATAAGACAGGGTTGTGCTCATCCACTTGCTGAGTATATTTACAAGCACTACCTATATAATCTTGGTGTTTGTTTGGAGTATAATACCCAATTAGAGACAGTGAAGATAATGATATGTCAATAGAAGACTCACCATTGGGAAGAATATGATAGTAATCTTCTCGTTTTTCTTTGGGGTCTATTGGGTCAACCAAGGATAATTTTGTGGCCATATGATATCTATCATAACCTAGAAGCATGGCCTCCCATGTACGAAGGTTTCCTTGAGCACTTCCCAAAGATTCTAATTTCTAAAACAGTTTTTGACTATACCTTTATGTAAGGTATCATTGTGACATGTTATCCAAAGTTGGTGTCCAGAGTTACAGTTGGTATATATTTATATCCAAACTCACAGCATATGTGTTGTTGTATTTTGCATGACAATTGTTGTAATAAAGTTGTAGTTGTTTTCTGTACCATGTATTTGGCGACTCAAAATGGGTTGGATGGAATGGACCTATTTTGGGGTTGTCACATTTGGTATGAGAGCTTAGGGATATGGTCTCTCGCGGAGATCGGGGAATATAACTAGGAGGGGAGAGATGAGTAAATCCTTCGCTAGTGTGTTCTACCTAAGCTTAATTATTGGTCGGTCATAATATACGGATATTATGTGATACGTTAATTTGTTTAATTAACCCTTGTTTTATGGCAGTATTTGAGAATGGCAGCTGAGAATGCTAACAATGGAGTGAATAAGACTGTGGGGATACCTCTAATCACTAACCATGATAATGTGATGTCAGACGAAGAAGGAATTAGAGATATCCATGTGGTGAGTGAAGAATTGATAGTTACAGACCTGAGATAGTCAGCAGAGGTAAATTTGAGAGTGAGGAAGAAGAGGTACATGAGGAGAGTTTATTAGAGGTATTATATGATCAAAATGTAGAATTTCAAAATCGTATTCATGAGCTAGAAGAGCAGGCTGAAGAACGACAGGCGGTCGTGGAACAAAAGGATGCAACAATTGCTTCAGTGTTACCCGATATGTGATGCTTGATCGGAAGCATTCTTTAAGCGAAGTATAAGATGATAAAGATGGAATCGAAATTTGAAGAAGAAAGCGAAACGAAGCCACAGTTTTCTTGGTTAAACATTTCTTTTCTTGTTTAAATATCTGAAATTGACTGGATACTGTCGAATATGTGCAGACAAATGCAATCTTCGGGCGTTTACGTCCCAGACACATAAATGCTGAGTCTGATGAGGAGACTATGAGAAGGGAGAACAACATGTTGAAGGCTACATTGACTCAGAAGAGAGATGAACATGAATCCGTTCTTCATGCCAATAAAAGTCTTCAGAGGGAATTGGCCCAAAACAAAGAGGATCTGAGGGAAACCCATGATGTGCTGATCTCGGTCAGAGAAGAATTGAAGACGATAAAAGCCAACGAACAAAAATTGGCTAACATGAATGTCCGTTTTGTTGCAGAGACCGAAGCTTTGAAGACTACCAACGAGAGGGCTTCATTGCACCCAATCAAAACTTGTCAATCTGAACTCGGTGAAGTTCGCATTTAAGGCTCGGGGTGATAAGAAAACATATAGGGCCAAACGTCATAAACTTCGTAGTAAGATAAGAGTGCTTAAAGAGCGAGATCCTCCTTTGATTGAAGAGCTGCGTAAGCAGATACAGGCGGACTATCGTACGTCTGACGAGCTTGGTGCAGAAATTCTAAAAGTATACTATGAAGGATACGAAGATTGCCGAGGTCGAGGCAAGGAAAAGCTGGTTGCAGCTCAATTGGACCCAGCCCTTCTTGACTCCGAGAATGAAGGTACAGTCTGAGTCTGATGTTATTTCGTTTTAGTTTTTAGGATCTCTGTCTTTTGATGTTATCGGATTTGTTTTAAAAAATTTGTTTGTAAAGAAATTTAAGTGAACTTGTTTAAGTGTTAATGAAATTTCAATTTTCTTTACCATGACTTCTGTTTACTTCGTTTCTTGTCAATAATTCAACATTAATGATCTTGAATGAACTTAACTCAGACTGTGAATCAGATAAGGCATATAATAGTTAAGTTGAGAAATAAAATGAACTGAATTTAATGAGCTGAACTGAATGAACCGAACTCAACACTTGAACAAAATAAAGTAATGTATACTTATCGTTTCCGAAGTGTGAGGCGGGTTGTGTATAAGATGAATTCGGCTGATCCTCCTTGCATCATCAAGATCTCGTTTACCACTCGGGGTAGAACAAGTATATAAGGACATTTATTTACCACTCGGGGTAGAACAATTTTATAAGGACCATGGAATTTGTTCACCACTCGCGGTAGAACAAATTCATAAGGGCACTTCTAATAAGAAGGCTACCATCGAATGACCAGCAAGTCCGACCATACCTCCTTACTTTGGTGCATATTGATTTACAACTCGCGATAAAAGCAATATTAAAAGGACCATGGAATTTGTTTACCACTCGCGGTAGAACAAATTTGTAAGGACACTCCTGCCGAAAAGGCTACCATCGAATGGTCAGCGAGTCCACCCCGTCCTCCTTACTCCAATGAAGTTTGCCTACCCCGAAGGGCCTGACAAATTTATAAGGACTACCTTGCCAAAAAGGCTACCATCGAATGGTCAGCGAGTCCCCCCTCATCCTCCTTACTCCCTTGTGAACTTAGGACAAATAGGAGAAGATCAATTATGAAAAAGTGAATCTTTTATTGATGATGAACAACTATGTACAGACTTCCGATAAACTGACTCGATCTCTATTGAAAATATTTCCGAAGCCTGCCAGCGTGCCAAGTGTTCTTAATCTCGGATCCTTCTAATGCCTTTAACCGATAAGTCCCGGGCTTGGGTACTTCAATTACTTTATATGGCCCTTCTCAATTTGGCATTAGCTTTCCCATGTTCTGAGGTGTAGAAGCTTCGACTTCTCTGAGGACGAAGTCTCCCACTTCGAATCTACGAAGCTTTACTCCTTTGTTGTAATGCTTGACAACTCTCCTCTGGTAGGCTGCGAACTTGATCAAAGCTACTTCTCTGACTTCTTCTAACAGATCCAAAATGGCCTTCAGTCCTTCTTCATTATAAATCTCTTTGAATCGACTAACTTCAAGACTTGGGGATCAATTTAATTTGGGACTAAGGCATCAGTACCATAGGCCAATCTGAAAGGTGAATCCCCGTGGTAGTCCCCGGTGTAGTCCGTAAGCTCATAATACACCGAGTAGTTCTTTCCGCCATCTTCCTTAGCTTCCGTCCAATGCGTTTGATCCAGATTCGAGAAGCGTTCATTGGTCACTTCAACTGCCCATTTGATTGTGGATGAGCCATGAAGTCTTCTTGTCTTTGAACCCCCAACTCTTTCGTAAATCCTTCAAATTTTGATCCCACAAATTGGCGCTTGGTTGTCCGATATCACCACTTTAGGGAATTCAAACGAAATACTACAGACTCCTTCATAAATTTCAAACACTCTTGTTCCGTTAACAACCGAAGTGGCTACGCTTCTACCCATTTGGTCATGTAGTCGATAGCAACTATGACAAAACTGACCTGCCCTTTAACTTTCGGTAAAGGACCCAATATATCTACCCCCAGACAGCAAAGGGTATAGGAGATAATATCGAGTATAGCTCTTCTGATGGCTGATGTGGGATCGGGCTGTTGAGCTGACACTTCTCACACTTCTTCACATATTCTGTAGCTTCCTTGAAGATCGTAGACCAGTAGTATCCTTGTCGAAGTACTTTGTAAGCCAAAGACTTAGCAGCCATATGGTCACTGCAAATGCCCTCGTGAACTTCCAGAAAAGCATACTCAGCCTCAGATGGAACCAGACACTTTAACAATGGTGACGAAAATGTTCTTCGAAAAAGATCCCCATCGATAAGAACGAAGTTGACACTCTTGTACTTAATCTTCTTTGTCAGCATCTGATCCGAAAGAAGGATGCCATCTGCCAGATATTCAATGTAGGGAGTCATCCAACAATTAGACCTATCAATTCATATCACCGCTTCGTGTTGGATACTCGGCTGCTGCAAAACCTCCAAATAGATTGACCCATTGAAAACAACCGCATCCGTAGTGGCCAACTTTGACAATGCATCGGCAATAGAATTGTGGTTACGTTCTATGCCCTGAAATTCGTAAGAAGCGAAATATTGAAGCCGATCTTTCAACTTTGCCAAATACTTGACCATTCTCGCCCCCCGAGCTTCATAATCTCGACAATCGCTTTGACAACCACCGCGAAGTCATGTAAATTATCAACTTCGCACTTCAGACCTTTTTCGATCGAACCCGCAAAGACCTTTTCATATTCGGCCTCGTTGTTAGATGCTTTGAACCCAAATCTGATAGGTTGCTGCACCTTGAACCCCTCCGGGCTTGTCAAAATAATTCATGCGCCACTGACATCCGCGGTAGAAGATCCATTTGCATACAATGTCCAGGAATTCTTACCGTGCTGAAGAACTACAACTACTCAATCGGATGTCTCAGCTTCTGTCAGCTTGACATCTGCTTCGGAGAATGAACACTCCACCACGAAATCGGCCAAGGTTTGACCTTTGATAGCAGTCTAGGGATGATATTCAATAAAAAAATTGGGATAATTCCATAGTCCACGCTGTTAATCTCCCTGAGACTTCTGGTTTTGATCCGTGTAGACGACCAGGAGCCGACCTTGAAAATATTGCCGAAGTTTTTGACTAGCAATTATTAAAGCAAAGGCAAATTTTTCTATATTGGGGTACCTGGTTTCAGCATCTCTTAGGACATGACTGATATAATAGACCGGATGCTACTTCCCACTGACCTCCCGAACCAGCACCGCTCCGACTGCCAACGAACTAGTCGCCATATATAAGTATAAGGTCTCAGCCAGAACAGGTTTCACTAGGGGTGAGCATGGTGCGGTTTGAAGTCCAAACCGCACCCGAAACCTCTTAGGTGCGGTTTGAAAAATTCAAAACCGCACCCGAAATCGCTTGTGATTGGTGCGGTTTGATTTTAAAGTGTGCGGGGCGGTTTTAATTGGTGCGGTTTCTGTTCCAAAACCAATTGGAACAACAAAAAAATTTAAGCCTTCAATAAAATTTAACATAAAACTTACATCGAGCAATTAACTTAGTGACAAAGTCGACAATGAGAATTATATCAAGCATGCTTTAAAACTAAAATATGCGCTATATAAAACAACGGAGACTATTCGATAATAAGCAAGAATGTTTATCTAGTTCCCCAAAAATTAAAAGTATATACTGAAGATAGAATAAAATATAATGCAGGGAGGACTAAAAATAATCTATTAGACTATTACAATTATAGCATTGACATTAACCAATGCATCAAGTGCTTGAGCCCCTCAACTATAAGCCCCTCCAATAACGCATCAAACAAATTCAAAATTCCAAAACCCAATTGCTTAATTTTTGACTCTATAACCTCTAACATCTTCTTTCAATTGGTGAAAAATGACAATGCAAGACTGGGGTTTTCTCTGAGCGTGTTCAAGTGAAAAGTAACTTTAGAATTTACTAGAGATAAAACATACATACACACACATGGTGCGGTTTCGGTTTTATGCGATTTGGTTTTGGCTAGTAACCAAACCGGAACCGTAAATTTGGTTATTCAACCCACCTAAAACCGCCACATACGCCAGAACCGTTGGTGCGGTTTTAATTGGTGTGGTTCGTGCGGTTTTTGGTGCAATTTTGGTTCCAATTTGGTTACTTGCTCAGCCCTAGGTTTCACCAATAAAGGAGCTGAAGACAGATATGTCTTTATGCCTTGGAAAGCATCTTCACACTCCGAAGTCCACTGAAAGGTCTTCGCATTTTTGGTCCCTTTAGTGTGTCGAAGAATGGTAAGCATCTCTCCGCAGATTTGGACATGAACCTCCCCAAAGCTGCAATCCTACCAATCAAACGCTGAATGTCTTTGAATGACTGAGGAGTCTTCATGTCTAGAATGTCCTGGATCTTTTCCGGATTGGCCTCAATGCCCCTTTGGCTGACTAGATAACCCAAGAACTTCCCGGCACCGAGTCCGAAGGTACATTTTATGGGGTTGAGCCTCAATTTGTGATGGCGGACTGTTTGAAAGCATTCTTCCAGGTCATCCAAATGCTTTTGAACAATCATACTTTTCAAGATCATGTCATCTACATATACCTCCATGTTCCTTCCCAGCTGCTTCTGGAAGATAAAGTTCATCATTCTCTGGTAAGTGGCCCCAACATTTATCAGGCCGAAGGTCATCTTCTTATAGGCGTACACCGAATGGTGTGTGATGAATGTTGTCTTTGGAATATCCTCCTTGTATATAGATATTTGATGATAACCTGAAAAAGCATCCATAAAGCTTAGTAGTGCATACCCCGAAGTTGCATCAATAAGTTGATCAATGTGGGGTAAAGGATAGAAGTCCTTTGGGCATGCTTTGTGTTCAGATCCGTAAGTCGATCTGAGACTCGCCATTTTTGCATTCTCGCTTGTAAGACCCAAACTTATTATTAATGAAATTTAATTTTTCTATTTATTATTTTGAAATAGTAAGAGTTGATTTGATTAATGTGGATAGTTAGGGGTAAGATACATAAATATTTCAAAATAAGCAAGTGGTTATAAAATATTCATTGTTGTTGGGAATATTCGTTTGGTCGTGGAATATTAAATCGTTTGGGAATATTCGTGACGACGCACACAGCGACCCATGTGGGCCCCATAACGGAAAGCGATTAGATGAAGAAAACGACAAATATAAGTTGGTTAAAAATAACTACAGAAGTTGTTCAAGTATTATCTTTGTTAAAATACTCTGTGGTTAAAACACAAGAAGACTTTACGGTATTGCACCAATTATTGATTCTTACGTGAAGGCACTAATCAATAATGGTTACGATGAATTATTATTCAAAGATTTTATTTTATTGATTCAATAATTGTCTTTGCGTTGATATTTTATATCTTTGTTGTTTCAATAATTGTCATTACACAAGATTTTCATTATCGAAGCAATAATTCATATTATCTGAATAATATTATTAGATAACATTATTGGCAATGTCTAGAAAGTTCATGCTAAGGAGAGGTTTGGTCACCTAATTGCGCCAAGAAGGAGAAATTCTTATTGGAAAGCCCCTCTTTCCCTGGAAGCCGCACAGTTGTCAATATTGTGATTACGTAATATTATTTGTGAATAATTAATTATTGATTCATATGATGAGGAAAATATTGATTTTATGTGGATATAGATGGAGAAATTTTTAATGTGACAATTGTTGAAAATTGAAATTTTATCTTTTTACGATAAAATAATTCATTTAAATATATTATTATATTTTAATAATATAATAATGGTGATATTTTTACAACGAATGTGGGATATATGAGTATACGAGGAGGAAAAGTATTTTTGTTGCAATAAATATTTAAAACATGTTAAACATGTCGGCGGACCCCATTTATTGACTGAAATTTGATTATAGCCTGTAAAATCACCCGTTTGTGGATTTCGATCAATTTTTGTTTGGAATTTTGAAAAACTTTCTTCTGTAAAGTTGTATAGAATTGAATTTCCTATAAAAAGTCGCGAGATTCGAATTGTCTGATAAAAGGGCTATTTATTGTGAATTATTGAAGCTCCGAAGCTCCGAAATAATTGATTTTTGGAAGTTTAAAATATTTTAGTTAGAAAAACGTTTTTGGAATGTTTGGGGCATCTTTAACATGTGTTTGATGGCTGAAATCAGATTCTAGGCATGCGTAGAAATTTATATAATTATATTATTAATTTATTAAATTTTTACGCTTTGGTGTTCTAAGCAATTTCTATAAATAGGGTGCTTGGGTTAGAATTGAAAATCACACCGTAAACCGAAGTTTTTCTGTCTATATTATCGGCGTATTCTTGTGAGTATTTTGAGTATACTTTGAGTATTGTTAGACGTCTGTAAGTTCCCTTCAAAGACTATACCCAGATTCCAATTGTAAGTACTAATCTTTCGAGGTAAGGGATATTATTATTTTTCAGTAATGATATTATTTCTTCAATATCATTATGCCAAGTATTGATCTGAAGTTTTATCAAATTTGGAACTTTTGGTGTTTGAGTTACTATTCACGATACTCAAGACTATTCACGATATCTGACTATTCATCGAAAAATGAAAAATTTTCTTTTTCGCCTAAAATATCTATTCTCGGATACTAGCTTTGATTGTATCCATGTTTTGACCATTCTTGAATTTTACACCACCGTGATTATTTTTGAGGTATTTTTTTGGACATGGATAAAACAAAGTACGTAATCCTTAATCCTTAATCCTTGTCATTTTGTTTCTTTGGATTCGTTTTTTAAAAATATTTTTCATCATCTTGAGTCTTAAATGATGATATTATGGAATATCTTTGGCTGTAGTGCAAAGATGAATGATTTGAAGAATATCTTTGGCTCAGTAGTAAAAAGATGAGCAGTGTTTAGATGAACATGATTAATGATGAATATCTTTGGCTCAGTAGTGCAAAGATGAATATTTGATTCAGATATATATTGATTGATGTTACGGGGATAAAAGATGAGCGATGAACTTTTAAATTCATACATGGAAGATAGTAGTTTGCATTCTCTACTTAATTCTTCTAATGAATTATTATTTCCGCTACGAATATTGATTTAAAATTTGTTGTCTATTGTATTCTATTAGATTTTTCCTCTGTTGAAGACTAACGATAATTTGTTGTATATTATCTTAGTCATAATATTCTTTCTTGAGATAGTTGAGCTCACCCTTTTCCTTTTTGTTCCATTTTTCTTCTCGTGGAGGCGAGAATATAAGCGAGTACGACAGTCTGGGGTTTGGAATGAAGGTTCTAGAGAGAGTTGTTTAGTAGTCCTCACCATTTTTGTAAAATAATGTATCAATAAATGTGATGAGGATTTATTTGAGTATAGATATTGTCTAGAAGATAATATTTGTATTCAAACTCACAGTTTTATTGTTGTAATAATAAAAGTTGTAGTTGTTTCTGTACCATGTATTGACAACTCAGAATGGGTGATGTATACCTATTTTGGGGGCGTCACACTCCTTCTGCACCAACACTACATTTGCCATCCACTCTGGATAATCGATTTCGAAGATGAAGTCAGCAGCTATCAGCTTCGCAACTTCCTCATCAATGATCTTTTGACGCTCAGGTGCAAAGATCCGCCTTTTTTGCCGAACTGGCTTCTTTGATGGATCCACAGCGTTCCGATAACAGCGTCGGACCAGATCCAAATCCCCTGCCATCTCTCCCACTCCATGTGCCGTAGGGAACTTGATCTTAAAATGATGGATAAAAGTCACTGCTTGGAGAACAGCCAAGGTAGGTCTTCCTAATATGGCGTTGTAGGCCGAATCTACATGCACAACATAAAATTTACATGTTATTTCTACTTCTTTGTGGAGCGGATGCATCAAGATGACCGATAGCTCAATAGTTCCCGCCACTGACCGGGTCATTTCGAAGCCGTATAGGGAGCCTCCGCCTAACCTCCATCTTTCGCCCATCAAGATGCATCCTCCGATAAGTATGGGCATACTGAGAATATCCACCAAGAAGACCCGCTTGTCATCATCATACGTTTCACATCTACTGAACTCACTTGTGCAGTGATCACCAGTGCTCCTTCATGGGGTTCGATGGGCTCTGAAGGGTAATCTGCATCAGTAAAGGTTATAACAGTCCCGTGAAATGGTCTGTCGATCTTCGTGGGAGCACCCACCACGGATATGACTGAGTCCAGATATCCCTTCCTCTTCTTTCCTACCAACTTCCCTAACGTCCCACCGGATATTACATCAATGACATGCCTTGGTGGCTGATTCGGGGTGGGCTGTACGGGAGGAGTTGTTTGAACCGTCTGAACTGTACGATCAACATTCTGTTGCTCTGGTAGGTCTCTCCCGGCCACATACTGAATCAACAAACCACTTTGAACTTTTCTCTCCATAAAATCTTTCAAATTACAGAACTCATTAGTATTGTGACCCGTAACTTAATGATAGCCACAATACTTCCGAGTGTTGCCTTGCCCTGACTTGAAGTTATCACGAGGTGGTTCGAAGAACGGCTGGCCCCTAATCTGATCTAGAATTTACTGACCTCTCCGTGTTCAGTTTGGTGTACACCTTATTCACCTTCTAGGCGGGTGGGCGGTTACCTCCTTGTCGCCATGTATTATTGAACTTCTTGGAATTGCCTTCTTGTCGATCGTTATACCCCCCACCTTTCTTCTGATCGCCATCGGCTTTAAGAGTATCTGCTTCCTTTATTCGATCCAAAGAAGGTCGTTTCAGGCTATTCATAGCCTCCTCCACCACGATATAACCATCCGCCTTATCAAAGTCCTCTGCCAAACTCTTCGGATGGTGAAACATCAGCTTCTTCACCAACTTTTCGGACTTTACTAGGTCTAACCCATTCTGAAATAACCCCACGACTTGAGATCATTCAAATCGACACCGACCAACGGCTTCCACGAACCTCTTCACATCATCGACTAACGACTCATTGGTATCTTTGCACGACTGCGCCTAAAGAACCCGTGGGCTTCCCTCTTCTTCTGTTACTCCCAAAACGAGCATGGAATTTGTCACAGAGTTCGGACCATAATGAGATTGAGTCTGCAGGCAGAGTCCCCATCCACTGCCTAGCATCCTTTCTTAGCGTTGTAACAAACGTGTGACATTTAGCCGCATCAGTGAAATTATAGTAATCCATTAGCCGGTCGAACGCTTGGCTATGGTCATAAGGATCTCCAGATCCATCATAACTCTCCATGTGATGCAACTTTTTCGTGGTGTCTGCCTTCTCTTTAAGAATATCTGAGAAAAATGGGGATGCCTTCTTTCCCGGAGTATCCTTCACTTGTTGAACCTCAGCTAATTGTTTCTGAAGCTCCCTTAATTCCTTCACCAAATACTCTACCCCCTCCGGTTGAGACGACGCTTCTTTCTCCCGTGACTCTTTCCTCTTTCGAGTAGATCGGTCTTTTACCACAGAACCCCCAATTCCCGAGGGACTTTTACGATGATGATGGTCCACAGAGCGATGTGCCCCCGGTGGACTTTCTGGTGTACGACCCCTAGATCTGCTTCGTCTTTGGTTTCTGTAGCTGTGATGGGAATGCGCAACAACGAGCGCCTTCTTTGTATTCTCTGGAGTGCATTCCCTGGATCGGCCTCTTCGTTCATTTCGACCCTGCTCCTTAGAATCGATAGGGTGATGTGCTTTCTTCGATCTTTGAGGAGTAGGACTTCTTGATCTTCTTCTTTCTCGACGTTGGCCCCGAGACTCTCATCCCGAATGAATGAACAGTTCCTTTCCACTCCGATGCCCACGCTTCTTGATTGAACATAATCGGACGTTTCATCCTCAACTCTCGCCATTCGGGTTCATCACGGTCGATTATATCCTCGTCCGCTTCATAAGTGCCTCCATGACCCTATCTGTTTCGTCTGCCATCTTAGCTAGCCGGGAGGCCTTTTCATCCTGGTCATCTCGGTATCGAGTTCTAGGTGAGGTGCCTTCTACTCGTTTCCGACCATGATCAGATTCCTTCTCCGTCGTGAAAACTAACTTTCTCTTAGCTTTGCTCACGACCTTCTGTCAAGAATCTTCATGCGAACGTTTGGACGTTGTGCTGGCATGAACACTTAATGTAGGTCCCAAACGCTCCTTGACAGGTACTCGTGGTGCTGATTCACTAACAGTCATCGGCTGTCCTTCAGGTGTATCTGTTCTACTCTTCCCCATCTTTAAAAATGTAGAACAAATAAATATTTGTGATTGCAAACTCTTGAACACTAGAACTCAGCCCTCCTTCTAGCGCCAATGTTAACGCCAAGATCTTCTCCAACGTCCCAATCACGTAAGACGCCCTGATCCTGCACACTAAACACAGTCAACACCAAAAGCTTGACGGCTGGACCGTCGGGGGATAGCTCCGGCGTGAGAGTCATCTGACAAAGATCATGAGGTTAACAATGGAGGATGAAAAATGTCTAGCGTTTAGAGATAGATAATTTTGTTAAATGTATGCGTACCTTTTGTTTAAAGACTCCCTTGCTAGGTTATACCCTCTTGCCTGGTTTACCGTGTCACCAACTCTTATCTGACACAGCCCCCTACTTCTCCCTGATCTCAGCCGGATGCTTGCATGTTGTCACCTTTTTCCCACTGTATATGTCGTCGGCCGGATATAATCCCATCCACATTAATGATCTGCAGACTTTTGGTCAACATCCTTCCTTTTTTATCATTACAAGTCAAAGACTTGGATATTAAAAGATACAATGGATCAACCCATGGACCCGATCCAATATTATGGAGATATAATGAAGATAATGTAAAGATTAGGCCCAATAACTTTAGGACCCAATAGTGGAAATCCAATGGATTAATTAAATAAATAGGCCCACTCTATTCGGCCCAATAGGAAAAATATTATGACCCAACACTAAACAATTTTTAACTTTATTTTTTATATTTGACCGACAATTTTTAATTTTATTTTTTATATTTGACTCTAATGTAATATTAATGGACCTTATATAAATAATTTCGAGACAGACAAGTCTGAGACAACTGCGCGCGGGATACTATAATGTTTTTTGTTTTGTACTTGAATATTTTTTTGGGTAGATGATAATACTCCATCATCCAGTTATATGTCATTTGATCATTTTTAAAGTCAATTTTTAAATTTAAAATTAAAATAAATTCTTTTAATTTTAATTAGTACAATCATAATTATAAACTATCTAAAAAAATATTATTCATTATAAGTTTAATTGTTTTACAATTATTAATCGGTCATCTCAATTATATTAGAACTTAAACTATATATAAAAGCCTACTAGCTACTTCCCAACCTCTCACACATGCACATGCTACTTGGCTTGCATATATGATATATCCCCCCACCACACTCCCTCCCTGACTAACTCTTTCTTTTTCCTTTCGGCAATGGGATTGGGATGAGTACTCACATCAAGAATCGATCTCTCTACCTTTATATTAACTAGTTGGTAGCTCGTAAAATGTACGGACTAATTTGAATAATAATTTAATAATTTGTCCGACATCCATATCAAAAGAAACTCGAAATACACATTTGATGTAAATTAGTTGAATTATCGTAGCATAAAAGTAAGAGATTCACTTTTCTTTCGGTATGCAACTCTCATTCGGCTTATCACCCCATTCAAAGAAGGAACGTTGTGGTGGTGAAACAAATTCTGTACAAAACATTACAAAAATTCAAACATCAGTAAATCAAGTGATTATCCCGCACATAATATATATAAGATAAATAATTTATTTATAAGATAAAAACTTTTAATTCTTGGTAATATTTATTTATCAAGTAATATAAAATTTAGAATACTACCTCTTCATCAAGCAATATAGATGTGGTGTTGACAATCTGTTCAGTGCTCAGTGCTCAAATTGATTCCATCCCACTTTCTTGTTAATCTGACCTTTATTGTATAATCATCTCTATGACTTGTTAATTCGTTCAAAGATATATAATTTCTTGGCATAGGGAATAAGTGTAGAAACAAATGTAGATGTTGAGTACTTCTGTGTGTAGTATGAAGTTTTTATAGGGTAAAGTACTATGATAAGTAGTATTTTTATTAAATGTATTTTTATTCTGTTTTTTTTTAGTGAGAGGTCTTCTGGTTGTAATATATCATTCTTGCACTTGTCAATTATTATTGCATTTATGTAATTGTTGTCTGCTATAATTAAGATGATATTATTTTTTACTTCTACAATTGCTTTCTCTGCTTTTTGCTTCTAGTGTGACCTTCGAGTATTGAGCTTTTAAATTTTCTCAAGCCCAACCAAAAAAGAAAAGAAAATAATAATATGTAGCTTTGGTCTATATCATAGGCCAGTGCAAAAAATCATTATCAAGTAATCTCAAACACACAACATTGTTAGCAACCTCACCTTAAGAATTATAGTTGCACCTGTCGAGTGTCCAAAGCAAAAATATGGAAGCCCTGGATTCTCAGTTAAAACCTTCCCAATAAATGATTTCTACAAAAATTACTGCATAAAAATAATGGAATTAACCTTTTAACAGATTACATTAATGTAGCAAGTATCTTTGCATTTTGTGAATGAACCCAATACTAATATATAATAAGGTGCGAGGCAATCCGAATTTTTAATTCCCATAACAAATCAATTAAAACAAAAAATCAACAACAAAGAAAAACATTAATTTAATCATCAAGATCATAATCTTATTTTATGTGCAATGTATAACAACTCAATATCTCCATGCACAATACAATTTAAAAGCACATAATAGAGCCCCCAAAACAGAAGCATCAGATGCAAAAATCATATCTCAAATAGAAGCATATATTTAAACCCAAAAAGAGCAGAACCCCCATTGTTTGTACGTTTTAATTAATCTGTAGTCATATCTCAGAGTGATGGCCCAAGTTGGAATGTGCCTACAGGAAGAAGAGATGGTAGAATATCTTTGTCATCTCAAGTCTCAAATTTGGCTTCTCATTTTGACTCCGTTGATGCCCAGAGACATAAATTCTCAGCCTAAGGCCTTGATGACCATGATCTTGTTACATTAGTTGGTAATTTCTTTATACTATTATCACTACTCAAACTGACAAAATTCCATTATCCTGTCATGACTAATAAACTCAACACTCAATAAATTTAGTGGTAAATATAACAAAACTATATTCTTAAAGTTTGTAAATTTTGCAAATGGAACTATATTTGTGAAACCAAGGGAGTTATATAGTACTGCAGTTTAATATCAGGATTTGAAGACTACTTAATAGCAATTCATACAGCTATTTACAGGTCTAAGAATTGTAATTGGTCATTCAGTAAAATTCATACCAGGATCTAGATCAAAGACATGCTTAAATAAATTATAGAATGAAGATACTACACTACTTTCATAGAAGAAAAGTCATAATAAATCAAATGGATGGATCGCGAATAAAGATGTTCTAGCATTTAATTAGGAACAAAAGTCTATTAAACAGCAAAAATGATCCAATAAAGAAAGATAGATGGTGCATGATGCTGTTATGAAAGCATTTGTATAGGCTTTTTAAAGATAATAGGAAGTCAGCATACATATCTGTAATAAGGAGTGAATGTTGTGTTGCTAGGTGTTTCTATAGTTTTCCGCTTTCCACTGCCCTCCTTTCCATGGTTTAGGGGCCTGATTGACAGAAAGCATTCCGGTTGTTATAGACTCCGTAGTACTTACGAATATGCTTGTAGATTTACATTTGATCCTGGTACACTATCATATTTAGATCCATTCAATAAATATAAGACCATTTTCAGACCGCTGAATTTCCCCAATATTAAAATAAGTTGGTGCAAAAAAATATAACATTTTAAGCACAAATTCAACAATATATATATATATATATATATATATATATATATATATATATATAACAGGGAGACCTCAAAGAGCACAAACCATCAAATACCTATATCAACCTATAAACATGAAGGCTAAAGCTATCCTAGCCAGGTCATAAAAATTTGGTGCGTTAAAGACATCTATAGCCAAGTTATCCAAAAAGTCTAAAATAACAATCACCTCCAAAGGAACGTGAGGGACAACATCAAAGAACCCAACTTAATCCTCATATGATTCTAAAAATTTACACATGAAATGCACTGAATCTAGACAGGTCTTCTTCATTACATATGAACATTCTCTTAGCCTCATTTTATCAAACAGTTCAACTACATTTCTAACTATACCACCCAAATGAATTATGTTACAATGCTTAAACTCTGTAAAATCATTTCACTCAATTTATGAAACCTCAAAGTAGTAATACAAAAAAGTAAAGAGTTGAATTTTCGCATACCTTCGATTTTATTGAGCGGAGAATAGTGTTGATTAAACCCTTTTATGGATTGTAAAAAATTAAATTTCTTCAAAAAGTAAAGCTAAATTTCATTGAAAAATAAAAAGGGTAACTTCAAAAATTACAGAATTCAAACAGCTCATGCACAATATCAAAATCTAAGAGAAAGAAATTTATAATATGGGAAAAATCTAAACTTACCAGTGATAGTATTTTTCCTTTTATGCGCACCAGAGTTCTTGATGCCTGTGAGCTCGGTAAAAAGCTAATTTGATCACCAAAAGAAAAACCTAATCGGTGGGGATCGAGGGTTTTCTTAGAAATCATCAAGAGAAAAAGTAGAAAAAAAAAAGAAGAGGATGAATCAATTAGTAGTATAATGAAAGTTTAACCTGGTATTCGAAAACAAAATTCATCAGTCTAATTGGAGACGGAAAACCTTCATCAACGGTGGTGATCTGCGATTCGGCGAGAATTGAGACGATTTCATGTTGGGAGTTAAAATCAGGTTCTTCTTCATTCTCCTCCAAACTCATCAGCGGGAAAGACAGGAAGAAAGGAAAAGAAAGGGGAAGACGTGAGTTGAGCAAAAACGGAAAAAGAAAAGAAGTAGGAATAGGAAGAGCCGATGATTAAGAAGAAGGAAGAGGAAGAGGTGAGATTCGAAACTCGGTAAATAACTCAGCAATAAGAATGAAAATTAAATTGGAAGACAAATTAATTTGAAATTGATTGAGGAGGATAGTGTCTATTGAAAATCAAATTGGAAAACAAATTGATTTGAAATTGATTTGAGGAAGATAGCTTGTGCTGTATTTATATATAAGTATTGATTAATAATAAAAGTGAAAAATACAAGTGAACATTGCATTGGTGGTTAACATCGATCTTACCTAGCTAGTTATGCTGTAAAAAAAATATGAAAAATTGTGGATCTTATTTTCAATGGAGTAATACGTGGGATATATGGATTAGAATGAGCCATGCACGTACGTACATTTAAGTAAAATTCAATTTGGATATATACACTTGTCAATTATTGGATGATTCCTATATATCTTTCAGACTGAAATTGTGAGGTTTCAAATCATCTAATATATATATATATATATACACTCATACCAATAATTGATATGTACCGAGTACTCACCCATAAAAAAAAAAAAAAAAAACAGTTTTTGAGTACAAACTTATTTTCACCCATTTGAATCATTTAATCACCAGCAATAATATTAATTAGAATAATGCTCTCAAATATTTAGTCTAAAAAATATCATCATTATATTGATATGATGTAATTGATTATGTCATAAAATATTCTTATCTTCGTCGTCCAAATTAATTGTTCAATTTTGACTTTTTAAGTCAAATCGATTTATTTTAAATTAATAATTAAGCATATATAAATATATTTCTAAAATTATAAAAATTGGGATTAGTAATAAATTGTATATACTTTCTTTTGGTTATAATCTCTTTACCTATATTTTAGCAAAAATAGTAAAAAGATTAGTTTTAAAAATGATCAATTTGACTTTAAAAAATCAAAACTAAGCAATTAATTTAGGACAGAAAGAGTATTAAATTATTCAATGACTACGGGAATATTCCCACACCCATATGTACATTGTAAAGTATAAAAAAAATTAAAGAATTCCAAATATATAAAATGTCATTAAAATATTCAATAACATGCCATTTTAATTATTGTACGAGAATATTCTCACACCCGTCTGTGCATTGTAAAGTATTAAAAAAATTAAAGAATGCCAAGAAGTCCAAATATGTAAAATGTTGCGGTAAATTTACAAGTAATATTTCTTTGCAAAATGTTGTTAAGTATGATCCCTAAATTCTATTCCCTAGGTTTCACATTATGTTTTATTTGTCAGCTTTTAAACGAATGCAGTTAAATTGGACCGGTCCCAAAAAAAATTTCCTTTTTTTTATAACTCCCAAAAAATGTATATTCCATCTGTTTCTTAATATATGTCGTTTTAAAAAAAAAAATTATTCTTAAATATAAGTCATTAATTTGAGAATTTCAAGTAAGCATCAATTGCTTAGTTTTCCATATTATCCTAAGTATTAAATATAACTTTGGTTCTCTCATTATTTTTACCCAATAAATAATATTATCTTTTTTCAATACAAGGGCAATATAGACAATTGATAATATATTTAATGTTTTACAATAATTTTTTTAATACTTGTGCACAACTCTAAAACGACCTATATTAAAGAACGGAGGGAGTAGTATTTATTCCAACTGGAAATTTTACAGAATATGTATAATTTGGATACATATATAAGAACATGGTTGTACAATTTGTACAATCTGTTCTTGTATATGTATCCAAATTATACATAAAACACTGTATTCTGTAAAAAAATTAGTTGAAATAAATACTATATATATTTTTGGAAGTCACAAGAAAAGTAATTTTTTTTTGAAAATATCCAATAATCCGGTCCCCGTAAAAGGACTCAATTTATAATTGCATCATTATAATTATGTTATTTGTGATATTTTAAAATAAATATATATTTCATTATAATTTATAAACTTTATAAAGTAAGGTGATGTTTAATAAAATTGAGTGTTAAGACCTGAACAATTTAGACGTCTAAATAATATAGAGTATCTGAATAGAATTGTATCTGAATGAAAAAATATTGTTTGATAATTTTTTTTTCAAAATGTCTGAATAACAATATTCTACCATTTTAACCCTTTGAACAAAAGAAAAAATATATAAAAATAAAACAAAAAATTCTCTCTCTCTTCATTATCACCATCCTTATATTTCGTTCAAAGAGATCCATCATATTGTTTTGAATATTAAAAGAGAAAAATATAAACTCATTCAGATGTGCCTCTAAATGGTTAAGCTTTAATTTTGTATATAACCGATAAAGAGGCATTAAGATATAATTTTTTTTTTACCAAACATATTTATCTATGACCGAATCAGAGGCACTCCAATTAAGAAGCGTTAAAGAGCTAATCAAGCACACCCTAACTCTTTTAGTGGAATTATAACTATTTATCTAATTATTGTAATTATACCACTACTAAATAAATAAATAAATATACATCATCATGGCTAATGGTGTTGCTGCCCCTCCCACGTGCGAAGCTGCCCGGAGCCTAGATATTTCTGAGGGTCGACAACATAGGCCTACCATAAAGCCAGTACATCAAAAAGCCCTCCCAGCCCAACCCAACCCAGCCACACGACGCACGTGCTAAAGTAATTATTACTCCTCTCTATCTAGCCCATCCTCGTCTCACATAAGTATACAACAAATAGAAAATAATTACAAGAAAAGTGCATCAACTAAATAATTACAAAAAGAATATAATTATTACAAAAATAGTACAATTCACATTAATAAGGAAACCTAAAATCAAGAATAACTAATAATTCAAATTCAAATTCAAATCTTGTCTCTAACAACAATTTCAAATCCATGTTTCAAAATTCAAATCAAAATGAGAAAATTAAAAATAAAAATTATGAAGAAATTAATGTTCACCATCCTCCTCTCTCGCCCATCACCGCCGCAGCCACATCGCCACGGGAGTTCTTTATTCAATTTCTTTTGACGATTTGATACTCCACAAAAAAATTGAAATGGATTACATTTTATACTAATTTTTATTTAAGAATCGCATCACATGTAAAATAAAATTAGTAATCAAATAAAACCTGAATTAGTTCACTTATCAAAATCGTTTTAGTAACCAACTATATGAAATTTTGTTACTAACTGCATCACATTCAAAATAAATTAAGAATCTAATAAACTAAATTGTTATTTTATCGGAAGGTTTAAGAACCAATCCATAAAATTGGTTACTTTATCGGAAGGAGCTAAGGTTTAGTTACCTTAGTATGCTTATTTGTTACCAACATATTAAAGTTTGATTACAAGTAAGAGAGTTGGAGAACGGATCGGTGGTGGAGGGAAGCAAAAAGGGTGGTGGAGGGGCTCCATCATGGCTAGTGACGGGTCTCCACCGATGTACCATCTTGAATCGATCTGGGGAGGAGGAGGAGAAAGGAGGAGGCGGAGGAAGAGGAAGGAAGGGAGGGGAGGGAGGGAGGGGGGGTGGGGTGGAGAAAGGGGCGGGAGGAGGGGATGGCGGTGGGAGGCGGATGGAGGTGGTGGGGCGTGGGCGGGGGGAGGAGAAGGAGGCGGAGGAAGGAGAAGGAGAGGTGTGGAGATAAAATGGAGTTGATGAGAGAGAGATAAAATTTAAATCCCTACAAAACACATTTATTATCAATAACTCATTAAATCACTCAACTAAATAAAAGGGATAATATTACAACTCTTTTTTTGTAATTAAATATTCATATACATGACTTTTTTTGTAATTATTTTGTTTGTACACTTTTTATGTAATTATTTTTAAAATGTAATAGAAAATGTAATTGTCCCTAAAGAAATTTAGCCTCTTACCTATATTATAAATTAACGAAACAAAAATTTAAATTTGAAAATATTAAATATAATAAAGTTTTTTTACATTAATCTCAATTTGAAAGTACAAGCTTAATACGTTTAATAACACACTCTTTGTTTCAAAATATAAGATTAATATAGATTTTTAAAATTAATTTGAAGATATTTTCAAACTTTAAAATTGATAAGAACTAATTTATTTTTTAACCAATACATTTACCAAATTTACAAACTATCTATAAGGTTTATATTTTAAATGAAGTTAAATGAACCATAATAATTTTTAAATTTAAAAATTAAACTTAATACTATATTTTAAAACAAACAGATGGAGCAAATATATTTTATAGAATACTTTGACAGAGAGCACAAATTATTAATTAATTTGTACAACATTAAATAATAATAATATATATTAAAGTAAAAAGAGTTAAAACTAAACCAAATAATATATAGCACATCACGGTAGTGAGCAGAAAGAAAGGCACTCATTGCCAAATAACGCGACCCGTTCCTCACTTTTCTCTCATACTACACTTGGGTGCAGTAACGGATATTTTGTACCATCCAACTTACTTTGACCAGAATACCTATCATCCCAAATCTCACTTGGATAAACAGCCGAAAAAAAATAAAATCAAGGGGGTCTAAATGTAATTTGGTGATTTTAAAGTCCTTACTTTTAATTGCATGGGAACGATGGCTTGTTTCTTGTTATATATAGACCGACGGTAGGTAGTTCTGCCATGCACCCCTTGTACAAAAAAAAGAAGAAGCTCAAGCTAGCTAGCTAGCTAGCTCTCCCTTGTACTTGGAAACAAGCAAGGTTTTTATCTTTCAATGGAAGGAAATCACAAGGAATTGCAACTACTACTCCCTACTGCCCGTAACACAGCCGCTGCTTCTTCACATATCCCGAGGTGGTCGGAATACCAGCGATATTCATCAAAGGATCCTCCATCCCTTGATCTCCAACTGTCTATAAGTGTCCGGCCATTAATTGGGATTGGGAGGCAAATTTCTGATGATTCGGTGGGTGCAGAGGCATTGAAACGGCATGCAGCTGAGCAAATACGATTGGCTGCATTGGAGAAGGCGTACGCGGAGCGTGTGAGGGAGCTTACTAGGCGAGAAATGGAGCTGGCACAATCGGAGTTTGCACGTGCAAGGCACATGTGGGAGAGAGCTCGAGAGGAGGTTGACAAGGCTGAGAAATTGAAAGAAATGGCCATGCGTGGGATTGATCCTATGTGCATGGAGCTCACTTGTCAAGCTTGCCGCCAGAAATTCCGACCTTAAAACTATATAAGAAATTAAGAATAATGTTAGGGATCTTAATTATATTACTATTCTTTTTTTCCCTCTCAAAATAATAGTGTCTCTCGCGTATGTATTGGTTTAGTGCATCAGTCTCTTGAAGTAGTATCATTTGTTTTACTAATTTAAATAAATATATATTGACATGTCATTAATTCAATCCGAAAATGTAACTAAGACCCTAATTAATATTATGGTTAAACAAATATTAATTAGAAGTTGTATTTATTGAAAATTGGGTACAAGAAGATCGAGTTTTAATTAATTTGGGTAAGTTTTCTATTAGTATTAATTAATTCCCGTCTCAATGAAAGGGAAAAGAGAGAGAATATTAAGAAACTGTGGCTGGTGCATGTTGAATAAATTAATTTTAACAATTAATTAATAAAGATGTTTATTTAATTTTGAGTCGGATCGGATCGATTGGTGCGTATCTATCTATATTCAAGAATAAAGGGGAAAGGGAAAAGTTCTTTCTTTTACAATTGAAATGTAGTAGTAGTAGTATCTAATAATGACTAAAATGTGGACGTACTGCGTGCGGACTAGCAAGTCTCTTTCCTGTGGCCATAATATTAGGCCAGAGTTCCAAATTCACCTCAAGATCTGATCAAGCTAGCCGGCCATGCAGGGAGGATCAGTTTGATCTCTATTTCAATTAAGTTCTAAATTATTGAGAGACTTGGATCATATATATCGATCTGATCTGGAACGCATTATTGTAGCATCTATATACTGCACGAAGGTGACAGTACCATAATCAACATGGAAGATGTATAACTAGCTAGCTAGGTTGTATCTTAATTGGTGGCATGTATATATGGTGGTTAAGAATTAAGATTGAGAGACCAAAGTAAAGCTGGATATACATACATACATATATTAATCTCACTTTTATGGACACGTTTGGGATTTAGCAAATTCACAACATTAATTTTCTTAAGCTTATTAGTATTTGATATGAATTCTGTCCTTAATTCTCTCTCTCCGGTGAGTCTAGCTAGCTAGTTTAGGATTGATCCAATCCGATCCCAGCATATATATATTTCAGTTATATATTAATTAATGCTGATTCTCATCATGCATGAGGCTGCTATAGCGCCTATGGCTATGGCTAGCCAGCTCGATGATTAAAAATATACATGTATGATGTGACCAGACTCAAGGTAAGCACCTTGACTTGAATGCACAGAAATAATTATAGATCATAAGAAAAGGCAAATGAATGAGAACAAGAATTAATTAATTAGCGCAGAACTGAACAACTACTTCAATTCATGATCAAGAAAAAAGACGATCGATGATACATACATACATACATATATTGGCTGTATATACTTGTTTACTACTTCTTAACTTTACCTGGTTCAATTCGTCATCCAAATTAATACCAAACACCCACTATCCATGTCTCGGATTCAACACAAAAAGGAAAGGGAACAAAAAACAAAATTAATTAGATGAGGAGGATGACTAGCCTAACGCAAAAGCTAGCATTTGCACTATCACTCTGATGAATTATGAAAGCATCCCATTCAGAGATGTCGTAGAATTGGACTGAATTCGCTTGTCATGTCAAAAACCTCTAGCTCGATACCATATTAAATTACCAACTCATCTAAAAATTAGTTAAAAATTAATATTAAAACCGACAATTACCTTAGAAGTAAAATTGTTGTAATTTTTTTTTTGTAGTGCAAACTTGATTTAGTAATTAAATTTAACGGTTGTCTCGTATGATCCTATCATAAATAGTGTTTTTCTTTTTAAACTTTGACTAACAATTCATCAGTACTGTACTATTACGAGGACTGACAACTTGTTCTCAAGAAAGGGCACATTTTTGTCGTACTTGTTTGTAATTTGCTAGAGACAGCCGCATATTCGTAATATATATGAAAAAAATATATATAGTAGTAATAAATAATCACTTATAGCTACGATTTTTTTGGACTATGACGATGATTAAACCCTCGCAATAAATATTTTGGTATATATATATATATGATAACTAATATATCAAGATGTGGGAGTTGCTAGATCATGAGCTTACGATCTTAAGTTTATGGCGCAAATACATTAACAACTTGTGCATTCTAGACTGGTCGTATACATATAATTGTGCATATATACCGATACATTCATAGAATTCCAGGAGCAATCAATCAATTTTTTTCCAGAAAGTTGAAGACCGAGAAAAAAAAGAGCGAGCTACCATACGTAGGTAGGACCTCTTGTTGAGCAATCATGCATCAAGGAGGTACTCATCATTATGACAAATTAGTCTTTTCGATATTGTCTTCACCTTTGTCGTACAGTAGTATTCCTATTTTCTATCATCACTATCTATCACTTTGTCATATATATACGGTATGATACATACCCAACATTAGCGTAATCAACATCCCGCCGAACTGTTTAGCAGAGAGTTAACATCTGCCTAATTGTTTGTTTGGCCGACCGTTGGCTACGCTCTACATTAATCATGTGCCGAGTTTGTTGATGATGATAATGAAGAAGGTGTACCTAATTTTCTAATTGCTAGTTGTTGAATGGGAAGATATTGTTCAGTCAATTCATTTCACAAGAAAAAAAAACCCACTAAAGTTTGAAAAGAGGAAAGTTTAATAATGGTGGGACTCAAATCTCTCGCAATCCGGATCACAGTACCATTCCCCAAGTTGTTCTGAGCACTAGGGATCGATCAGTTTTCTGCTCAACAGTTCAAAAAAAGAGAGAAAAAACCATGCATTATTGAGATCGATCTTAAGGTTTGATTTGGCATCAATTAAATTATAAAAAAAAAACAGTTTATCTGAGCATTAAATTCTTAATTTGAAAGGGGAGAAATATAAAAATTATTATACATATGAATTATCTCATAAACTTGTTTAAATGTAATCTCTTGTTCAAGCTCTTGAGCCCAGCGAACCAAGAAAATGTACCAGCCAACCAAAATTAGTCCTTTGTGCATAATAAAGTACTGTATCAAAATGGTATAATATTGTATTCTCCTAGAAGATTAGTACTGTCCAATATGATCTATAATCTACTCCATTTGTAATCTAAAACAAATTAACTGCATATACGTACAAAGAAAGATGCAGGGTTACTATGTATATATCTGCAGTAGATCCTGATCTCTCTTATTCACTATGTGGTTGCATATTGATTGATTCAGGCTTTAAAATTATGGTGAAACTTCAAAGACAGTTAACTTAATTGTATCAAAATATACAAACAATTAATACATATGCATAATTTAACTTAAGCTAGTTTAACTTCCTTCAGTCTAATCATGTACAACTCAACTGCCGCTGCCGGTTAATGTGCGCGTACCCAATCATACGGAGGATTACATTTCTTTCAAAAACGTACAGTTGAAACATTAACACCTGCCTGAAATCAACCAAAACATGACCATAAGGTCCACACCCCATAACAGCCAAAAGATTTAAATATAGTTTTATTTCTGCAGCCAGCTAAAACAACACACCGGAGTGAGAGTACCTCCATAAACAAACCAAGGGATAATTATTCAATGTGACGCTCAATATGCCCTCTCACATTCACCAACATGTGCAAAGACGTGGTATATGTGAGAGAGGGTCACATATATGCAGATTAAGGTCACACTGGTGGGGAACATGTTTAGAGCATGATATGGGTCCGTCCTGATGCAGATTTCCAAGATATCGGTGCATGTCAACAACACTTCACCCCAAAGACATTGGCATTGTTGTCCTCGCCTTCTAAGTTTGTGTTTTGCTTCAGAAGAGTAGCATTAATTATAAGATAGACCTACCTGTCTTTGGCTAATATCCAGACCCGAACAACATGCAATGTAGCACAGCAGCATAGTTGACTCGATGCTTAAATATTTGTATTTGAGGAAAATTTACTATGATGTGATATTAATGTGTTTCAGGTATTAAAAACACACAAGACACCTACCAACATCTCTGTTATTTTACATGTAGACCTCACAAGACTCCAACTCTCCAAGTCATTTTTGCAAGGTACTACCATAGCTAAGTACCTTCAGATTCTAACACCGCAACCCTTTCTATTCATCTTTTTATTTAAGTAATAACAAACCTTACTAATCATTTTCATAGCTTATGGTAATTGGTAGCTGTATCACCATTTCACCATACTTCTTTTTTCTGGGAATCTAGCATACTTGAACAGCCACTTAATACTATGCAGACACTGTCATAGAGCATACCATGGGAAGCCTTAGGAGCAAGGATTAATTTTGTTTGTGAAACAGTCTGAACTTTGGAAAAATCAAAACGGCCAAAATTTAGCTGAACCAACTGAAACCAACAGCAACATTACCGGAATGTTCAAAACACAACATTTCCATTTTCAAGCCAACCAAAAGGCATATGGAATCAAAATTTAGATGTGCTTACGAGTGCCTCAAGGTAACTGGACAGTATCTGATCATTAGCCAGCCCTAATTAAGATCCCTTGCTTCCTACAAGTAAAGCATCTAACCACGACAACTGCACTATAAACACGACATTACAACTATACATTAGAAGCAAAATATTTACACACACAAGTTGCTATGAGTTTCAAATTTGCACAACAGGGTGGTGCCTTACTGCAGGCAGTAGCTCCATTTAGTAGAAAACTTCGAGTTTTACCATAAAGAAACTGCAATACGACATAAACATTAAAACTGAACTATATAAAAAAAAAGAGTACAATTAGTTCATGCATTTAATAAGAATACAACAGCTAACAAACTTATAATCCAAAAACTTGGTGATGCCTTTTTTCTAAGCCAAGACTTTTAAAGTATAATACCTAAAACCAGATTCACTGCTACTAAGGCTCAATAAGAAGATCTCCCGTCACCATCTGTAATAACATCTTTGAAAGCCCCTCCACTGGGAATCATAGGCAGGACATGCTCCTGATGCGGAACAACAACATCCAAGAGGTACGGCCCAGGATAATCCAACATCTTTTGGATGGCAGCCCGAAGATCTCCCTTCTTTGTTACACGAGCAGCTTCTATCTTGCAACCTTCCGCAAACTTCAACATATTAGGAAATATCTCAGACTCATCGGCTGGGTCGCCCAAGTAAGTATGTGCCCTGTTAGACTTATAGAACCTGTCCTCCCATTGAACGACCATTCCCAAATGCTGATTATTTAACAGCATAATTTTAATTGGAAGTTTCTCCACTTGTATAGTTGCCAATTCCTGGACATTCATAATAAAACTTCCATCCCCATCAATATCCACAACAATGCAATCAGGTCTTCCAACAGCAGCTCCAATAGCCGCGGGCAATCCAAAACCCATAGCCCCCAATCCGCCTGATGTCAACCACTGGCGAGGCCTATTATACTTGTAAAATTGGGCAGCCCACATCTGATGTTGCCCGACGCCAGTACTTATAATCGCATTTCCATTTGTCAACTCATCAAGAACCTGAATAGCATATTGTGGAGGAATAGCTTCTCCAAAAGTCTTGAAACTCAAGGGATTATTCATTTTCTGCTCCTTCAACTCCTCCCTCCATGCAGAAAAATCCGCCTTATATCCTCCTTTATTCTCCAATATTTTATTCAAACCCTCCAAAGCCAACTTCATATCTGTACAAACTGACACATGGGGCATCTTATTCTTCCCTATCTCCGCAGAATCAATATCAATGTGAACAATTTTAGCCCGACTAGCAAAAGCTTCGAGCTTTCCTGTCACTCGATCATCAAACCGAACTCCAAAAGCAAGCAACAGATCACTCTTATCCACGGCATAATTAGCATAGACAGTACCATGCATTCCAAGCATTTGAAGGGACAACTCATCAGAACACGGATACGCTCCAAGACCCATTAAAGTACTTGCTACCGGGATCCCCGTAAGCTTCACAAACCTCTTCAGTTCCTCACTAGAATTCAAGCACCCACCTCCCACGTACAAAACCGGCTTTTTGGACTCTGAAATTAACCTAACAATCTGTTCAAGAAGGCCGATATCGGGAAACTTTGGCAATCTAGACAAGTAACCAGGCAATCTCATTGGTTGATCCCAATTGGGCACCACTAACTGTTGTTGTATATCTTTAGGAACATCAATCAAAACGGGTCCGGGTCGACCCGATGAAGCTAAAAAGAAAGCTTCTTTCACAATTCTTGGAATATCTTCTACATCTAAGACAAGATAATTGTGCTTAGTAATAGATCTCGTTACCTCAACGATTGGGGTTTCTTGGAAGGCGTCCGTACCTATCATTCGCCTTGGGACTTGTCCAGTGATTGCGACGACGGGGATGCTGTCTAGGAGAGCGTCGGCGAGACCGCTGACCAAGTTGGTGGCGCCAGGGCCGGAGGTGGCAATGCAAATTCCGGGGAGGCCAGTGGCGCGTGCGTAACCCTCGGCGGCAAAAATTCCGCCCTGTTCGTGGCGGGGGAGAATATTTTGAATGGTCTCGGAGCGAGTCAGGGCTTGATGAATCTCCATTGAAGCACCGCCTGGGTAAGCAAAAACGTGTTTCACACCTTCGCGTTCAAGGGCTTCGACAAGGACGTCGGAGCCCTTTCTGGGCTCGTCAGGGGCGTAGCGGGAAATAAAATCTTGCTGGGGCGTGGTGATGGGCCTGATGGCGTCGGAAGCGGGTTTAGAGAGGACATTGGTGACGCAGAGAGGCTGGCGGCGGAGGACAGTTGATTTTCTGGAATACTTTGTAGATGGGAGAGTGAATCTTGATACGGGTTTTGGAAATTTCAGAGAGGAGAGAGGAGGATTAGGAATGTAAGGTTTTACACCGGTGGCCGCCATTGTTGAAGGAGGAGATTGAAGAACGGAGGAAGACTATAATGGCTAGGGAGGATCTTATTAAAGCTCTATTTTCTTTCTTTATTTATTTATTTATTTATTCAGTTTTGTTTTTTATAACTCTGTAGGTTAGAAGATAAACTGATAAAGATTAACCTACTAAAATGAGCAAATAGTTTGGGTTCGATTCGTACTCGTTTGATTAAAAGTTCGATTCGAGCTCGATTCGAAATATAAATAAATCAAATATGAGTAAATTTTAAAGTTCGATAAATTACTCGAACCTTTTCAAATTATAATTTTTTATTGATACTTGGATCAAATTCGTTCGAAAAGTTCAAACTGCTTGGGCTCGATTCGGAATCATGCTTGACTCGGTAGTTAAATGAGCTTTAATCAAACTTTATTTTATACTCGATAAATTTTATGAACCAAATCTGAGCAACTCAATACTCAGAATGACTCAGTTCGTTTACACCCTTAATAAAGATGGGAATTAATAGGTGTCATTATTTTATTTTGGAGTTATTATAGAAAGAATATATGTATATGTATTTCAAATTTTCTCCAAATGAATTGGAGGAAAATAATTAAGAACAATGGTATTATAGCGACGATTTTTCTCGTTATAAAGATAAAAATCGATTTTTACATGTTATAATGATGAAAAAAATCGTCATTATAAATTTATTGCAGTTCATTCTTTGAATGACTCATAAATATCTGATTAAACAAAATGGAATCCTTTTCTATCATATAGAAGGGCTACAGTTCCAAATGTACTTCTAAATAATTACCCCATAAATTCTATATTTATTTATATGGAAAAAAATCATGTAATGAAAGAGATTTTTATTTGTACAAATGATACTTTAAATTTAAAACGAGTATGAACGAAAACTCATATTGGTCATGAGTTAAACTCTATGAGATTTAATTTCTCGTTATTTATCAATAACTCAGTGATGGAACGGTCGACTGATAATTGACTAATCATAAGTTTGAACACTACTGGTTGCAATTCTCATAACAACAAATTGATTCGTTTTTGAATCTCTATACTTGCAATTCCCTTAAAAATTTCAGATTTTTTTGTACATCATTCTTTGTGTTGATATAGATTAAAAATAATAACACACCCCTCTTTTGAGCAAAATTTTATTCTATGGTCCTATTTCCTCACAAAAATTACAAGTTATTTTTTAAAAAAAATGAAAATGAAAAAGCAGCTAAAACTAGATTTAAAATGTTTTCCATGCAGTCTAAATTTTAATAATTGTACCACATTTCTGAACATTTAAAAAAATACACAAAAATATCAAAATAAAATGCATCATGTTGTTATAATTTTTTGTATTTTTATTTTCTTATCAAATTACAAATGGAGTTGTGAAAATTGTATGGTATTTGACTCATGCACGGTTAGTGTATACACTAATGATGTTAGAATCATAACACCACCTTATTAATCAAGTACTTATGTTTGAACATTATTATTTTTATTTTAATAGTACATTCGTTTCATAATATATGACATTTTAGATAATTTTATTTTTTCAAATCACTACTTTGACATTTTATATAATCTAGCCACAATCTTTTCAAAATTACTCTTTATGGAAAAATATTACATATGAGAGAGTATGAGATAAATATATACTAGTAAAAAGTATTATAGACAATTAATACTATATTTAATGTTATACAATCATTTTCTAAAACTTTATGAGAGGAAGAGTAATGTGTATAATCCTAACACCACCGCTGGTGTAAACAAACACTAACAATTCTCACACTTAGGCCGAGAATACATGATTATAGTATACGTGTCCCGGGGATTAATGATGGATCAACTTAAATTAAGGCTTTTGGTTTGGTCATTTCTTTATTTTTATTTTAATATGAGAAAAAAACTCGTTTCGTCATTTTCTAGACGTAGTGGGCAGATGATTAGTAGCTCAATAATTTATTCACATTACATTACAAGTCCAAAGAGGATATGTTAACATTCAACTACTTTTGATCATTAGAATTGTATTGCAAAGACTTCACTATGAAAATGATGAATCGGAACATAACTTTTTGAGTTGATTTACTGATTAGACAGATAGAACAGAACAGTGGCGGTGATGGTAAATTGTGGCGGCGTCAACGAGAAGGTGGATGGAAGGCGAAGACGGGGTATTGTTGGGCTATAGACTGGGCAACATATGTTTGTTTGGTGGCGTGATAGAAATGTAGATGGTGTATGGTGGAATGTAACCATGCCGGAACAGTATTCATAGGAGGAGATAGGAGATACTCCCTTCCCTGGGCTCAATAACGGTGTCTTATTTTCACCCCTTGAAAAGGAAGGTAGGTCTGTCGCACAACAATAATAATACAAAATTCTAAACTCGGAGATAAGATACCGGAGGATAGATGCCACAAACCCCTATCTATTGTCAGTGGAGCTAACCACTTCCTCTCCAGGATCAAGAGTTGGTCCAGTAACAACCCATCTTTGGGCATGGGTTCCCCCTCCCCCTCCCCCTTAATGATGATGATATGATGTAATAGTTCAACAGTACCCAAAAAAAAAATCAGTATATCTCCCAAACATAACTCTCAACAGAAACTAACTTTAAATTCTAAACCATACCTTTGGCTGTTCATTACATTTCTTTGCATTCTTGCTATTAGATAAATAAAAAAATTAAACATTAGCTAGCATTGTCAAAGAACGCCTATAAACTCATCATACTGTTACTGGAAACATAGTTTGTCAAACAAAAAAGAAGGAAAAGATTAAAGTACATAAATTTCTATTTCTCTTTTCCTGTCTATTATGATGGCCTATTCATCAGCTTGAAAACTTATAACTTCCACAAAGCCTGCAACATGATACAGAAAAAGTTCAGTCACTCCTAACTTTATTCCAAAAACAAAATGCAGTAAGATTTTTTTCATAAAAACAGAGGGAGGCATATACCAATCATCTTCTGGAAAAGTCTGCAGTAATATGTGACAAATTAATCTAGTGACAAACTACTCTAGTCAGTTAGTTTACAAGATGAAAAGTGAAAACTTCAAAGAGCAATCATGCTATAGTGTATCAATCTCCAGTTTGGGTTTACAAGATCGAGAAAGATATTCCACAAGCAACAACTGTATCATTACAAAACTCAACTTCTGCTGAAAATCCCACACCGTTCTACAAAAGAAAGTAACCATATTCAGATTTAAGGTCGAGTCAAGCTCGACTAGCTTGGTAAATTTACAATTGTTGCTTGTGTCTGTGTTTCTGTGCGTGAGAGAGAGAATACAATCCTAGTAACTTATACTAAGTTTAAACATGCTTACACTGATGCAATCCCTTGAAGCATCCACCACTTCCCTAGCCCTCTTAGTATTGTTTTAATCAAGGAGATTGAGCGATAGGAAATTTACTTTGTATCTACTACCTAATTCTCATATTTTTTGTATTTCAAATGAGATTGACCTTATTACAGCAAATCAACTTGAGAAATTTAATATGAAATAGCAAAAGAAAAAATTATCTTGAAATGCGTCCTATGCAAACCTTGGTATTCGAAAAGGAAAAAGTCAACCAAAAAAAGTACTCTTTTTTTTTGGGCAAGTAAAAAGAAACAGTATTCCTTCTATCAGGCAAAGGGAGTATTTTGGATGCTAACTAAGGTGGTGTTTGATTGCATCTTAACAATCCACCTATTAATGTCTTTAAGAGCTCACATATTTGTATTAAGAGATGTTCTGAATAGTTAAGATATAAATATGAGTCAAAACTATTCAGAAGACCTCTTAATATAAAAATGTGGGTTGTTAAAATGTATTAAGAGGTGAGCTGTTAAGATGAGATGCAATCAAACACGATTAGTCCTTCATCGCAATTTATGGTGTCCAAAAAATGCAACAACTCCTCAATTTTATATTGGTAAGACAAAGCATGCAAGTAAAAAATTGTTTATATAAACATAATTTTATTGAACAGATCACACATTAAAAAAAACATGAATAAAGCAAAACAACAAGAGTGAATAAAAATAAAACCAAAAACGCAGAAAATTAATTCTTAATAGTCAAAATCTCAAATTGCTATTCCCAACTACCAGAGAATATCTACAAAAACATTTAAGACTCAAACCCAGGCAAATACAGCAATAGGCAAAAGATTAAAGTTAGAGATGAAATCAGAATGGGAAAACAAAAATACCTTTAAGTAGCACCGACGATGATGTTGTTGATGGGAATGAAAATCAGCTTAACGAAGAAACCTACGAATCCCATCACAACAAAGCCGATGGCTGTACGGAAGGCCACCTTAGTGAATTCTACACCATGTTTTTTATTTCATCAGAAATTAGGAATCAAGCCACAATTTTATGAAGATTCAAGCAATTCAAAATACAAATATATATATATATATATATAGAGAGAGAGAGAGAGAGAGAATTAAAAAGAGAAACGTGGATGTAAATTGTAAAGAGCGAGAACCTTTTCGGTCAGGCTTGTGGCAACGTTTGACGAGGCGAACGCTGTCTCTAGCGAACTCTCTCAATGGGTCGACCACGGAATCAATGGCATCCATCTCCCTCACTCTACCTCTGCTGACTGACGAATTCTCAGATCTGCAGGAGTTATTGGAGCCTTGGGCTTTCCAATATATTGGGCCCTGCTGGCCTTTGAAAGACCCTCTTGTAGATAGTAAGTTATAATAGTCAAAATTTTAAATAAAAAATTGACCCGACCACCACCAGCTTCTAAAATCAATATATATGATAATTGTATTATAAATCGTAAATTTTATATTTTATAATAATAATATTTTGAAAATTTTAAAAACTTTTTTTTTGTACACAACATAGGAAAGGGAGTGTCCATTTTTATCAAATTTAAACTCTTAGCAAAATTATAGACCATTAAATAATTTTAGTATAAAAGAATGAGTTGAGCAAGATAATAGGAATGATAACTGATTGAGATGCTCCAACTCCAAATGAACCTGGCCTAGTCTGGAATATATAGAAAGAAAAAGTCAATTGAAAGGGAGAAGGATGAAATTATGTTACCATGGGTTGGGTAAATCACTTAATAATTTATATATTTCATAATTAATATTATTTATTAAATAATTTACAATATTTATCTAGTTAAACGAACTATATTAACTTTAAGTTTTAAAATAATTGACTTTAAAATTTTAATAAATTATTCTTTAAAACAGAGTATAATTTATTTATTAATTAATTTATAATTCCCAACGAATTCAATGTTATTGTTCTCAAAAAAATGTGAGGGCATCAAAAAAATAATAACATTATACGTAGGGTTATCAGTTCAATCCCTAAAGACCACCATGAGCGTTTATGGACTAAAATTAAGAACGGCACGGCACGGCACATATAATATAATATTATGATGGGATGAGTCGTAGAAGCTCAAACACTTTTACAGTATCACAAAGTTCTTTAAATTATATAACAGTCGAGTGCTGAATTATAATGGCAGTTATAATTCTACAAGCAGCATCAGCATCAACATCAACATCAACAAGCACCAGTCTCCCAATAGCACTATTGGCATCATATGATCAGATTTCAACACCATAAGATCAGCTTTAACTGCAAGAACACAAATAACATGCCATTAATGTTCACATATTTATCGACCAAAAAAACAAAAAGAAACAAAACATATTTTTGATATGGACTACAACAATAACAATAACAAAAAAAAAACACAGTTGTATACTGATAGCACCTTACTTATCTATCTACTGTTCTATCTACCTGATTTGTAAGGCATCACAACTCAGCAAGGATGAAGCCATTTTATCTACACAACATTGTTTAACAGCTTTCCAACACCCAAAGTTGACTTGCAACTAATAAATTAATATACAACTTCAAATATGATGATGAGATCTCCTCCAAAGTCCTATCCCTACACAATTTTCACATGCTCTGAAGACGATCATAGCCTCATTGCCCCACCCTGTATCACTTCCATTTTACTGTTGCCCAAATAGACCTTAATATCACAAGCAAATCAAAACAATACTTGCCATAAGCTAATTGTATACCAAATAACTTTCTTCTTTCTATTGCCAAAACTTGCAAAAGATTCAACAAGAAAATCCGAAGAATTTGACATCACCAAACATACCCAAAAGGGTGGCAAGACAGGTTCCTAGATCTCCTTGCCACCTTATAAGACAACAATAGTGATCTACCGAACTTCTGACTTCGCCGTGGCAAACACATGATGCCTACTATACCTTGTGAAATTAACCATCCTCGTCAATCATGTATGTAAGAAACCTCTTTTTCTTTGGGAAAGTCTGAAAATACGATTTTCTTATAGACCTCAATCACCCCAATAACTTCTTTAAACAATTTCATAACCTCTCCCCGACTTTTTCACATCTTTCAAGTAGGCCCTTAGATTCATTCTTGATAAAACTTAAAATTGATTGCAGTGTTGAGTTTGCTCCAATCCCCACTCTCAATTCACCTAACATGATTAAACTGTTTTTAAATATATATTTTCCCCATTTCATTTCGGACACCCTTTACCTAATCTATCAGGATACAAAATTTATTGCTTTCCCAACTTTCAATTCTTTATTCACACATTAATATTTTCCAAATAATTTATCTTCAAGGTTTTGGGCTACTCTTTGAAAGGTGCCCTTCCTGTTTTGACTTTACTCACAAATTCCTTGTTTCCATCAACGACCATGTACATAGGAACCGTTCTCTCCATTCACATTCTCCAACTAAACCTCCTTCATTCTTTAAATGCTTTATGTTAACATTCCACACCGTATTAGCTACATCTTCAAAGTTGCAAATTTACCTCCATTAACATTTTATCCTTGCATTTAAATTCTGATTTCTTCTCTTTAAACTGCTGCCATCTTATAACTGGAAACACACACCCCACCCCCACCCACCCCCCAAAAAAAACACACAAAACGCCCTCTCCTCCTCCTCTCTCTTCAGTCTGATCTACATAACCATACAATAGAAAGGAGCAAATGAGAGAAGATTTAAAGGTAACAACCGGTACATTAATGACAAGAAACACATGTATGGACAAGATATAAGGATACAACAAAACTAAACATAAGATGATGATCAAATAAATAAAGTTGACATTGGACTTTGAATCTAGTAACCCGGGTTCAAAAATTGGTGGGGACCATTTTCCACACTTCAATTACACAAAGGAAATTACACACGCTTCAATTAATATCTTCCTAGTGGAACAGGAAATGATGAAAGTGCATTAGTAAGTCCAGTTCAAGAGAAGCAAAATTTTCAGAGAAGTAAAACCCTATCACCCTGTCTGGGAGTTTAGAAAAGGAGATAAAAGAAAGAAAGTTGAATATAATGAAAGTAGGTGGGTGTCTTAGTGTTTTTTTTGTGAGAAAAGAAAAGAAAGTTAAGGAAAAATTGCTTCATTTTCCGTCAAAAGTTTTCTTTTCAAAATTGAGAAGATTGGGAGAGAAGAGAATACTTGATATAGTAATATTTTCCTAATACCAACTTTGTCCTTTAATTTTTAACTAACCAAAATCAATTTCTAACCTAGGGTTACTAATCACAACAGCCCCCTTCCTTCTTGCTGGTTGCGGAATAGATTGGGATGATTTAGGTTTACCAGGAATCTGAAGATTGCTACTTGGCTTTGTCATTTGTTTCTTCTTCTTCGTCCTCTTTCCCTCTAGTCTCTAATGAAGGTAATTTCAAGTTGATGAGAACCAAAAGCTTCTGCTTTCTAGATATGAAACTTGGAGCAAATTGAAAAAAGAAAACATCAAGAAGCCTTCATTGATGTATATTTTAGTTGTAATAATTATCAGGATGTATAGATCCAAGATTCTACATATATACATATATATACATAGGTGAAGTTACCTAGAGGTGTTGGAGGAGAACCCAGAAAGTCTGACACGATTGGAGAAGATGATGAGAGCAAACAACCCATATGATATGATGCTATTTATATAAAGGGTATTAGTAAAAATGTAAATTTTCTTTTCTTTTCTTCTCAACTCCTAGACACCAGTAGAGAAAATATATTAACTCACTTTCTTTCCTCTTCATAAACTCCCAGACAAGATTGAAGAAAACACTTTACTTTCTCTTCTTTTCTCTAACTTTCTTTTCTTTTCTTCTCATTAAAAACTCCCAGACACTATGCTGAGAATCTTCAAAACGAGTAAAATTAGACCTCTGCCCCTATTATCAAACAACCAAGGGTCTCATGGTCTAGTGGTCATGACATTGGACTTTGAATCCAGTAACCCGAGTTCAAATCTCGGTGGGACCTTTTCCCCATCTTCTTTTTACCTATAAAAAAATTTCGTACACGCTTCAGCATAGTTATGTACTAGTATAAAACAAATTCTATATGTTATTACTTTATATATATTACAGTATATTATTCTTATCTTATTTTCTATATTATTCTCTATTTTCCTTATCAGCTAACTTGTTAAATGATAAATTATGAACTTGAAGTTTATATTTAAGGGAAACTTAACAAGAAAATGATAAACTACTCGAATTTTCTAATTCAAACACATAAAGAGTTTTAAATATATGTTTAAAAGTTAAGTGTTATTAATTTAACGCTAAATTCTTTAAAACATAACGATAATGCCCTTTATCCCAAATTAGTTGGGGTAGGCCGAAAATTAATCCTACATGTAATTTCATTAGGATTCATTTTCATAAGAGGTAGTTACTTTTTACACCGGCTCCCCTATCTGTCTTGGGACAGACTATACAGAAAAGTACAGGCAGAGATAACATTCTTTAAAACCTATTGTAATATATCAATCATAATAAATTGCGATTTATATGTTGTAATTCTTAGCAAAAATGTATGTAGATGAACATATATACTCGTATTACACTTGTATATTACTTAAAGGTGCTTAACTCATTGATACATCAATAAGAAAAAATTGATATTTTTAAAAATTTTATGAAATATTTTTAAAGGTATCACAAAGAAAAATAAATAAATGTGTATCGTATGTTTCAAGTAAAAAGTACGAGTACTTGTCTTATTTACCAAACAGACTTTTTAAAAAAAAAATCATTTTTATATTTGTATGTACACATATTTTACAGATTTGAACGTGTTTTTTACCAACTATTCTTCAAATAATTTCTTCATAAAAGGACAAGGAATTGACCAGTGGTCAGGACGTTGGTCCATAAGAAAGTTAATCAAAACATGCGTGATCTATTTATAGACAAAAAGAAGGGAAGAAACAGATACTTATCAAAATCTAAAGAAGAGAAAAAGGTCCCACAGAGATCTGGAGTCGTGTTCAAATCTTGGTGGGACCTTTTTCTTATATTCTTTGCTTCTTTTTCAGGATAAGTACATGTTGCCTATCTTCTTTTTGTCCATAAGAAAATAGAAAATCATACACATTTTGATTATTCCCTTCCTAAAGACACAGGAAAAGCACAAACAGATACCCATGCTTGCCAGACATATTTATGCCACTCAACACAAAAATTCCAATTACAACAGACCATATGTACCTCAATTAATCTATTCCTAAATCTAGGGAGAAATAACATGTTTCAAAACAGTAAAATCATATAAACTGAAAATTTGCAAATTTGAGAACTTTGCCATATTATCATAAATAAATACTCCCATGGTTTAATACTAAGGACATTTGTGCCATTCGACGAACTAAAACTCCAAGTTTAGCAGACCATATGCGCTTCAATTAACCTCTTCCTAAAAGGACAAGGAACTGACCAAAGGGCATCAGTAAGTCTTAGTTCTTAGGAGAAATAAAATGTTACATAAAAATGTACAATATTATACACCGAGAATCTGCAAAGTTGAGAACTCTAACCCTATTATCAGACAGCAATGGTCTAGTCACTAGTGGTCACTGGTCAGGACATTGGATTCTGATTCCAATACACGACTCCAAATCTCTGTGTGACCTTTTTCTCTTCTTTAGATTTTGATATGTATCTGTTTCTTCCCTTCTTTTTGTCTATAAATAGATCACACACGTTTTGATTAACTTTCTTAAAGACAGGAAACGTACAAACGAGTAGATACCCCGTTTGTTCGACATATTAATGCCTCTCAACAAACACAAAAAAAACTCCAAGTGGACCAGGCATTATTGGGCTCCCTTGGATCATGTTATTGCTTAATGTTAAAAAATGGTTGGATCGTGGTGAAGTTTGGGTCATTTTCAAATTTTATTATTTGGGCTTAGTCATTATATTGGCCCATTGTTATACAAATTATCATTTGGCTTAATCCCAATTTTAATCCCAATTTGACGACCGAGTAATCATTATATTATGCCAAATAGCGTTTGACTATTATATACGCCACTTTCTTTTGCATGGCATTAATGAGGATGGGACTCGGATGGCGGTGGCAAAAGCGATGAGAGGGGTGAAGGTGGTATTTACTTTAAAAATTTGAAGTAATAGGAAGTAAGGGAAAAAGGTGTCGAGGAGGTGGTGGGTGTACATAAAGCGGATAGTGGAGTATCGTGGGGCTAAGATCACATAAGAGGGTAAATAACACATACATTTTTTCATTAGAATTCTTATTCTATCTCTCTCGGACACTAGATAATATTTTTTCTCCATTGTTGACCTTGTGATCGCTTTGTCTTGACTCTCTGTAGGAGCTATCCCTCGCCGGTCGGTAGTCGAGCTTTTAGTGTTGACTTGTTGGTATGCGGGATATTGGATAGCGTCTTGGTGATTGGGGCGTGGAGAAAGATCTTGGCGTTAACATTAAGGCTAGAAGGAGGGTGAATTCTAGTGTCTTGAATATTTTCAATCCACAAAGTGTGTTTGTTCTCGTCGATATTCATGGTGAAGAGTAGAACACTACACACGAAGAGGCGGTAGAAATTTGCCGGTGAATCGACACCTCGAGTGTCTGTCGAGGATCGTTTGGGGCCGTGATAAGTGTTAAATGCAACACGGCGTCAAGCGATCCCCTGAAGATTTTCGGTTGAAGAAGATGGGTAAGGTTAAGCGTGGGTTAGTCTACCCTCTTGAAAGCTTGTCGGCGCGGTCGGAAGCGAGTAGAAGGCGCCGCTGCAGAACTTCGATCTGAGAAGACCAAGATGAAAAGGCTTCACGACTAGCGAGATGGTGATGAAGCGGATAGAGCTATGGAAGTACTTGTGAAAGCTGCGACGGGATATATTTGAGCAGATGGCGGATATATGAGTTGAGAGATGAAGAACTCGGTTATAATCGATCAGAAGAAGCGAGGACACGAAGTGGAAAAAGAACACATTCATTCGGGGGCCGAGAGTCTCGGTAGAAATCGAGAAAGAAGAAGATCCGAAGCCCTACTCCTCAAAGATCGAGGAGGTACATCACCTGTCGATTCTAAGGAGGCGGTCGGGGAGGAACGAAAAGGTCGATCCGAGGATCGTACTCACTGAAACCACAAAGAAAGCCCTTGTTGTTGCACATTCTCACCTCGATTGCGAAACCACAAAGGCGAAGCATATCTAGAGATTGTACTCAGAAGTCTCTCTTGAGGGTACACCATACTATAGACACTAAATCATAGAAGAAGCCCTTACAGAGTTGAAGGTTACATTGTAAGCAGAATTACTCTTCATGGGAGAAAGGAGTCATCGGAAAAGGAAGCATCGTCTCGACGGAAGGAGTAGATTATTTGGTTAAAGAGTTAAAAGAACTTGAGCGACTTAGAAAGTACGAAAGACGAAGGACACCGGGAAAGAAGAATCCCTTTTCGCATGGAGATTCTTAGAAAAAAGTGACCCCACCAAGAAGTTGCCCGTATGGAGAGTTATGATGGATCGGGGATCCCTATGACCACTGATCGAGCGTTCGAAATGGTGATGGATTATTATGACTTTAGCGATCTTTGCTAAGTGTCATACTTTTCGTCACAACACTTAGAAAGGATGCGGCGGTGGATGGGGACTTTGCCCTCAAATTGATTTCATCTTGGGCGAACGTATGCGATAAATTTCATGCTCGCTTTGGGAGCAACAAAGAAAGGAAAACCAATTTGGTTCGTTGGCTCGGGTTGACGGTTTTGAATGAGTCTTTGGGCGATATGTGAAGAGATTGAAGTGAAGCGATGGGCGGGTGTGATTTGAATGATCTACAATGGTTGGATTTGTTTGAGAATGGGTTAGATCTGGTCGAATCGGAGAAGTTAGTGAAGAAGTTGATGTTTCATCACTAGAAGAAGAGTCTTCTTGAGGCCTTTGACAAAGTGAAGGTTATATCGTGGTAGAGGAAGCTATGGATGACCTTAAGCGTCTGCTTGGGGCAGGCTAAGGGAGACGGATCGGAATGAGGCGAGTAAAGATCGGAGAAAGAATGAGGGTAATAAAGACCCGCTAGCTACGAGGCGGGATCGAAAAAGTTTAATAATTGGAGAGCGGGGTGGAGGGCGTTAAATCGGCTCCGGCCTGACAGTGAATAGAGCGTACCTGACACTTAATCTGAGACGAGTACATTATCTTGGATCAAATTAAGAATCGACCTATTTTGAACCACCTCGAGATAACATTAAGCACTGAAAAAGGAATTCTCGTAAGTATTGTGATTATCATCAAGCTTGAATTCGTAATACAACGATTGTGCTAGTTTGAAGGACTTTATGAAAAAGAAAGGTCTGGCGGAGCTTTAATTGATATGTGGTTTGCGAGAACCAATCAATGCGAGACGGAGGGCACTGTTCGTAGCTCAACCCGATTAAACAAGTGTTACACGCTCGAGCGACTGCTGAGGCATGTGATAGATGTAAATCCTTTGGGGTACTTACAGCAAACTCGTTGGAAAAAAGCGGCAAAAGCTACTTGGATTGATCGTAGCGATGGTGGTACCCTCCGAAGGTAGCAGACCTTATCGAGTTCGGTAATCTCTTTTCTTGATGAAGATTACCCCGGAAGTTATCGAACCGCATACGAGGATCATTGGTGTTATTTGCTGAAGTGGGTTGGTGAGATGTAAACGGATGATGGTGGATAATGGGTCTTTGTAGATATTACATGTATGCATACGCTTATCGGAGAATGCACTTAGATGGGCGAAAGATGGAGTTAGGACGAGGAAGCTCCTTTATATGGTTTTAGTAATGACCGGTTAAGGTGGTTGGAACTATTGAGCGCGGTCGTCTTGAACGGCCCCCAACGGTAGAAATTATTTGCAAATTTTATGTTGTAAATGTAGATTACTGCTTATAATCTTTATTTTGGGAAGGCACTGCTTTAATTGCTTTTAGTGGTTGTGACCTCTATTCCTCATTTCAAAATTAAATTTCCCTCGGCTCGTGGGGTTGGCGAGGTGAAGGGGATTTGGATCGGCGGAAGATGTTATAGAAATCTTTGTGATCACTTGGGAGTGGGAATATCAAGCGAAGCATCTTTATGGCGATAGAGATCGAACCTTTCACGAAAGTAGTTACGAACCATTGGTCGTGCCGGTGAAAAGCGGAGGAGATAGAGCTCATCGGTGAAAGCAAACAAAGCGGTGAAAATAGGTTGGTCTGCGGAACCTCTCGAGACGAACCTCGTGGAGCTCTCTTGCAAAGCTATGTTGATATTTTAGCTGGGAGCCTCGGGATATCTTGGGAGTGTGCGGGGATATTCATTGACATCAATTTGGAGTGAACCCGTCGAAGAAGCCGGTCAAAGCGGAAGAGGAGGATTTTTCGCACTGAGCGTCGGTGAATAATTGATGAAGAGATTTGCAAAAGCTGTTGGCGGTGATTTCATCTTGAGATTGACTACCGCGATGGATGGCGAATGTGGTCTTTGATGCTGAACAAAATGGTAAATGGCGAGTCTGCATCGACTATCTTGATTTAAATAAGGCTTGTCAGAAGGATTTCTACCCTCTACCCACATTGACCGACTAATCGATGCCACTTGGGGTATGCTTTATTAAGTTTCATGGGCGCATTCTGCGGATATCATCAAATTTCCATGTGTAAAGAGGATATCTAGAAGGCGGCGTTCATTACGCATCGTTCGGTATATCTTATAAGAAAATGACCTTGACCTCATCGATCAGGAGCCACATATCGAGAGGATGATGAACCGTGTTTTTCGGATATCGATTTGGATAGGAATATGGAGGTGTCGTGAGCGATATGATTGTCAAAAGTATGTTGGTACATAAACATCTGGATGATTTGGAAGAATGTTTCGAGACGATTAAATCGACCTGATTTGAGATTGAATCCCACTAAGTGCACCTTGATTGCAGGGGGTGGCAAATTTACAGGATATCTTGTCGATCGAGAGAGGAATCGAAGCCGATCACGAGAAGATTCAGCGATCACGAACATGAAGACTCTCGGTCGTTTAAAGATGTTCAACGTCATTTGGAAGGATTGCGACTTTAAGGAGGTTCATGTCGAGTCGGCGGAAAAGATCTCTAGTTCTTTGATACATTGAAAAGTAGAAGAATGCAAAGCGTTTGATGGACTTGGTGTGAAGAGCGCCTTCGAGCATCAAGTCCTATTTATCTTGGCGCCTTTGTTGGTGAAGCGCGCTCTCTTTGAACCTTTATATTTGTACTTAGCGACTAGTTTCGTTGGCGGTAGGAAGCGGTTTTGGTGCGTGAAGTTGAAAGTAGCGACACCGGTTTATTATGTAAGCCCGTATCGCCGGGATCTTTGAAGCAAAGTACCGAATATTGAAAAGTTTGCTTTTCGCTTTAATAGCTTGCTAGTCGAAAGCTTAAGCGATACTTCGAGGTAGATTGGTAATAGTATATCTGAATCGACCTTTAAAGAAGATTATGGGCAAAACGAGGTGTCGGGGAGATTAGGCTGCGTGGACGATGGAGTTGTCACAATTTTTCATTGAATATCATCCCGAAGCGCCGTGAAAAGGCAAGCCTTGGCTGATTTTGTTGTTGAATGCTTTCGTTTTACGAAGGCGATGAAGTTGTAGCAGAAAGGTGAAGGATCGAGACGAAGCGATTCTGATTCTTCAATGAGCGAGTTCGTGAATATTTGTATCTGAGATGGGTCTTTACCACAGACGTCGATGGGCGAGTGTTATACAGCGAGTGGGAGGGATTAGTACAATGAGGCCATGATTTGATTAAAGCGACAAACAACGAAGTTGAGTATGAAGCGGTACTTGCGGGAGTTACGGTTGGCAAAAAGTCTTGAAGTCAACGCATAATTATCTTTAGTGATTCTCGATTAATCGTTAAGCGACTTTACGGGGAATATGAAGCTCGAGGCCCAAAAATGATCAAATATCTAATGAAATTGAAGGAAGCGACTTGATTATTTCCAATCTATGAGTTTGAGGATCGGCGTAATAACAATTGATTCTAGAGATGCATTCTCCAAATTAGCCACTACGGATGTTGCGTCTTTGATGGGTCGGTTTATTTACAAACTTTGCAACATCCGAGTATACATTATGAATCGGTGATGTGCGTTGGCCAAGAACATTCTTTGGTTGACTCCATATATAGAATATCTGGAGATGGCGTCTTACCGCCGGATCGGATGCTTCTTGAAAAAGTTAAGTATAAAAGTGCTAATTTTGTTACGATTGATGGAGATACATTAGAAGAGCTTTCTCATCTCCTTATTGAAATGCTTGACTCCATCTGAAAGGTGACTATGCTCTTGGGAAATACGTGAAGGTATTTGTGGTGACCGTATGGCGGCTAAGTCATTAGCTTTATAAAGTACTTCGCTTGAGGATATCTTATTGGCTACCATCTTTAAAAAGCAATTTGAGTGCGTCGAAGTGCGAGAAATGTCGACTAAGCGGTCAGATCCCATGACCACGGAAGAGCTATACTCGATCTTATCTCTATACCCCCATTTATGCAGGGGGTTGATATCTTGGGTCCATTACTAAAAAGCTAAAAGGTCGGTCGACCGTCATAGTTCTTTATTGATTATATATGGTAAGTGGGTGGAAGCAAAACCACTTGATCGATAGCGGAGGGAGTGCCTAAAGTTTATAAAAGTGCATGTGGTGTTTCGCCGGGATTCCTAAGGTGTTGGTATCGGACAACGGGCCTTGATTTGTGGGATCGAAATTTGAGGCATTCTTGAAAGAACTAGGGATTGACACGAGAAAGACCTCGGTGGCTCATCCACGGTCGAATGGATGAGTTGAAGTGACCAGCGAGCGTTCTTTGAATGGGATCAGCCTTGATTGAATGAAGCGAGGCGGATGGTAGGAGGAGAGCTACTTAGCGTGTTGTGGGCTTATCGAACTACTCGAGGACTCTGACGAGGATTCACCCTTTAGGCGGCTTATGAAATGCGATGCCTTAGTTCGGTTGAAATTGGATCTCCGGTCTTGGTGACCGATTGAGAGAAATTTCTGATGAGGAAGGGCTAAAAGGCTGACCTTGATTTACTTGAAGAAGTAAAGAAAGCGACCTTAATCGGGTTGGCGACTTATCGTGAAGAGTGGCTAAGCATTATAATAAGGGAGTAAAATGTCGAAGGTTGAAGTGGGAGATTTTGTCCTCGGAAAGCGAAGCATCTACACCTCGAGAATATAGGAAAGGCGATGCCCAATGGGAAGGAATAGTATGAAATAAGCTGAAGTCTTGAAGGAAGGGAACTTATCGATTGAAAGCATTAGATGGGTCGTGATTAAGAATACTTAGCACTTATTTGGCGGACTTAGAAAGTACTTTCGGTAAAAATGATGTATGTACATGGAAAAGTTGTAAATATTTATGTAAATCATCGATAAAAGTTCCTTTTTCTCGAACAAATTTTGTCTTCATTCTTGATCGGACCATCGAAGTTAGGAGGTTGGGTGGACTCATTTGGCCATTCGATGGCGACCTTCGGCGTGAGTGGTCCTTATGAGTTTATCGGGGCCCGCCGTGGTAAGCAAAGCGTCGTTAGTGTTAGGAGGTTCGGGTGGACTCATTTGGCCATTCGATGGCGACCTTTTCGGCGGTGGTGGTCTTATGAGTTTATCGGGCCCTTCGTGGTAAAAACGTCGTTAGTGTTAGGAGGTTCGTTGGGTGGATTCGGGTGGACTTGGCCATTCGATGGCGACCCTTTCGGCGGTGGTCCTTATGATGGATGCCCCGTGGTGGTGATGGTGTCGTCCTTATAGGAGGTTTCGGGGCCATTCGATGGCGACCTTGGTAAATGTCACTTACGTCGTTCGACCCGCCGTGGTAAGGAGGTTAAAATTGGAGGTTCGTGGACTCTTTGGCCGTTCGATGGCGACCTCTTTAGCGGTGGTCACTTAGACCTTGTCGGGGCCCTTCGTGGTAGGCAAGTGTCATCTTTAAGGCGTTATCGGGCCCCTACGTGGTAAGCAATTTGTCGACACTTAGACTTTATGTCGGGCCGCCTTGGGGTAGGCAAGTGTCATCCTGAACTTTATCGAGGCCCTTTGTGGTAAGCAAATGTCATCTTTTAGTTTTATTAGGCCTTTAGGGGTAAACAAATTCTGATGAAGCAGATATGTCTCACACTTGATAACTAATAAGTATCCCTTTACTTTATTACCTAAAATTTTTCTAAGTGTTGAGTTTAGGAAGCTTCATTCTTACACTTCATACATTATATGGCATGTTTAGTTGTTACCTAATGATTCGAGTTCGACCCATGAAGGGGTTGGTGCATTTTTCACTTAATGAAATATTGGAGTATTGGCGGATAATAATAAATATCAGAAGTCATAAGGAATGAAGCCATTTTCATTAAATATTTAATTTAATTACCTTATTGACAATTTTACTGAGATGTTGTAAATTAAAAGGCGGAAAAACATAAAAAAGAAAACATCGACGGGCTCCGTCTTCGTACGAAGAATCGAGTAAGGATGGGTCAGATTGGGCTGCAGAGAGACTTCTCCTTGCCACGACTTTGTGAAAGCTCGTAACTCTCGGAGTATATCTTCATTATTTCTCCATTGATCTCGTCAGGAGTTCGGTACTCTTCGCATGCTCATTTGCGAAGGTCGTCCGATTAATGGAGGCCCGAGGTCGAAGAGCCTTGAGTTCTCGGATTTCCTCTTGAGTTTGAGCGCTTTACTTTCGTGTGACGAGTTTCTCTGCGCCTCCGACTTATGGATAGTCTTGGTCGAGATCTTCGCATCGACTTTTAGCTCCTCGATCTTTTCCATCCTTATCTCGCTCCTCACGAACAAGTCGGCGTTCATTTTCACGATCTCTTCGTCTTTGTGCTTTGGTTGACTTGGTTCTTCCTTGGAGGCCTTCACATCTCCTTTGGCTTGGGCTAACTCTTTTGAAGACCTTCGTTTGTATGAAGAAGGCATTCACGTTGAGTTTTCTCCTCGCCATGGCGGAGACTTGACATGGCATTCTCCTTCCTCAAGATCTCTTCTTACGCTTGACTTGAGAGACCTTGGGCGAAGGCGTCCGAACTCTTTGCATTGGCACATGTATTTCCGATATCATTTGATCGGTTTTCGGATATATAAGTATCTGAGATAAATTTGAAATAAAGAAGATACTCGTTTACCTTCGCTTGAAGTAGCTCATTACCTTATTTGAGTAAATCTCCATTCGAACTATTCCGAGCAGATGATCGTCGGTTTCACGAACAAAGGTGTTGAGCAGTTGGAATGGAAAATGAGCATTGAGTCGGGGCCACATTGTTGGAGAGGCCATGGCTTCCGTCAATCTCGGTGGGTTGATTCTCTTGGTGGAGAAGGTGGAGGTTCTTCAGCGAAGAGGTGAGAGTCTACGTGTATGGTTTGGGAGAAGGAGATCGAGGCGGTGTGCGTTCGGGGAGTTGGCGAGGAGCAGGGGAGATGAACGGTGAATGTCGATGTCATTTTTTTTTTTTCGGGAAGGAGTGCGGATTGACTCGGTTGGTTCATTATCGGGGTTTACGTGGATGTGGTCGGAGGAATGACAATAGAAGAAGTAGGGACTCGAAGCTCTTGGCGGTCGAGGGAGTTATTTTGGTTCTTATTTTCTTTACGAAGAACCTTGGCCCGTCGTGCTGAAAGGAATGTCGAGAAGGCTTCTCTAGCAAGGGATAGGTTCGGAGGTTGGGGATTGAGATTAGTTGTGGAGGTTGTTTGGGGGGTTGCTTGAGGATTGTTTGGGATCCTTTATCGGGGTTTGTTTACGGTTGGGTGGTTTTGGTTCGTTTGGCGGATCTCTTTCTTGGCGAGGTCGAAGGTTTTCTTGAGGAATAATGGGATCGTCGGTTTGAGGTTCGTCGGTTTGAAGGAAGAAGTTGGAGGGTCGGCGGTAGAAGGGTTAACACAGGAAGATCCTTGATAGGATGCTCTTCATTTGCATCTCGCATTCTCCCCCTTGAAAAAATCTTCGAGTCTCTCACCCTCAGAGAAAGTCGGTTTGATCGGAGAATCTGCAAAAACCACACATCGAACATGTATCACTTATCATTTCGAAATTATATTCTGAATTAATCAAAACTTACATTTGTGGTTATATAACCGGGCTTGTTTGGTCGATGAGTGTGAAACTCCATTCTTTTGGAGAATTTTCCTCGAAATCTGCCGTCTCCCTCACCCGTTCTTGGATATATCTCTAGAAATCGGCGAGAGACTTGGTCGGAGGTGGTCGATCTGGAAGAGAAGAGATCTCGGGTCCGTAATGAAAAACCACTTCTCGTTTTGACCTTTGTTCTTTGGAAGGAGTGTTCATCGAGAGTCTCTCTCGAACCTTGTGTTGGTAGGGAGATTGCTTGCTCGACACTTTGAAGCCCGTTCTCGAGACTACCGGCAGAGAAGAGGGTGAAGAAGATGTCAGCAGAGAGGAGTAATCCCAAGTTCATGGGCGAAGGCGATAAATGCGAAGATGTGGATGTAGGAGTTGGGCACTAGTTGGTGAAGCCCACTCCTATAAACCTAAAAGGGTAATGATGAAGACACGTCACGGAGAAGGCGAACTCCCTTTTCTAGAAAGGTGGTGGCATGGCGACCAGCCGTCCGATCATTTGATACATCGCTCTTCGGGGCGGGGCCCTTATTGCATACATGTCGGGGAATCGATGCGACTCTGAGCGTACATATTCCAGATTCGATGTGTAGAAGAGCGGATGTTGGCGTTAGGAAATTGTTCCCCGTCTTTGAAGAAATCGAAGTAGAGAGAGGTCGGAGAAGGGTTTCCCCCGTGGTGGATGATTGAGGGTTGGAACTTGAACCCTCTTGGTTAGGGTTTGGGTTGGGAGAAAGCGATCTTAATGGGAGTTGCGAAGAGGAGAGTTACGGCTAGAGGTTTGGTCACCATTGTTTCGATTTTTGTGAAGCGAGAGAAAGAAATTTGCGAGAGAAGAAGAAAGCTCTAAGGTTCAAATTTTGAATTAGCGAGTAAAAGCCGTCGAGAATTGGTAAAGTTTACCTTTTATCTTTGTGGTTTCAGTAATTAAAGGCGGCACATTTAATTCATTTGCAATGATGATGAATGGGAAGGGTTTTCGTCCGTTTTAGACCTAAATATCTTCACTTTCGTGGGCTTGCATCTATTGGGTTTCTCACTTACATACTGATGACAATTTGGGCTTTGGCAAGTTTCACTCTGGATCTCTTATGATTTTTTATAGATAGTTACGTCACGGGCCTATCTTTGTTTATAGTCTTTCATTAAACACACATTTAATATAAGACTAGGGGGTAATGTTGGGCCGTAATCTTTTTCTTTATTGGTAGAAATTATTGGGCTCCTCCTTGGATCGTGTTATCTTTAAGTCGTGGTTGGATCTGGTCACTTGGGTCATTCTTATTATTTGGGCTTAGTCGTTATATTGGCCCGTTATACAAATTATCACTTAATCCCAATTTTGACGGTAATCATTATGCCATGCGAATGACGTTTGACTATTATATACGCCACTTTCTTTGCGTGGCATTAATGAGGATGGGACTCGGATGGCCCGTGGTGTAAAAGCGATATGAGAGGGGTGAAGGTAGGTATTTACTTTTAATTTGAAGTAATAGGAAGTAAGGGAAAAAGGTGTCGAGGAGGTGGTGGGTGTACGATAAGCCGGATAGTGGAGTATCGTGGGGCTAAGATCACATAAGAGGGTAAATAACACATACATTTTTCATTAGAATTCTTATTCTATCTCTCTCGGACACTAGATAATATTTTCTCTCCATTGTTGACCTTGTGATCGCTTTTGTCTTGACTCTTTGGCTCTCTCATGGGAGCTATCCCTCGACGGATCGGTAGCCGTCGAAGCTTTTAGTGTTGACTTGTTGAGCTATGCGGGGATATTCTAAAAGCGTCTTGGTGATTGGGGCGTGGAGAAAGATCTTGGCGTTAAAGCACAACCAACTTATAGTAATATTCTGTTATACTTCTACCATTCACTCATGTACCAAAAGGTGATGGATAAGTTTATAGACTCTATACTATAGATATTCTCCTCAAGTCAATGAAGAAGAGATCAAGGCCGTTTCATAACAACAAGGCCATATGAGCTGATAAGCACCATCTAAACATCAAGCAACATAAAACATTTTACACTCGCAACAAATAATCGAGTTTAAAAGTACTTCTGTGCTATGAATTATAAATGTAAAACTACTTGAAGAAATTTAATATGAGTGGAAACTCTTTTTTAAATAAGTAAAGGCAGGTACCTGTTTGAAGAGTATTGAGTTACGGAATTGCAAATATAAAAAAGAATTAATCACTCATTCTTTTTTTGGATTTGAAACTACAAGATCCTCAACAACAATGACACAAACACTCCTTGTTTCTGCTTAACCCCCTTATTTTCTGGATTATCGTATTTTGACAAAAAGAAATTCTGATACTCCACTTATTTGCATAGAATATAACTGTTCGGCACAGACTATCAGTTGGCTGTTGTAAACTCTCTGATTCCAAGATACTTCCTCCTTAACTATAAATATCAACAGGTTCAAAAATGGCTCATATGCTTTCTCATGTATCTGCGCTTTTCCGGCCACCAAATAACTACCCAATTATATGGTAGGCAAGTGACAAAGACTTAGAAATTTCTCTATCAAGTAAATAACTGAAACTAGTAAAGCTGATAACTTAAAAGAAAGGGAGAAATAATAAACTAGATCTTAACCACTAATAAGGAAAAATGAACACTAATATCAACGGTATAAGAATCCCTAATAAGATCAAGGTACATCAAATGAGATTTAAAATGCCCTAAGAAGAAGATGTAGCTTTTTGAAATAGAGAGGATATGTTGGCTGGCGGATAACAATCACATTACTCCCTTCACCAATCAAAACCATAATCACATACCAAATTTCAACAACCTAACATGCTAGTGAAAGAGAAATAACTATTGTAATATGAAAGCTCCACATAATATGATAAGCATAAGAATCGAGCATCATTAGATTAGAATAACACCACATTCCTCAAAAACCTTGACGAGGATACTAAAACCAAGAACTTAAAATATACCCATCAAATAATCACAAAATCAAAAGAAAGAAAAGACAATCCTTTCATCAGATAACAATATAAAGAGCACATTTTGAGAGCATATTTACATTAAAATAACAAAACCCTAACCCTAGCTAGCAAAATCAGATCTGTAATAAAGAGGGGTATGTAAAAGGAAAAAAACTACCTTAGCCATCAAGATTACCCTGCTGTCCACTGCTCCCCTCCACTCCCATACGACCCATCATCAGCCGTCTGCCACACCGACTGCCACGCCTGAGACGGCGGCGCATAAACCCCAATAGCAGGATCGACCGCCGGCCGCCCAATCATGACCCCCGGTGGCTCAGGCTGACCCATGGACGGATAATAATAAGGAACCCCACTCGCAGTGGAGCCCACAATCCCCCGCACCAGGAGGGCCACCAAGTACTAAACCAGCAGCAGCCTCATCCTTGATTTCGTCGCGGGGACAATGTCGACCAGGAAATCGAAGATGTCGGTGCGAGTGATGGCGGCGGCGATGTCATTTTTCTGTAGGGTGCGGCGCTTGCTCTCCTCGGCGTGGAGCCAGGAGCGGATGGTGAGCTCGAGGATGAAGAGCTCGCAGGCCTTGGCGAAGAGGATTGGAGCCTCCGCCGAGATCATCCGAACGTCTTCGTCGGCTTTCATAATCTTCTTGATGCGGGCTAACGGAAGCTGGTGGTTCTTAAAGTCGTTGGCTTGCTCGATGTCTTGTCGTTGGTAGGTCCAGAACATTTGGAGCTGCTGTTGTTGTTGCTGCAGCAGGTGGTGGTACGGCTGTGATTGTTGTTGTTGTGCCGATGAAAATGCCTGCACTTGTGGTGGTGCTCCTCCTGGTGGTTGCTGGTTGTTTGTCTCCATGACGGTGGCGATTTCACGGCGGTGGGGTTTTTGGGATTATTTTATTTTATTTAGAGGGGGTGGAGGGTGGGGATTGGAAGGAAGAAAGATGGTGGTGGGGTTGTCACGCTTTTTAGGTTAAAAGAAAATAGATATAGAGATAGAGGATAAGGTACTGCAATCGTACTGATTCTTTTGAGTTTGACCCTTGTCCCTTGGCCTAATACTACTTCACCATCTTTTTAACAATGAAAATTAACCTTACTGACTTTGGCTTTAATTGTGGAATTTAGGTCAATTTATAATTTGCTAGTTATTATTCTGAAGGACACACGGAGTAATCTTCGTATATATACTTTTCTATGTCATCTAAAACATTTTCTAATTTTATTTAACTAGTATTTTAAATTTGGTAATTTTATTTAAAAGGATGTCAATAAAGGGCAAATATATTATTGAGTCCACTAGTATATGTATATATATATATATATAAACAACACTTTATATCTTTTCAAAAAAAAAACACTTTATATAATTTCTCGGGCCATTAAAGATAAATATGTGAAAAATTTTACTCTCTTTTTTCTACTCTCTTTTTTTTTATATACAAAATATGCTTTTAACATTCTTTGGAGGAAAAAGGAGTATCTTCTTTTTTAAAATTTTACGATTGTATTACTAACATTATAGTATGTAATGAATATTCGTGGGGTTATTGTGAAACTTCAAAAAATAATGTTCTCTCATATATATCAGGTAGGAAAATTTCAGCATAATCGTGTGTGTATATCTGAAACATTATGTAAATTTTTTTTATGTGATAGTAGTATTGTTGAACTTTAAAAGCTTATTGTGCTCTCATGTAGACTGGCTGCAGAAAAAGAAAAAAGGAACCAAAAGAGGAAAAAGCATGAATAGCTTCTAGCTAGACTAGACTATTATGCATCTTCCATACAGGCATATATTTGAAGATGAAAGATCATTCACTTACTTCCTCCGAACTAGATTAATGAGAAGGAAAAAAAGGTAAGGTTATTTCTGACGGCGCCGACGGAAGAACTTCTGTCCAAATTAAACTGGTCGAATATATAGCCAATTTGTGTTAAACAACCTGGCTCCATTATAGCATTAACAATTGAATATCATGCCTTAGAAGTACTTGTTAATTAAAGAATGCCAAAGTTATATATAGTAGCCCACGGATCCAGTTAGTTCAAACATGCAGGTATAAAAACTTCCACAGCCTAATCCCCAGGCTTAACTATAACCGGCGACAAGATCTGGCTGGCTGCCTTCCTTTGTAAGAATATAAAAATATTAAAGTAGCTACAATTCATAACTACATGATAAGATCCAAAGCTTTTACAAGTAGTACTACCCTAATAACAATCATGTTAGATAATCCAAGAAACAATCTGATTCAACAATTAGGAAATAAAAGTAATATGAGTTGAATATGCTCCGACATAAACTAAAACTTGGTGTTTGTTATATGAAAACACCTCAAGTAAATCTTTTTGGTTCAGGTAACCATAGTACAAAAGACTCTGTATGCAATGCAACAGAAAGGTGTAAAAATGTTCTTAGACAACAACAAACAGTAATATATTGGTTGCATGTACAACATTAGCCAACATAAAAGTTCACCTATGCTGCCTTCGATCGAGTTGCACATACCCTCGCAAGATCCAAACTCTCCACCATCTCCAAAGTCCAAATATCTTCTTTTCCTTGCTTCTTTCCATCTCATGCTATTCTCCCTTAGCCTTCTGGACTCCCTCCAATTCATCTTGCTTTACAACTTTTTCAGTATTCTCCGCCGTCTCTTGGTCATTAGCTTCAGTTATGACCTGCACAAGTTCCAAAGGCAAGGCTGCAGGATCAAGTTCCAGGCAACCTTTAGGAGCATTTGCAGCTTCTTGACCTGTAAGCAAGTAAGAAAGGACCTGATGAGAAAAAGCGAAATATCTCTTGCTTGAATTGTCCTAACTTCTCCCGAGGCGCTGGTGAAACACAGAATTGAAGCCAGAAACTTTAACCAAAGGAACAACAGTGACACCTTGTTCCTCATTATAATCCTCAAGTACTTCCACCACATCATATTTTTGTATCACTTCAAGTGTGGTATACTCGTTCCAATCAGAGGACCAATTTCTATAAAGAGCCCAAACATCACCCTTTCTGGGGAAAATTTGAATTACTCCTCTTTTGCCTTTGGTCCATTTGACCCTATGCGAGAAAGAATTCAGTTTGTTATTGACTTCATGCTTGCCCACCCAGAAATCTCCACTTGTTTTGTAAAATCCGGAACCAATCCAATTCATTGTTCCCAATTCATTGTTGCATCTAGAGTTTAGCCAACTGATCCGCATCTTGAATGGCCTTTTCGACACACTATGAATTAGAGCATAAAATCGAGGCATGCCATCACTATCATCATAAGCAGCCCAGACTTGGTTTTCACCAAATGACTTTTCAATTCTTTCCTTATCAAAGTCATGAAAATCTGAATCTGGCACGCTCATAGACATGAAATCAGCTGCCTTTGCTTGAGAATCAAGACTAGCCGAGGGCAATAAATGCTTTTTGGGTTTGGTATTCAAGCGTGCTTCATTCATGTTTCCATCTTTTTCCAAACCATTTCTGGTGCATTTTCCACATCATATCGACAGTTTTCAGTTTCTCCTTTGTCATCTCCTTGCCATCTTCATTTAAATCCTTGGTTGCAGCAGTCCATTCATTCAGCTTCTTCAGTTTCTCCTTTGTCATCTCCTTGCCATCTTCATTTAAATCCTTGGTTGCAGCAGTCCATTCATTCAGCTTCTTCACAATTTCCATCCTTGCCTTTCCCATCAGCATATTGCGAATTTCTGCCTTAGCTAAATTCCTTGTACAATTAGGCTTGATAATCCCAGATATACCATCAATTTCTGATTTAGAACTTTTCTTCTGACATATATTTATGCTTTCCTTATAGTTCATTCTACTCCCGTTGCCATGTGATTTACTAGCACCTTTCTATGTTGTTCATCTATCGTCTTTTTTCTCAGTTCTGTCTCCTTTACTAGAACTTGATACAGCATTAGTGGCTAAACCAATGCCTGATATCTTTGAAGAACTAGTATTCTTCCAGAGGGCCTCCTCTTTGCTCCCCAGTGTTCCAACATTTAAATCAGAGGCAGGTTTCCTCAAAGGATCAGATGTGGGGCTAGTTGTAGTATCGTGGTTTACTTTTTGCTGTTGGTGGCATGTAGCCCACGGGATTGATGTATGCCCGCTGTTTGTAGGTGGTGGCTCAGGAATCTCTACAGCAACAAAGCTTTCACGACAGTTAGGGCATCGAAGCTTTTGGTTGAGATATATTTTTTGGTATTCATACTTCATATGACAACTGTTGCATGCAGTCCAAAACGTCTTAGTTTTTGATGACCGAAGAGCCACAGGATGATTAGTGGACGTCTTCTGATCCCTTGCATTAATGTTACTATTATTAGGGAAAGTGTGTAAATTACCATTCTTTCTAGCTGGAGTTGACTGATTCTCGCTCATAACTCTTTGTTGCATACCTCGCTTCAGGTCATATGCTTGTCTCTTACATTTATCAGACAAGATACTCCATGCTTCAGAGAGAACTTTAAATGCCCCTTCCGACCCAAATGACTTGTTTCTATCAGGGTGAAGGGTGAGAGCCATTTTCCTAAAGTGTTTTCTTATGGTTTGATAATCAGCTGAGGGATCCACATCAAGGACCGTATACCAGTCTACTTCCCCAGCTACCTTCTTCTGAGCAGAAACATATACAGCAATTGTTGCCAAAAATTGAGAAAGACCCTCCAGCCCTGGAAACAAATTCTGTGCCTTTCCAGCAAATTCTCTGGCGCCCTCTACGTCGTTCTCTTTAAGTTTCTTCTCTGCGATTTCTTTAGCCCTGACAGCCTCCTCTCTATTGCTTTCCATTTTAACAAGCCACACTCTATATGCAAACTATTCAACAAGTAACTCCGTCCAACTCTATAACTGTGATGGTCTTGCATGCATCACTGAGAAAAGGTCTTCAACAAGCAATCCCTGATATGACAAAATAATGAAGCGCCAAAATAATCAGGTAATTTGCTCCACCAAAGCTAGTACTAAGTTCATGAGATTTAAAAAGTATAATAAATATATGAAACAAGTGCAGCGCAATCCTGATATGCCAAAAATAGTGTATCTAACTGTAACTACTCCAATACATCCAACTACACATGGAGCAGTCGTGATCCATAATTCCAAAGATTTTACACTCAAAAGCCTTCTTTATGAGTCAACGAAAACTGAAAAACAAATCAGTGTTGCTTGACATGGTTAAGTATGATATGCGGTATGCTACATAGCTAAAATGCGATACGCTAGTGTATCTTTATATAAGTTCTTATAGTTAAGAATTCTCTTTGAATCTAAATGTAATAAACCCAAGTTTATAAAAGACTTTTAGTTGAATTTACAAGTTGATTGTTTTATAGATAATTTAGTATACATGTAATGTTTGAGCATCCGATACTAAGTTATAATATTGATATTTTGTGCCATTATAGGTAAAACAACAACAACAAAAAAATTGGTAAGTATTGGTACACAAGAGTACCATATTTGGATACGCAAACATCAATATGTGGTTCGCTAGGTCAACTAGAATATCTAATAACTCTGATATTCAGGAAACGAACTAACTAGAATACGAACTAACTAGAATACGGAACTTTTCAAAAACTCATATTGGGGATAAGAAATAACTACACACACACACAAAATTTTAAGACCGCCTGCATTGCCCTTTCAAACACCTATTTGAAATTATTATCAAAAGAACGAGCACAGTGCTTACAGTAAAAATCAATTGCAAAAGAATCACCGAGAAAATGAAGTAACAAGATTACATAAATTTTTTGAAAACCCAAATTTGCAGTAGCAAGTTCTTAAAATAATAAATATAAAATCCCTGTATAAGCTATCATAGAGAAAATCATCACAACTTCAAAATAACAAAATTGAAGTACATTCACCAATGTAGAAAATTGAAAGTCATCAATTCATTTAATGGACATAGAAACATAATAGGAATGGAAAGATGCTTGATTGAAGAAGATACAAAGCACAAGTATCTACCACTCTGATTCACTACAAATACAAACACTGAACAACCACATATCTGCTGAAGTTGATGATTCTCTTTTAAAGTCAACAAATTCAGCAAATTTCAATAAAACCCTAAAACTCTCTATGATCAGCAAATAATATACCATATGAGGTGCAAAAAAAATATTTTTCATGCATAGCAAAAATCAGAAATTGATCACAGATATGGATACAATTACAGATATAGATACAATTATAGATATAGATACAGATACAGAGAGAGATGGAAATTACCCATTTTTTTCCAAGAATGAGAGCTGTTGAGATGCCATTGATAAATTTCCTCAATTTGTACACCCCCTCCTTTACTACCAAAATCAAAGATTTGCACAAATAAACATATCTAAAAGTAAAATTTCACAAACCCTAGAACAAATGACACAGTGACCAAATCTAACAAAAAATGTTTGAAAATATTTTTAAATAAAAGTACCATTCTTCCCCCAGTATTTAAAGTAGCCCACCTGATTTTTGTTGGGTTAAATCCCTAACCATGGTTAGTTTTTAATCCTAGTTAATGGGCCAATTTTTTTGCTTCTCAAATTTGGAATATTTGCAAAAGTGACAATTATTTTACTTTTATTCTCATTTCCTTCTAAAATATTCATTTTATTGGATTTGCATCATTTTATTTATTATCATTGATTTTAATTTGCTGTTCATGTGAAATATTAGTCTTCCTAACATAAAGTTGTTCAAGCATGTCTCCAAAATTTTAAATTTATTAAGGCCCTCAAATGAAATTTTTGAATTTCACAAATTTTAGAATTAGTTTTAATGGTGAAATATTAATTAACTTGAGCAAGAGTCTCGTTGTTCTTTTTTCCTTCTTCAAAAACATAAAAATATGTATCATTGACATCAGAATAAATGCTTATTTTTCTTTATCTCAGGAGCATTATTTATTTATTTTATTTTGCTAAATAATGAAATGTGTTTTGATATTTTACACGGTCGAGTGAAGGGTGAGTTATGAAAATATCAAAACAGTTGTGGAACCTCTTAATCCCTTTAAAGGTCTCACTTAGCTAATGAATGTGACTAATATATGTGTCTATATACAAGGATTTGATTTTAATTACAGAACAAAACAGAACAGATCAGATCTATTAGTAATCTGGCCATAAATTTTGTTCATAATTTTTCCTAACTAAGAAACAAATATTTTATTTACTTACTTGAGCGGGACCCACGGATGGGGTTGGATAAAATTGCAGATTGTGTCCTATTCGTGAAGTTTGTTAGGAATAATACAAGAAGTTTTGTTAGGAGTAAATAATGACGAAAGGATTGGATTTTAGAGGTATATGCCCAAAATGACATTCTCCTCCAACTGATAGAGTGCATGTTTTTTTGAACAGAATGATCTTGAAAGAATAACGCAAGTATGGTGGAATAAATAAATGATCAATGGAGAGTACAGAACAGAAGCCAAATATCAAATCTTCTTTTATTTATTGATAAATAGAACAAATTTGTGACACTTCAATGATACACATGGGGTACAAATGACAACCCCAACAGCTGAAAACCCATATCAAGTAAGTAGCCGCAAATGCATAGGGTTTACACAACTGAATCCTAACAATTTAACCCACACACAGACTGAAACCTTCAATGAATCTGAGCTGCAATGACCTCTTGAAAATACTTCTATCTATACAAGGAAGCGCTCTAGGAATCAAAGCCATGTTATGCTACCATCTCATCTGCTCTCTAGTTTCCATATAGCTGGGCATAAACTCTCTTAGTCCGGTGAGACAACTATCAAACTTAACACAAATGCAACAATGCAAAGTCCTGTCAAAATACCACAAGTGAGCGAGTAGCAAATGGTGCCGTAACAAGTGAGTGATTCTTCCTCTCCAAGACCCATTCGAGCATAAATCCCAATTTTTGCTGCTTGAGAGAAGCTTGCTTTTTGCTTCTGAGTCGTATATACCACTAGCAATGACACCAGAGAAGATCAAAAGAACCTGCTGGGCTTGACAATGTAAGGAAATTGTACAAGGCACCAAAACTTTTTAAACCAAACAGTTCTGAGGCTGCAGCAGGCACAATTGCCCAGTGTGCTCCATATCCAAGTCCCATCAACACGGAGACAACATAAATTGCCCCCAGGTAAACCCATAGCATAGAAGAATAGCGCAACTGCCATTATGACCTGAACCACAGCCATCATCACTGGTCTTGGGTAGGTATACTTTCTGGAAAATAAATAGGACAAAGCAAGGTGAGGGAAAGGAGAACAATGATAATATTAACAAAACCATCAAAATAACTCTGTAAGACTAGAACAAGTAATCGCTCGCACCTGACAATTATTTCAGAAAAGTACCCCCCACCAACACGGCCAAGAAAGTTCCAAATGCTAATCATGGAAACAAATACATGTGTATTTTTATACCCCAAAGATTGAGACATCTGACCTAGATTATCAATTACTGTCAAACCAGAACCAGAAGCCAGTCTGAGGGAGATAAAAATGAGCCAAAAATCTGCCTTTAATAATGCTTGCAGTAAGGTGAAGTCCTCTCCTCTACGTGGTCCTTTCTCTTCTTGACCCTCACGCTCCCTCGGCAGCTGCTTGGAACAGTTTGGCTTGCAAATGATCAATTCTTTTAAGCCTTTCCACTACTGGAAGTGAATCTATTCGAGGATTTCTCATCTTCAAGCTCACTGAAAATGACCTCATTCACATTCTGCTCAAATTACTTGATTCTTGTTTTTGAGGCTCAGGGAGAAGGCTCTCCTCTGTTGAAGATCTTGATTCAAGTAAAAACCAACAGAATAGGAATTAGAATAGGAAGCAATATGATGAAGAGCAGCATAACTGTTGATATTGTCACTAAAGTCCGACTCAAATGTACTAGATCCTCAAGCAGCAAAACTCCCAATAGATAAGCTGCTAGGATAAAGGCAAACACTATAGACAAATAAAAGCTGGAATTATCAGATTGCCTAACTTGTCTGTGACCTCTCACAGGTTTGACTATGAACATCATTGAAGTAATCACAATTGTTGGCCCAACTGCAACAATGAAAATCAGTGCTGACTCATTGGAAAGTTGATCATAGAATAAACTTGGGTAATAATTGCCCCACTCAACCCTGCAAATCCCTTTAGTATTCCCACTACAGGACCACGGCTTTTAGGAAAGTTCTGGGCCTTGAGGGAACAAAAGCTCCTGTATTGAAGTAGGTCTCACCATTTGTTCCCACAAATATCAAAATGCATAGCTGCAGAAAAACTAAATTAACAATTTTAAAGAAATATAGTTGAAGAATATTTGTACATGGTTCTTATATAAATAATGCACAACAAACCCGAAGCTTAAAATCAGTATCACTCTAGTAACAAATAATGGCAGGCATATTTATAGTTGATCCTTGTCTTTAAGCAACATAGAGAAATTATCAGTAGAAAAGAATGATAGACATATCAAAAGGTTAAAGAACAAATAGGAACAGGGAACAAACTATATATATATATATATATATATATATATATATATATATATATATATATATACACACACTGACACACATATATATAATGAATAAACAAATAGCTCATTCAGATGTAACATAAGTAGAAGATGGGAAAATATCTTGTACATAGATAAATATCCTTTTTACTTAATTTGTTATCTACCAAATTTTTTTCTTTTTGCAATATTTGTAAATGTTACTATAATAAAGTTGGGTGTTTTATTCAAAATTTTTTGCAGCTCTTACAATTACTCCTGCACTTAGCGTTCATCTCATGGTTCCTCTGGAATACACATAGCACCTTTTTGCCCATTAATGGAGTAATTTTAGATGTTCAGGACTTGCATATTAACTAACTGAACCTTGAATATCTATCCAGCCTCCTAGAACCCTTAGCTTCACTTGGTTTACAAACTATATCCTACCTCTTCTCTGAATTTCTTTTCTCTATTCATATCTCAACACACAATCATAAGTTTAAATAGAGCATAGCAAAATTGTATCAGTTGGTATTAATATGTACTGGGCATATATAGGGGTTCTATCAGTTGTTCTCAGTTATGATTTAACAAGCTGTAAACCTCCACTCATCTTTACACCCCTTATTATATTGTTACAGGTACAACAAAATTTTACTTTGCTGAAAACAGCAAGTTTCTAGAGCAACATTAATTAGAAGTAGCTTGTATATCAATACAACAGATTTCAGCTGGTAAATATTCCTAATAGGATATAGGAAAACAAGAGAGGTTCTAAACAATTAACTGATTACTGTATTGAAATTGACTTTGAAGTGGTAGCAGGAAGTAAAATATTTTACTAAATTAAGGTGAGCTTCACAGGTATGAAAGCAGAAACAAATTAGTAAACACTTGCATTTCCCCCCATTTAGAAATTTGATATATGTATATGACTATATACGATTCGTGTAATATTTGTTGATAAATTAGCAAGGATGCATATGGTTTAGCAGTGCAAGTTGCGATAAATAATCTTTCATCTTCTTCCTTTCCCTCGGTATCATAAAAATTTAAAGCTATCCCTATTGTTTTTTACATTAGGAGAGCATCGATGGCGTAATATTCGAATCCTTATAAGACTTGTAATGTAACCTTATATGATTAATAAAGGATGTTTTGTGATTGAAATTATGTGTTATGTGATTGAATGTGTATGGTTTCATTATATGTATAAGTATAAGTATAGAAATTTTTTAAACTTAACAAGGAATTACTATTCATAAAAGCGCTAAATCACCATTCATAAAAAGCGCTAAGTCTACTTTGGGGAAAATCTGACAATATTTGGCTAACGGATTAGTTAGGAAAGCTAACTAATGAGTAACTAGAAGCTAACTACAAAGTAAACTAAGTTTGGAGTAACTAAACTAAGTGGGATCCCGTTATGGTGTAGAAAAAGGAAGGGCCTTTTGAGTCGATATGAAAGTATGTAATACTTACAAGCTTGTAAGTATTATTACTTGCTTTGTAGAGTTAGTCGTCAAATTGATCAAATTGATTTTTGCTTACTTTGTAGTGTTGTCAAGCGATGGGAGGTGAGATGTGGCTCGATGTTTTGCTTGAGGTGTGTTGTCTAGCTTTAAGAGGTGAGATGTGGCCTCTTATACGGCAGAAGTCGTTGTTGCGTGACCACAAGTGATAGGGCTTGGCCTTGTTGGCCCGATTGTAAGTGGTGGAGTTGTTAGGCATTGGTGGCCTCGTGAACCGTGACTTGGTGGCCTTGTTGGCCATTTTGGTTAATTATGGTGTGATGACTATTATACCTAAGTTTTGGATGCCTATAAATAAGACCCTCATGACGTATTAAATAACCTTCATTAAATCCCAAAGCAAGAGCATAGTAAGTATACTTATAATTGAGAGGAATATAGTCTTGCTTATTCAGAGATAAACATAAAGTTGCAACTTTAAGAGGTTGATCGAAAAGGCTTAAAATTTAAGCGTAAACTATAAAAGCGGAATCAGGTAAGTTTTGAACTATGTGCAAGTTCTAGCTTTGTTGTTATGTCTTGACGATGTGCTTTATAAAAGCTATTTTGAATTTGGTTGTTGTGTGAAGTTAGTTGTGATATCTGAATTATTTGTATAACTTGGGTAGTGTGAACCTATAACTTGAGTAGTGTGAACTCTATTATCTGAATAAACTTGAGAAGTGTGAAATGTGTTATCTATTAGACTTCTTTGAGCATTTTGTGCCCATTCTTGCGAATAAAATCTTATTCTGATTAAGGAAGAATTACAGTGAGAATCTGGCAGCGGTAAAGAGAAAGTAAAAAAGAAGAATAGTTAAGGTCGAAGATATTATTATTGTTGTCTTCATATAATAGAACTTAAAGTTGTAATAACTTTGGAGATATGATTAAAGAGTTGGAAATTATTATAAGAATGTATTGTTTGTATATTGTACATTTAAGCTAGTAGATGTTGGAGTCATTTAACTATGCTAGATTAACATTATTAGCGATGTCTGAAAAGTTACATTAAGGAAATGGGTTAGGTTGCCTGTCTTTTCTTGAGGCCGGACTAGTTGCTAAATGCTAATATTGAAAGTCTAGATTACATAAATGGTATTGAAGTTGAGAATAAGGGTTGGTGTTGGATTGTGAATCATATAGATTATGACTTTTGGAATGTAATAGGAAATTGTAAAGAAGTACGATTATGTAATAAAGATTGTGTTGTAAGTTTTAAATAAACGAGAGTTTTACCAAACATATTGTTGGTGAATGTTATGAAAGATGTGTTCAAGTCAGCACCCATAACTGATTAAGTCTTTTGCATAACTATATTTAAGAAAAAGAAATCACATAACATAATAAATTCGATTAGAGAATTATAAGACTGACCAACCACAAAGGCGTAGGAGGCAATATGTGACTGACAATGAGCCAAACCAGACCATACCCAACAAAGTTTTGAACCACACCAATGGCGAGAACCGCCCAAATGGGCAAAATCTCACACAAAGAACCCGCAATGAATCAATCGCATCCCCAAATCTTTAGCGACGCCCAACATAGCCAGCTGCTTCTGATTATACCCCATCGTCTTCTTTATCACCGGCGATAAACTCCCGAACAAGTAGCCAATTCCAGAACAGGTTGAACCCACATGGAAGCCACAAAAACTAGCCATCTGTTATTCAAGAATTCGTTTAATTTCTCTCTTAACTCTACCATCTTCGTCTGTCTGTCTGTCTGTCTGTCTCTCTCTCTCTCTGATCAAGATTTAACGGGACATTAAGTTCTCATGGTTGTGGGTATAATAAAATTTGAGATTTTCTTTCCCTTTTCTAAAATGGATATAATTTTAATGACTTGATAGTTGATACTTGATAGATAGGTTGGTGAGCTATTGTATAATTGTATTTGTATTTTTGCTGGTGAAGTCAGGTTACTTATAAACTAAAGGTAAAGGGTAGACTAGACTAGACTGGTGATGATATCAACATCTAGTTATCAAAGTCCTGAAAATTTGTGTGGTTATCAAAATATGTCATTTTTTTGTTTATTTTTATTTCCAAATGAAACGAGATTCAAAATAAGTTTAATTTTATTGTAGAATGATTCTTTGATTTGATTGTCTTGTTTTTTCCTTTTTGGAGAATAGGCAGGCAATATAACAATAACTTATCATGATTATTTTATAACAAAAAAAATAAATTAAAAAGAAGATATTTTTATAAGTTAAATATATTTATTTTAAATACAAGATACGTGATCATTTGGTGATAACATAAACAAGGGAAGGACCCAGCTCCCATAATGTAATGAATACGCCAATATTTGTTGCTTGTGTAAGAGAGATACGCATTCAAATTTCAAACTTGTATAGACCATGGCTGCCAACAAAATAGTTTTTTAATTAGTAGAGTGAACATTTTGATGTCTACCATTGATATATTGAGATTAATTGTACTACTCAACATTAAAATTATAATAATTTAGTGTATCAAATAGAACAGAACTAAGAGAATGTATAGTGTAATGCAGGGTCCGGAACCAAGTTGATGTTTATTTATAAAAAATATATTTAAGATTGTAGTACTATTTATCTTAATTTTATACTATTTTAAACTATGTATTTCATGATGAAAAATTAATAATCCTTTAAATAGGCTATTTAAATAGTCCAAAATAATATTAAATTAAGAAACATAGCCCAAGTATATAAATTTTATTGGTCGTTATTTTGGAGTTGGATAAGATAAACCCAACTGATTAACCCTGCCAAAATTGAAGGGAATAAACATTTTAATAATTGAACACCAATAATATACTTTTATGATGTTTTATTTGTTCCGTCTAATGCAGAATGGCTAAACATGAATTTAAATAATTAGAACGTACACTACTCAGTACTCACTCAATTGCCTACACCTTGCTACATCTTTTGAAGCTTCTTATCTTAACGGTTAAAACCTACAAGAAAAGTTGGACAACTTTTAGACTTTTAGCATTACACTTTTTGATTTGTGTGCCTATATTTTTAAAGTACAATTAAAAAGAGGAAACATGTCTTCTTCTATTGATAAAATCTCAATTTGCAGTTAAACTCTTGCAAGCTACAAGAGGCCCTATAAGCCTCGATTTATCATGTTCTATAACTACTTGTAGTCTATCAGATTCAGGAGTGCTAAGTATGACGGTTATTAATTATTGAATACAACATTATTTTGGGTCATACGATCAAAATACGAAATTAAAGCGTAATTAGATTAAGTTTATTCGCGATCTGATTCAAGCGACATTGTTTTTTGGTGAGCCATAAAAACTAAAGCTGCTGACCTTTGAGTGTAATATTCAATATACTTGGCTGACTTTCTTCCTTCCTCACTGATCTAGACTACCTCTGGGATTTTGAGAGTTTAACAATGACTAGATCAAGTAGTAATACAAACATTTCTTCATTCTATGTTTGCTAAATCGAAATCATGCAACTCTTTTACATTCGTCATATATCCCACTATATATATATATATATATATATATGTTATTATTCGTTGTTGAATACACTAATTGTATCTGAAGACTTTTTTGGTTACAAACATTTGTTGTATCGTCAATGAATATTTTTGATAGTTTTATTACTGTTTGCTTACATTTATTATGCTTCAATATATTGGTTTGATTTAGGATTCTTTTGTTTTCATTGTTGTATGATTTTAATAATAATAATATTAAAAAATATTGATATATAACTTTTATTTTGAAAAAATTACATAATTAGAAATAACTATAAATTTCTAATCAATACCTATATTTGAAAGTAAGATTTGAGCTCATTTTTCAATCAGTTGAAGGACCAACCAAAATTAATTGGGTGGTAATTCATATAACTCAACCTAGTTGACTCAGTAGTATTAAATGTTTAATTTGATTATTATTATTATTATTATTATTATTTATTGATGATAGGTGCAAAATTTTAGCATTGAAAAATACCCACATCTCTTTCATTTTCAAGTTTCACGAATTCATTTAATTTTAAATTGACTCCTAAGAAAAAAAATGGCAATTACTTTTGATTGATTGATTGTAAATTTTACCATTTATACATAAAATTATTGAATTGCCTTATATATTTATAAAATGACAAAAAAATAATGCTAGTAGGAGGCACGGACTGATAGACTAGTAGTATTATTTAGGCACATAACACACGTTAGATTTGAAGTAATATCAGCAAATTGGCTTCTAAATATCAAGTGTCGATATGTCCGAGTGGTTAAGGAGACAGACTTGAAATCTGTTGGGCTGCGCCCGCGCAGGTTCGAACCCTGCTGTCGACGTTTATTATTATTTTCCCTCGAGGACTGTTTTCTTCTCTCTCCCCTGTTCTATATATTAGGTGTATTTTTTGAAAAACTAATTAGGGTTTTGTTGAATCGATTACTTTCGACTAAAATTCTTGTGTTTTCCGCCAATGGAAGTGAAAGGAAGCACAAATTTGGAGCAAAAAACGACACAATAGCTGGCAATGGAAGGGCAAAAACACTTGGAAGAGACAATTGAAGCAGCGTTTCAGATATTATCTTCCATGAATGACGAGCTCTGCAATCCGACTTTATGGTCCACAACCACTTCCTCTTCATCGAATAATCTCCCTCTTACTACTACCGGACATAATCATCATTCCTCCATCAACGGCACAAACGGCGACGTTTCCTCCGATTCTGCAGCAGCAGCTGCTCACCACTTCGAGCTGGGCGGTGGAGCTCTCGATGAAGCTCGTCTCCGTTACAAATCCTCCGTTGCTTCTCTCCGTTCTCTTCTTACAACTATTCCTACTTCTCGTAAGGTAACCTATTCATTCCGCCAAACCCTACCTCTTTTCCATTTTTCTTTCTTTACGACTCTATATACCTCATTGTTTTTATTGTTTGTTTGCACTCTACTGGTGAAAAGATAACAATTTTATGCCTCTTGACTTCCAGTTTATCATCAAATTATGTGAATAGGCCGTTTGTTTTGTGAATTTTCTGCAAACTTCATAATGAACCCCTTGTATGACCTTTATTCTTCCTCTGCACCATGTTTGTTTGCCGACAAAAATTAAGAATACCACTAAAATGTCACACTTCTCCCTGAATGTATAATGTTTTGGGTTTATGTTATACTAGTAAAAGTATGGTGATAGGGAAAAGTACCTAAGCGACTACATCTTGAAATGTTTACATTGCCTTCTTTAAAAAAACTAATAGGATGAAGAAATGGAAAGAATCTTGGATATCACTAACTTTATAGTTTCACGAGGTCTGGAATATGCAATAAGAGAAGAATTTATAATTGCTCTTATTGGAGGTTGAAGGCTGGCATTCAGTAACTAAAAGTTTTCTTCTTCTTTTTTGGATTGGGAGTTCAGCCAGATATAGAATCATTTTAAGTGTTTCTATTGAAAATTCTATCCATAGCTAATCATAGAGAAGGAGGGTTCTTATAATTACCTTTTAGATTTCATGTAGGATTTTTTTGGATAAGTTAGATTTTTTTGGGAAATAATGCAAGTCAATGTTCAAATGGAAACATTACTCTGAATTTTAAGCCTAATGTGTACCTGACTGAATCTTGTTTAATTCACTTCAGTTGTATATCAATATAAACCACTTCACATATTTTACTTCTCCCATTAGTGTTAGGAAAATGATTTATATGTCAACTAATTCTGTAATTCATGACCAATTTGGATTGCGTCTAGCATGGAACTATAGCGATAAGATAAAATAGTAATGTGTGGGACCCTTTTATTCCTTCCTATCCATGTATCCACATACGTCATTATTTAATATTCGCATAAACTTTTTCGTCATATATGGCAACACTCTTAGTGTTGAATTACACAAATGTTTAGAAATATTACAATTAATGATGTTGCCTTCAAAGCAACTAAAGCCCTAACATATTGTATGCTGGATTTTACGTATCGGATCAAAATAGTATATAGCATGTAATATTATGATATATATTTGTATACTGTTTAAATTCTTGATTTCACTTAAATAGGTTTTACTGACTTGGAGAATCTTCTGGTCAAAGAGTTTATATACTTATTATGAAACTATGCAATTTTAGATGTTTTTTGCTTCTGGAAATTCCTCATTTTCTTTCCTGCAGGCGTAGTTGGTTTTGCTGCTTTCGAATGTTAGGTCATTCTTGGAGATGTTTCTGCCTATGTTTTCAAGCAATGTTTTGCATGACTTGTGTAACTTACACCTTGTCCTTTTCATTTTAAATTAGGCAAAACCATATGGAACAGGTTCAACAATTAGCAGTTCCATAACACCTATGGATCAGGATGATATTGAGAAGCTGGAAGAGCAGCCTCTACTTTAAGAAAGGTATTTCAGAAATGCATCTGATGTGTGTAGTAAAAGGGAGGAAATAAAATTTCTCATGGAACATCGAGCTTTCATGGAGAGCATTATCCTGTTGAGAGCATAGTTCCTCTTATTGAGTCTATTTGTTTGTTTGTTTGTTTTCTTTTTTTTTTTTTTTTTTGGCGTCTAATTTAGAAAATTTTGCTACAATTTTACCTAATTGCATATTGTGTGAAATATAGGAGCTTGCAAACAAGAACAAGCACCTCAAGATTCTCATAGACCAGCAAAGAACTTATAACTGGCGTATCAACATGGCAAAGCCCTTGTTCTGTATGAAGTTCAGAGGAAATGCTTGAATATTTGTAGGAGCTTTGAGTCCCAAGTATCAACTTGTGTTGATTATGCTCCATCTCAACACTGTTAGTTCTGTAAAACTACTCAATTCATTTTACCCAAAGGAGGTTCTTATATCAGATCAGAGAAGTTGCTATGGTTCAGTGTCTTGTTTTTGTTAGATACCATAGATGACAATATATAATGAAGATGATTCCAAGTCCAGCTTTTATCTTATTGATTGATCTCTCTCATGGTCTTCATGTAGTGATGTTTTAACTAAATGTACGGTGATCCATATGAGATACTAATCCTGTTGTGGAGATGGGGAATTGTATAAATTTTGATTTTTTGCCAAACAGAATATCTGATTTTTTTCCCTGATTTGTATTCTTACTGCCCTTCTTTTGTCCATGAAAGAACAAAATGGTCAGAGCTTCTACAATAATCTCTCTTTTGAAGATTTGCATAGAATAGACTATTCTAAAGAACAAAAAGGAGGATGCCCTTCCTTCCTTCCTTCCCTTCCCTCTCCTCTATGGACTATGGGTTTCATCAATTATGAATCGAGGGTGGTCTGGTAGTGTGAGAAGACCTCATGTCTACAATGGCGGACTCATCAGCACCCAAGTTGATGGCTTCTTTGCTCGCTGTTATGAACCTTGACACGGCACCCTCACATAGTTATGAGCTTCTTTCACAGTCATTTGTGGCTTATTTCATCCGGGAAGCTGCTTAAAAAGTGATCACCATTAAGAACAGCAGCCAGTTGGACTACCTCACTTTGAAATTCGGACAGCCGTCTATCTTCATCTGCTTCTGTTCTTCTTAACAGGCCACATCCATGCAGGACCGCTGAATCCAAACCAATTCACAGACGAATTAAGAATAAAAACTGAACAAACTTTGCATGATGAATTCACACAGTAGCTAACAGATGCTTACTCGGCACTCAGTTCTGGGAGAGCTTAATTGACCAACAACCTCCTCAAACGTTCCAGCCCAAGCATCTCTATGCGTCAAAAATTGGACGAGAGATTGAACATTTTCTTTATGGTTGCCGGGATTGAAGAGTGCTCGAACTCGGAACTTGGAGTAGGTCCTTTGGCCTACTTATCACTACATAACAATAGATACCACACAGAGTACAACACCAAAAAAATCAGAACAAGAACGTTTTGTTTTTTTTTTAAATAACAAACAATAACAGCATTCAGTTCACTAGACAGAAAATAAGCAAGTTAAAAAAATTTGCAAAAAGATCATAAGAGAAATAAATTTACCAGTTCCTTTCTTGATCCAAGGAGAAACCATAATTGTCGGAATGCGAACACCGAGGCGATCAAACTTGAAGAAAAGAAGAGTTGCAGGGCCAGTATTTCAATCTGGGCTAGGAACATTAACATAAGGAGTTTGGACATGATCATAGAACCCACCGTGCTCATCGTAAGTAATCAGTAAAAAGGTGTCATTCCACTGAGGACTTGATCTCAGTGCCTCATAAACCTCTTCTTCACCAAATTCTGCCCATTAGCAACATCATGTGATGCGGTGATCATCATTAGCCAGTATTCCTTGAGATCAAAGTATCTTGGCTCTATCACAGTCAAGCTGAGCAATTTCCATTTCTAGCATCTTTCTTGAACTTCAAATCAAACTCATGGAACTTGAGTACATATTTCCAATTCCTCAAATTTCATAGAAAAGAGTTGTGGGTATGTTCTGAAAGTAAATGCCAAAATTCATCCCGTTGGCATGTAGTGAATCAAATATGGTGTGCTGCGGGTACCCTACGGCCAGTTGCTTTTGACATGGCTTGTGGATCCATGAAGTCGCCGAAGTACACAAAATAACCTATTGGGATGAGTTGGGCCAGGGACCAGAGAACCACCGATCAAAACTGCGTGAATTCGCGTACTAATGTGGCGAAAACAGGCACATTTTGGGGCTTGAAGCCTTTCATAACTGTTTGTGAGAGGTTGGTGACATGGATAATGCTTGTTCAACAAAGCCAGACATTGTAGGAATGGAGCCCAGACAAATACCTGTTGTTCACAGCTTCAAAGAGTGACCCGGATCCAGGATCCACATACTCATCATCATATAGCAGATTGATTGTGTTTGTTGGGCGGTGGAATTAGTGGACACTGAGTTGCATTCATTTCCCGTGACACCCATTGATTTTTTGGGTTGATGGAATTTTTCATCCATCCAATCATGTGATCAAAAAGATCTGTTCTCCAAAACCAACACAACAATGGTTTTGATGGGCTGTTGAGTAGCAGCAAGCAACATTTACAAAGAGGTGGGATTGAAAAGAGTGAAAAGATGAAGAAAATGGTGGGAAATGGAGGAGGTACTGCTTTGGTTCTTAATATTGGCATCGTTGATTTTGAAGAGATGAGTAACTGTATGCTGGTTAGTGTTCTTTCTCTGGCTTTTGTTGAGAGCTAAAGAAATGGAGACGATGAGGTTCAAGTAATTAGTGGTTTGGTACTAAAAATTCTAAGTAATTTAATTATATGCAGTAACAGTAGCAGTAGGAGAGATTTGGAGTAGAATCTATTGTAAATAAAATTATGTGGATTTAGATCTTTTTAATGAAGAGAGGAGAGAGGATGAGAACTGGATTTTGAGAGAGAGAGAGAGAGAGAGCAAAAGCAAAGCAGTAGTGACTAGTGATTATAGATAGATAGATAGAGAAATCTGTTTTCAATCTGATACAACCATATTCATGCAAGAAGGACGGATACCACACATTTCAAAATCCTACTGGAATCGATTTCCCATTATTGATCAACTTTTTTAACAACTTTTCTTTAGTCTAGTGTTTTCCTTTTCATTTTTCTTTGGATTTTATTTTGTGGTATGATTCAATGTATACAAAAATTTATTGGAAGGAACAATTCAAATATATTAGTATTAAGTAAATTAAAGTTGTGGACATGATTGGAATAACTAAATTAGTTTATTTATTTTATTTTATTTTAAAAGAAGAACACATGTATGTATGTATGTATGTATGTAATTAATTAGTGTGGCCTGGCTCAAAAGGGTGGTATCATCCTTTTATCTTGGGTCGTATGCTTACGTAGTCACAATTTAAATCTGACTTAACGTATGCTTATCCAGTATGTCACGATCTGAGCGTAAGCTGTGAGTTTAAATCTGAAATATAATCTACTTTAGATATTATACAAGCTTCAAAAGAATCTTTAATTCTGATTATTATCGCGCTATTTAGGCGTGAATAGTGAGGAATTCTTAATCTTATCTTGGGACCGTCACTTGTTTTAGGATTCGTTTACTATTCTATGATTTCTGAAGAAAACGGTGAAAAGAAAGGGTGGCTCATTAGCGCGATGAAATATTATGGTAAGATAATCTAGGAATAAATTATCCGACGAATATTCTTGACGATATTAGCGATAAAATCTGATGAGCCAAATAGGTTTAGCTACATTGGAATATCACTGATCCATTAAAAGTCGAGTAGAAATATAAGTCTCTTATCTTTGGGTTTTAAGGTTTTATTCTTGACTCATTGATATTTGAAACGAACTTTTAATAAATATTCACGTCGTTGAATCGGCCGCCTGTTCTGCTTGATGGGATGTTAACAAGTATCCGATTACTGATTATTCTGTGCACTCAGAATATTTTGTTGTATTCATTAATAAGTAAGTGATCACTTTGACGTGATTGTCCATCGATGTACTTTTGCGACTGAGCGCTGATTTTCCAAAGCATCGTTGTAACATTCTGGTCGTGGAATTATGAAAGAATAGTCTAAGATGTAATTAAATCATACCAGGGTAAGTCCATCTATACCTTTCTACGGTCACGGATGACTTTAAAAATATAAACGTAGAGGATGATGACAATGATGTAAAATTGATAAAAGCGAGTTAGAGGGTATTTTATCTAAGAATTATTAACGTCGAATTGTCAATGACAATCTTTGTTTTGTGAGAGTAAAATTCAAAGAATGATCGGAAGAATATTTCCATGAAAGAATCTTTGGATGAAACATGAATGATCGAGGATATATTAATTTAGATATAAGTCGAAGTTTTTAATGTTGGGTATAATAAAGAATGGAATAACGAAAGAAAATCGTGCGTGTGGTACTTGGCGTAAACAGTTATTCCAGCGAATAATAATAACGGAACAAGTCGGTGAAATTCATGCCCGCCGGGGATATTCCGCAGAATAATAAAGATGGAACGGAATCCGGTGTAAAACTCTTGCGGATGGGATATTCAGCGGAATGATAAAAAAGCGGAACCGGTCCGTTATAAAACCACTGACGGGCAGGATGTTACGATAGAATAATAATAAAGGCGGAAGGCAGGAATTAAAATTGTAAACCAGTAGAACGTGATGTTCCAGCCGGAATAATAATAAAGCCGGAACCGAGGTCTGGGTGCCAAAAGCAATAGCAGACAGAGATGTTGAAAGCGGGAATAATAATAAAAAGGCGGAGCCGCGGAGTAGATGCCAAAACACTGACGAAGCAGGATGTTCCAGCGAAGAATAATAGAAGAATGTCACCAGAAGTATAAAGCTAATTAAGCCATGATATCAGTTATTCAGCAAGAAATAATAGCAGTGATGGAATACTTGGCGGATTACTCTACGTGAATAAGAAAGAATATGCACTAACTTTTGGTAGGAAGATTGATACTCTTGACGGTGCAGTGTAACAAAAATAGCTGCTAACATATCTTACTGCTCCTTATGCTTTCTCTCTGCCATAACTTGGATGAATTAAATGAAAAATATAATGAAACTTCAGACCTCTTATTTATAGAAGATTTCTAAACTTGCCTTGCTCTAGTGTGAAAATGAGTGGCTAAACGGCGATGATGTGAAAAGAAAGTGGTTATTGACTTTTGTAATGCAGTAGAAGCGACAAAGTGGTTGACGCTTTGTAATGTGAAACGACGAAGAGTGGTTCGACGTCTGGTAAAAGTGAGGTACTTTATTGGCCGAAGGTAAT
>CM035172.1:8476144-8649795 GCA_020205615.1 Panax quinquefolius | reverse complement strand
TTATTTTGAAATATTTGGGTATTTTACCCATATGCTATCCACATTAATCAAATCAACCCTTACTATTTTAAAATAATAAATAGAAAATTAAATTTCATTAATAATAAGTTGGGGTCTTCTGACCTCCCCTCCTTATGAAATTTCGTCCTCGAAATTGACGTCACGATACACAGTGTTTGAAAAGGTGAGGATACCTCGCTTTCATTTTACATTTCAATTCGAGGTCGTTTCCTATATAGCATGATTCCTCCACAAAACTTTAACTTGTGGTATGACCTTTCTTGGCGTGGGACATGCTCCTTCCTATCAAGATCTTGGCGGTACCTCCTCATACGTTAAGTCTTGGCTATTTCGTCCAGGTTCTAACTTCTATAGCGTGGTTCGGGTCTTTCACATATTTCTGAAATACGGATATGTGAAACACATTATGAACACGAGACATACTCGGAGTAATGCTTGTGAGTCTATAGGCTACATTTCCTACTCGGTCGAGAATTTGAAATGGACGATAAATCGTGGATTGAGCTTTCCTCTCTTCCCAAATCTTGTAACTCCCTTCCATTGGAGCGACTTCGCAACAATACATGATCCCCATACTAAATTCCACGTCCTTTCGATGAAGATCCATAAACTCTTTTGTCGATCTTGTGCCGTTTGTATCGTTATCGAATCATTTGGATCTTTTTGATGGTAGTCATACGTCTTAACTTCGGGTCCCAACAATGTTGCTTCACCCACCTCATCCCAACATATTGGAAGCGACACTTTTCGTCCATATAATGCTTGAATGGAGCCACACTTTATACACGATAAGCTGTTGTTGTAGGAGAATTCCACCGATGGTAAATACTTATCCCAAGCGCCCCTTGAAGTCTAGGACCACGAGTCTTAATAGATCTTGAGAGTTTGAATAATCCTCTCGATTGTCGAGTCCATTTGAGGATGATATCTGCGGCCGAATCGTAAATCCGTGCCCGTAGCTTTTTGCAAGGTAACCCAAAATCTTGAAGTGAATCTTGGGTCACGATCCCGAAACTATGGATCTTGGCATGCCGTGTAACCTCACAATCTCATTTACATATATACTAGCAAGGCGTTCGAGGAATAAGTCTCCCGTATCGGCAAGAAATGGAAGCGGACTTGGTTAATCTATCAACAATAACCCAAATAACATTGATGCCTTGAAAGCCAGTAGGAAGACCCGTGTGAAATTCATGGTAATGTGTTCCCACTTCCATTTCGGAATCTCAAGTGGTTCTGACGGACCCTTAGGTACTAGATGCTCCGCCTTTACGTTGACAAGTTAAACACATTGAGATAAACTTTGCAATCTCTCTCTTCGTATTGTTCCACCAAAATGTATGTCGAAGATCACGATACATTTTAGTACTTCCGGATGGATTTGAAAATGGTGTATTGTGTGCCTCCATCGTAATCTTGTACTTCAAATCGAGTCGTTAGGGACCTGAAAAGTCAGAGTGGACTCGAAGTATTCCTTCTTCATCGATTCTCGCTTAGGAATAGCTCCTTTTTGTACTTTCTTCTTCATACGCATCGACTCAAGATTCGGTGGCTTGAGCGACCTTAACTTTTTCTATTAAAGTTGGCTCTGTCGTATACTTGACATCATCGCACTCATTCTGCGTATATGATCTTTTACTCAACGCGTCGGCTACCTCGTTCGCTTTTCCGGGATGGTATTGAATAGTGTGGTCGTAGTCTTTCAATAGCTCGAGCAGCGTCATTGCCGCGTGTTGAGTTCTTTTGAGTGAAGAAATATTTAAGGCTTTTATGTGCGAATATATCTCCACTTTCTCCCCATATAGATAGTGCCTCCATATCTTTAAGCGGCAGCTTATGCTTGCTTGACTCTAGATCGTGAGTAGGATAATTCCTCTCATATTCTTTAAGTTGTCGCGAGGCATAGGCTATGACTTTTCCACGTTGCATGAGAACACATCCTAACCCTTTGCGAAGCATCGGTTGTAGATAACAAATCCATCAAGAACCGGATGGTATTGTTAGAAACAGTCTTAGAAATAAGTCTCCTCTTAATCTCTTGGAAACTCTTCTCGCGTTCTTCGCTCAAGCGAATTTTGTATCCTTAGGAGTTAAATTTGAGTTAATGGAGTAGCGATTCGAGAAAATCCTTCCACGAATCTCGATAATAACCTTTAGACCCAGAAAACTCGTACTTGATCGCAAACTTGGTTACTCGACTTTGTATTGCTTGATCTTGGCGGGTCCACGGATACTCCATTTTGACACCACGTGCCCAAGAAATGCTACTTCCTCAATCCGAACTCGCATTTCTTCAATTTGGCATATAGTTTGTTTTCACGAAGCCTTTGGAGTACCGACGACGAATGGTGCTCATGATCTTCACGACTTTTAGAATATATGAGGATGTCATGATAAAAATGACAACAAATTGATCAAATATTCCTTGAATACTCGGTTCATCGTATCCATGAAAGCGCGAGGAGCATTAGTTAGTCAGAAAGACATGACTAAGAATTCATAATGCCCATACAGGGTTACGAAGGCGGTCTTTGGAATATCCTCGATTCTAATCTTGATTTGATGATATCGAGCGAAGATCGATTTTTGAAAAAATTGTGCCTTGAATTTGGTCGAAACAAGTCATCAATACGAGGTAGAGGATACCTATTCTTGATGGTGACATGGTTGATTCAGATAGTCGATCTGAAATCGCATACTCCGTCTTTCTTCTTTACGAATAAAGCAGGAGCACCCCGAGGAGATGTCTTAGGGCCAGATGAAAGCCGATGTCCAACAATTCACGTAGTTGGACCTTTAACTCTGAAGTTCAATAGGAGCCATTCGATATGGGGTTTTAGAAATGGGCTTTATGCGGAGTTCAAGATCGATAAAAATTGACTTCACGTTTCTGGGGGTGCAAGGAAGTTCTTGAAATATCGTCGGGAAAGTCGATAACAACAGGAATATTATTCAAATTTGGCGTGTCTTTATTCAAATCCATAACATGGGCTAAGAAAGTTTGACATCGTTTTTCAATAAGCGAATAGCTTTATGATTAGATATAGCGGTGATTGATTTTAATGGTTTAGTTGTTTGAATTAAATACAACGGGTTGGTTAGGAATATGAAAACTATGACCTTACGAAAACAATCAATTTTGGCATGATGAGTAGTTAATGATCAATCCCTAAAATAACATCAAAAGCGAAGTATCTTTAAAGAGATAAAATTCAACGAGTGAGGTAATGGTGCAAAATTGAATCAAACAAGATTTATAAGCAGTGGATGTGATGAAAGTTTCTCTAATGGAGTTTCCACAGATAGGTCAAAGTCTAATTTCTCGGTTGAGTTTAAACGTTGAGCACTGGCGGGAGAGATAAATGAATGGGTATACTGCCGGTATCAAGTAAGGTATAAACTTATGAGAATTTATAAATAGCTTACCGTGATCACCTCGTTTGGGTTCCTCGTATTTTGACGGTCATGACAAGCGCTCTCTCCAAGGAATCGTTGACTTTGACTTTTAAGGACGATCTTTTGAGTCATAGTCCCCATTGAACTAGGTTTATTCTTATACAATCTCGGCGATATGTCCTTCCTTTCCACAATTATAGCATACCTTGAGCTGTTGTGGGCGGTTTTGATATATCCCTCTTTTCGCATTTTAATATAGATCCCTCTTTCCGCATTTATAGTTTAAGATACTCGTTATCCCAAAATTTTTTAAATAAAAGGAATTTCCTTTATTTATTATTTTGAAATAGTAAGGGTTGATTTGATTAATGTGGATAGTTAAGGGTTAAATCATAAATATTTCAAAATAAGCAAGTGGTTATAAAATATTCATTTTTGTCGGGGAATATTCGTTTGGTCGTGGAATATTAAATCTTTGTCGAGGGAATATTAAATGCGGCAGTAGCGATGACCATGTGGGCCCATGTGAGCGATTGGATGAGAAAGCGACAAAGTTTGGGTGGTTATAAATACTTGGCGTAGTTATTCAAGATTAAAATTTGTTGGAATGCCGGTGGTTAAAATACGATGTCTGGCGTGGTTGCCGCGATGGCGCTGCGGTATTGCTGTGATATTGTTGAATTATTGATTAAATACGTGAGATGGCCTTTACTCGATAATTTTCACGATGAATTCTTATTCGATATTTTATTTTATTGATTGATAATTCTTTGCGTTGATATTTTATATTATTGTTGTTCGATAATTGTCGCTTGCATTATCTCCATTATCGGATCAATAATTCATATTATTTGAATAATATTATTAGATAACATTATTAGCGATGTCTAGAAAGTTACATCGAGGAGAGGTTTGGTCACTAATTGCTTGGCGTCGATGAGGAGAAATCCTTATCGGAAAGCCCCTCTTTCTGAGGAGCGGCTTTGGTTGTCATAATTGTGATTACGTAATATTATTTGTGAATAATTAATTATTGATTCATATGATAAAGAAATATTTATTTTATGTGGATATAAATGATGGATTTATTTATGTGGTTATAAATGAAGAAATTATTGTTGAGGTGTTTTATCGGTATTTTATCGGATTGGAGGTATTAAAAAATTAAATCGGGGTTTTGAGATATATTGCGTGGGGTTATAATTTTTAATCAAAATAGTTGGATTGTAGTAATTTTGGGTATATTATACATACATAAGTTGAGTATATGTCCACAAATTTTGAGCAGATTAAAAATGCACGAATGATTTGTTATGAATTTTAAGAGGTGTCGGATTAGGAAATTAGGGTTATAATTGATTTTGGTGGAAAATTCTAGAATTGAGTGGGCCCCACTTGTGGTTGGTGAAGAAATGTGCTGAATTTTATTTCAAATGTGGTGGGTGGCAATAGTAGCGAGTAAAAGCCATCAGTGCGGTCGAAATGCCTTGGCGGGCTAACATTTTCTATAAATAGAAATTTAAGTTAGAATTGAAAATCACACGAAACAAAGTTTTCTCTCTTTTCTCTCTATATTATTGGCGTATTTTGTGAGTATTTAGATACTTTGAGAGTTCTTTATTGGTACAAGTTTCATTGACATCACTTGAGCCTTTCCTTAGAAATCTTGATTCTTTGAGGTAAGGGATATTATTTTTTTTCGTAATGATATTATTTCTTGATATCATTATCTTTGAAATATTGATCTGAAGTTTTTATCAAATTTGGAACTTTTTCATGTGGGGTTCTTATTCATGAGTTCTTATTCACGATTCTTATTCATGATTCTTATTCACGATTCTTATTCACGAGTCTTATTAAATGAAGCGTGAAAATGTTTTTTTTGTGGAATTTCTATCTTTTGGTGTCGAGATTTTATTCACGTATACGGCCTTTATTCACGTATATCTGGCTTATTCACGTATCTGGCCTTATTCATCGAAAAATAAAATTTCTTCTTTTCGTCCAAAATATCTATTACGGATACTAGCTTTGATTGTATCCATGTTTTGATCATTCTTGAATTTTACACCACTATGATTATTTTTGAGGTATTGTTGGACATGGATAAAACAAAGTCTGAATCCTTAATCTTTAATCCTTGTCATTTTGTTTCCTTTGGATTCGTTCTTTAAAAATATTTTCATCATCCTCGGTCTTAAATGATGATATTATTGAATATCTTTGGCTTTGTAGTGCGAAGATGAATGATTCTGAAGAATATCTTTGGCTGTAGTGCAAAGATGAGCGGTGTTTAAATGAACATGAACATTGGTGATGAATATCTTTGGCCTTTAGTGCAAAGATGAGCAGTGTTGAGATGAACATGTGGATTGATGAATATCTTTGGCTGTAGTGCAAAGATGAATATTTGATTTGAGATGAATATTGATTGATGTTACTGGGGATAAAATATTGATGATGAATTTATTAAATTCATAGATTATAGTAGATTTCATTCTCTACGTAACTCTTACATGAATTATTATTTCCATTGCGAATATTGATGCGAAACTTGTTATACATTGTATTCTATCAGATTTTTCCTGTTGGAGACTAACGATAATTTGTTGTATATTATCTTAGTCGTAGTATTCTTCTTTGGGCTAGTTGAGCTCACCCTTTTCCTTGTTGTTCCATTTTTCTTCTCGGGAGGCGAGAATGTAGCGAGTCTTAGTCGGGGTATGGAATGAAGGTTTTAGACAGAGAGATTGTTTAGTAGTCCTCACCATTTTTGTAAAATAATGTATCGATAAATGTGATGAGGATTTATTTGAGTATAAATATTATCTAGAAGATAATATTTGTATTTAAACTCACGATTTCTTGTATTGTTGTAATAATAAAGTTGTAGTTGTTTACGAAGTTACCATGTATTGACATGTATTTGGCGACTCGAGAATGGGTGATGTATACCTATTTTGGGGCGTCGCGGTTGGTATCGAGCTTAGGGATATGATCTCTGGCGGAGATCGGGGAATAGAACTAGGAGGGAGGAGGCGAGTAAATCCTTGCTAGTGTGTCTACTAAGCTTATTTGTTGGTTGGTCGTATTATATAGGGATATTATGTGATATGTTAATTTATTTAATTAACCCTTGTTTTATGATAGTTTTTTTAGAATGGGCTCTTTGAGAAGCGTTAATGATGGAGTGAATGAGATCGTGGAGACACCTCTAATGTCATGACCGAGGATAATGTGATGTCGGTGAAGAAGGAATTAGAGATATCCGTGTGGTGAGTGAAGAATTGATAGTTTGCACGAGATAATCGTGAGGTAACAATGTGAGTGAGGAAGAAGAGGAAGAAGAGGTACGAAGAGAGTTTATTAGAGGTATTTTATGATCGAAATATAGAATTGCAAAATCGTATTCATGAGTTAGAAGCGCGGTAAAGAATTGCGAGCGATTCGTGGAGCAAAAGGATCTGACGATTTAAGCTTGTGTTACCGATCGTGATCTTGAGCGAAGCACTCTTTGGCGAGTATAAGATGATAAAATTTGGAATCTGAAAGTGAAGAAAGAAGAAATAAGCGAGCAGTGAGAATGAGTGATGCACGTGGGTAAAAATTTGCTGACGCGTTGATATTATGGAAAGAGATGTCAATCTAAAAAGAAGATTTAACGATGGCGGGAAGGCGTCGTCGAAGCGTAACATCAACACCATTAACAAATTCTAGGGAAGAAACGATCGCCGGTTAGATCTACTACGAGATGTGGAGAGGAGGGACATATAAGGTCAAAGCTGTTCAAAGCCTTCAAGGTATGCTATAATTGTGGAAAAGAAGGACATATCGCTCGAGTTATGCGATATCGAAACCGATCCGGCGTGAATGGTGACTCAAAAAGGATGTCGAGAAAAGTCAAAGTCAAGCGGTTCTTGGAAGAAGCGTTTGTGCGTGGCCGGTCAAAATCGAGGAACGACGAAGTTAACGCAGGTTAGTTAATTATAAATTCTTGCGAAGTTTATACCTTACTTGAATCTGGGTTCTACCCATTCTTTTATCTCTCTTGCTTGCGCTCAGCGTTTGAACTTGACTACGGAGAAATTAGACTTTGACTATTTATGGAGAATCAGTTAGGAGAAACTTTCATTACATCTGTTGTTTAGAAATCTTGTTTGATTCAGGGTTGGCTTTATCACATTACACATTAACCTTATTTATAGAGATATTTGCTTTTGATGTGATTTTAAGGTTAACTACTCATCATCGTACCAAATTGATTGCTTTTGTAAGGTTGTTAGTTTTCATATTCTAAGCAACTTTGTTATTGAATTCAAGCAATCAAACCATTGTAATCAAACATTTTCATATCAAGCCATGAAGTCATTCGTTTATTACGGATGTCGAGTTTTCTTAGTCCGTGTTATGGATTTGAATAAAGACACGTCGATTTGAATAATATTCTGTTGTTATTGATTTTTTCTGCGTATTTTCTGAAGAATTTCTTGGCTTACTCCCAAAGCGATATTAAATTTTGTATCGAATTTGAACCGGTACAAAACTCATTTCTAAAATCTCATATCGAATGGCTCTATTGAACTTGGAGTTTAAAATTCAATTATAGAATTTGGTACTGAGCCTTTATCTTGTGACTTCCTTTGTGGAATTCACTAAGCGAGAACTCTCGTAGGGGGCGTCATATTCGATGCGATAGTAAAGCGATAGGTGTCATTGTGACGTCTTATCAAGATTGGGATATGAGTCGCGGTTGAGAAGCAACCTAAGTCGATGTCGAAATCGTAGCTTTGAGGCTTAGTTGGTTATTATCGGAGATTCGTTGAAGGATATTCTCGAATCGCTATTCCATTATCGCTTGGTAACTTCGTAGAGATACAAAATTCGAATGGAAGCGAGGAATGTGGGAAGAGCTTGAAGAACTCGAGAGGAGACTCATTTTGACACATATTACGACCGTGCCATCTGGAAAAGCGAGCGTGGTAGGCGGCGTGTTGAGTAGAAGATCGTATCTGAAATCTGAGTACGATATTATCAAAGACTAATTTCGTATAATTTACAAATAATAGAGATGGAGATGAAAACTCTAGGTACCAGCGTGATGATATCTGAGTATAATCGACTTTAGTTAAAAGTTAATTTTCTCGAGCCCGCAGGCGGGGTGATCGTATGAAGAGAAGAAAGTCAAGAAGGAGCTATTAGGAGCGAGAATTGATGAAGAAGGAATACTTGAGTCCTCTCTGACTTTGTATTCTAACGACTACGATTTGAAGTACAAGATTATGATGGAGGCACCTGATACACCATTTGCAATCCATCACGGAAGTACTAAAATGTATCGTGATCTTGACATACATTTTGGTGGAATAATATGAAGAGAGAGATTGCAAAGTTTATCTCGATGTGTTTAACTTGTCGGCGTGTAAAGGCGGAGCATCTAGTACCTAAGGGTCCGTTGCAACCACTTGAGATTAGGAATGGAAGTGGGAACACATTACTATGGATTTAGATTCACGGGTCTTCTACGGTTTCTCAAGGCATCAATCTTATTTGGGTTATTGTTGATAGATTAACCAAATCTGCTCATTTCTTGCCGATCACGGGAGACTTATTCCTTGAGCGTCTTGCTAGTATATACGTGAATGAGATTGTGAGGTTGCATGGCATACTGTATCCATAGTTTTGGATAGTGACCCAAGATTCACTTCATGATTTTGGGTTAGAAAGCTATGAGCGCAATTTACGATTCGAGTTGGCATACCATCCTCAAGCGGATGGGCAATCGAGAAGGACTACTCAAACTCTTGAAGATATATTAAAACTACGTGTCCTAGATTTCAAAGGAAGTTGGGATAAGTACTTGCCATTGGTGGAATTCTCATACAACAATAGTTATTAAACAAATATAGGCATGGTTCCATTTGAAGCATTATATGGACGAAAATGTCGTTCTCGATATATGTTGGGATGAGGTGGGTGAAGCAACATTGTTGGGACCCGGAGAGTTAAATGCGATATGACTACTGAAAAGATCCAAATGATTCGACAAATGTATACAAAGCGGCACAAGATCGACAAAAGAGTTATGCGGATCTTCATTGAAAGGGCGTGGAATTTAATGTAGGGGATCATGTATTGTTGCGAGTTGCTCCGTGGAAGGAGTTCTGAGATTTGGGAAGAGAGGAAAGCTCGATCCACGATTTATTGGTCCATTTCAAATTCTTGGCCAAGAGTAGGAAATGTAGCCTATAGACTTGCGTTACCTCCAAGTATGTCTCGTGTTCATAATGTGTTTCACATATCGTACTTGCCGTAAATATGTGAAGACCGAACCACGTTATTGAGTTAGAAAGGGACGAGATAGCCAGAAGACTTAACGTATGAGGAGGTACTGTCGAGATCTTGGATAGGAAGGAGCATGTCCTACCATGAAAAGGTCATACCACAAGTTAAAGTTTTGTGGAGGAATCATCTTTATAGAGGAAATGACACGGGAATTGGAAGCGGAAATGAAAGCGAGGTATCCTCACCTTTTGAAAACACCAGTACGTCGTCGATTCGAGGAACGAAATTTCATAAGGAGGGAGGTTGTAAGACCAGAAATTTTTAAATAAAAAGGAATTTCCTTTATTTATTATTTTGAAATAGTAAGGGTTGATTTGATTAATGTGGATAGTTAAGGGTTAAATCATAAATATTTCAAAATAAGCAGTGGTTATAAAATATTCATTTTTTTGTCGGGGAATATTCGTTTGGTGGTGGAATATTAAATGTTTGTGAGAGAATATTAAATGCATTGACAGTAGCGACCGTGTGTGGGCCCCATGTGAAAGCGATTGGATGAGGAAAGCGACAAAGTTTGGGTGGTTATAAATATGGCGTAGTTATTACAGATTAAAATTTGTTGGAATGCAAATTGGTTAAAATCTGATGTCTGGCGTGGTTGCTTGCGATGCATTTGCGGTATTACCTGAGTATTGTTGAATTATTGATTAAATACGTAAGATGGCTTTACTCGATAATTTTCACGGTGAATTCTTTATTGATATTTTATTTTATTGATTCAATAATTCTTTGCGTTGATATTTTATATTATTGTTGTTCGATAATTGTCCTTTTGCATTATCTCCATTATCGGATCAATAATTCATATTATTTGAATAATATTATTAGATAACATTATTGGCAATGTCTAGAAAGTTACATCGAGGAGAGGTTTGGTCACTAATTAATTGCGCCGGTGAGGAGAAATCCTTATCGGAAAGCCCCTCTTTCACAGGAGCGGCTGGTTGTCATAATTGTGATTACGTAATATTATTTGTGAATAATTAATTATTGATTCATATGATAAAGAAATATTTATTTTATGTGGATATAAATGATGGATTTATTTATGTGGTTATAAATGAAGAAATTATTGTTGAGGTGTTTTATCGGATATTTTATCGGATTGGAGGTATTAAAAATTAAATCGGGGTTTTGAGATATATTATGGGGGTTATAATTTTTAATCAAATAGTTGGATAATGGTAATTTTTGGGTATGTTATACATACATAAGTTTAGTATATGTCCACAAATTTTGAGCAGATTAAAAATGCACGAATGATTTGTTATGAATTTTTAAGAGGTATACGATTAGGAAATTAGGGTTATAATTGATTTTGGTGGAAAATTCTAGAATTGAGTGGGCCCCACTTGTGGTTGGTGAAGAAATGTGCTGAATTTTATTTCAAATGTGGTGGGTGGCAATAGTAGCGAGTAAAAGCCATCGGTGGTAGTCGAGTCGAAGTCTGCCTTGGCGGGCTAACATTTTCTATAAATAGAAATTTAAGTTAGAATTGAAAATCACACGAAACAAAGTTTCTCTCTTTCTCTCTATATTATTGAGCGTATTTTGTGAGTATTTAGATACTTTGAGAGTTCTTTATTCGGTACAAGTTTCATTCGGCATCACTTGAGCCTTTCCTTAGAAATCTTGATTCTTTGAGGTAAGGGATATTATTTTTTTTCGTAATGATATTATTTCTTGATATCATTATCTTTGAAATATTGATCTGAAGTTTTATCAAATTTGGAACTTTTTCATGTCGGGTTACTATTCATGGAGTTCTTATTCACGAGTTCTTATTCATGAGTTCTTATTCACGAGTTCTTATTCACGAGTCTTATTAAGTAAAGCGTGAAAATGTTTTTTTTGTGGAATTTCTATCTTTTGGTGTCGGAGTTCTTATTCACGTATCGGCCTATTTATTCACGTATTGACCTTTATTCACGTATCTGGCACTTATTCATCGAAAAATAAAATTTCTTCTTTTCGTCCAAAATATCTAATACGGATACTAGCTTTGATTGTATCCATGTTTTGATCATTCTTGAATTTTACACCACTATGATTATTTTTGAGGTATTGTTGGACATGGATGGAAAACAAATCTGAATCCTTAATCTTTAATCCTTGTCATTTTGTTTCCTTTGGATTCGTTCTTTAAAAATATTTTTCATCATCCTCGGTCTTAAATGATGATATTATTGAATATCTTTGGCTGTAGTGCAAAGATGAATGATTCTGAAGAATATCTTTGGCGATGTGTGCAAAGATGCGGTGTTTAAAGATGAGCGGTGTTTAAATGAACATAAATGAACGTAGGTGATGAATATCTTTGGCCTTTAGTGCAAAGATGAGCAGTGTTGAGATGAACATGGGAGATTGATGAATATCTTTGGCTGTAGTGCAAAGATGAATATTTGATTTGAGATGAATATTGATTGATGTTACGGGGATAAAATATTGATGATGAATTTATTAAATTCATAGATTATAGTAGATTTCATTCTCTACGTAACTCTTACATGAATTATTATTTCCATGCGAATATTGATACGAAACTTGTTGTCTACATTGTATTCTATCAGATTTTTTCCTGTTGGAGACTAACGATAATTTGTTGTATATTATCTTAGTCGTAGTATTCTTTCTTGGGCTAGTTGAGCTCACCCTTTTCCTTGTTGTTCCATTTTTCTTCTTCTCGGGAGGCGAGAATGTAGCGAGTCTTAGTCGGGGGTATGGAATGAAGGTTTTAGAAAGGATTGTTTAGTAGTCCTCACCATTTTTGTAAAATAATGTATCGATAAATGTGATGAGGATTTATTTGAGTATAAATATTATCAGAAGATAATATTTGTATTTAAACTCACAGATTTCTTTGTTGTAATAATAAAGTTGTAGTTGTTTACATACCATGTATTGACAACTCGAGAATGGGTGTGATGTATACCTATTTTGGGGGGGCGTCCATATAGCATATAATGGGTGGTCGTTCTCTCTCCCTTAGAACCGGTTATTTCTTAAGACCTTGTCGTCTTGGCATGGTCATTGTTAAATCTCCTCTTTTTAAAATCTCCTCGACTCGCTTCTTCTATTTTCATGGCCATGATTACCACGAGTGGTTACCATTTTTGTCCAAATCTGCTTTTCTCATTGGTTATCATTATTACATCGCTATTATCTCTACAATGCGATCCACGGTTATGGTCCCCGGTTGAACATACTCGTTATCTCGCTTTCTAACAATTGAGCCACATTAACAACATGTCGAATAGAAAGAAAATTTATGAGAAATGAGATATTGTCGTATCTTGCTGGGTTTCAAACCTCTAGAAGAAACATCTGCGACATCGTTCCTCATTCTCCACCAAAATGAGGTGTAAACTGGATAACTCTCGCAAACTTTGCCTCGTCTGAGAGACCGTCGTGTTGTTTTGTTCTAATCGATGAACTCCACTTCCTTCATATAATGAACACTTTCGGAAAGTATTTGTCATTAAATAGTTCTCAAGCGTCTCCCAAGACATCTTGAAAGTCTTGAGGTTTGGATGGGTGCGCTTCTGAGACTCCCACCGAGTGATACCTTTCGCCCACGGAACATAAAGGTGGCGAATGGAACCTTTCTTTCTCCGTGCATCCCAAGACATCCAATATCTTGGTAATTTGCTTGACCGTGTTTTCGCCATGATCGGATCTGGTTTCCCTTAAATTCAGGTGGTCCCGACTCTTTGAAGCTGCTTGGTTGTGACAACCCGTGAATTGCTATCATTTCTCCTATATTTTGAACACGAGTCTCCTCAAATCGATTTTGCATGACCGCAAAAAGCTTCTAAACATCCCTCGTTCATCATCTGCTTTCGATTGGTGTTGTTCAAAGGAGGAACATTGCCGACTGTTGCACGTTCTCCTCGTTGGTGAGTACTGGCGTCTCCACGGTCTCATTTCCATTGTTAATATTCTCGATTCGACATTCTCGAATCTTTGTCATAAAACAAGGTTAATTAAAGAAATCAATATATCACATAATATCCTTATATCTTGACCAACTAACAAATAAGCTTAGGTAGGACACATTAGCGAAGGATTTACTCGTCTCTCCCTCCTAATTTATTCCCGATCTCGCCATGAAGATCATATCCTAAGCTCGATACCAAGTTGTGGCGCCCCCAAAATAGGTATACATCACCCATTACGAGTTGTCAATACATAGTGCGAAAAAACAACTACAACAATAAAGCTGTGAGTTTGTATACAAATATTATCTTAAAGCAATATATCTATACTCGAGATAAATCCTCATCACATTTATTGATACATTATTTTACAAAATGGTGAGGACTACTAAACAACTCTCTCTAGAAACTTTCATTCCATACCCAGGCTTCGTCACTTCATTTATATTCTCGCCTCACGAGAAGAAAAATGGAACAAAAGGAAAAGGGTGAGCTCAACTAGCCTAGTAAAGAATATTATGACTAAGATAATATCTGACAAATTATCGTTAGTCTTCAATGAGGAAAAATCTAATAGAATCTGAGACAACAAATTTTAAATCAATATTCGCGGTGAAATAATAATTCATTAGAAGAGTTAAGTAGAGAATGCAAACTACTATCTTCTATGTATGAATTTAAAAGTCCATCGTCTATCTTTTATCCTGTAACATCAATCAATATATATCTACGGAATCAAATATTCATCTTTGCACTACAAGTCAAAGATATTCATCGATTAAGTCGTGTTCATCTAAACACTGTTCATCTTTACTACTGGCCAAAGATATTCTTCAGAAATCATTCATCTTTGCACTACTGGGCCAAAGATATTCAATAATATCATCATTTAAGATTGAGGATGATGAAAAATATTTTAAAAAAGCGAATCCGGTGAAACAAAATGACAAGGATTAAGGATTAAGGATTCGTACTTTGTTTTATCCATGTCCAAAAATACCTCAAAAATAATTATAGTGGTGTAAAATTGAGAATGATCAAAACATGGATACAATCAAAGCTAGTATCCGAATAGATATTTTTGGACGAAAAGAAAATTTATTATTTTCGATGAATAGTGCAGTATTAAGTGAATAAATAGTCAGATATCGTGAATAGTCGTGAGTATCGTGAATAGTAACTCGACACCAAAAGTTCCAAATTTGATAAAAAGTTCAGATCAATATTTTAACATAATGATATTGAAGAAATAATATCATTACTGAAAAAAAATAATATCCTTACCTCCACAAAGACGATCTTAGATTTGAAACAGGATATAGGCTATGACTTGAACTTGCCGTATAGCAATACTCAAAGTATACTCAAAATACTCACAAGAATACGACGATAATATAGAGAGAAAACTTGAGTTTACGGTGTAATTTTCAATTCTAACCTAAGCACTCTATTTATAGGAAATTCTTAGAAGCACCAAAGCGAAAATTTAATTTAATATTATTATATATATCAAAATTCCTCACGCCACTCTTGAAATCTGATTTCATTTCAATAAGCACATGCCACCTTCTAGAAAAAGTAAGAAAAACGTTTTCTAATTTAAAATAATTTAAACTTCAAAAATCAATTATTTTTGAACTTGAAACTTCAATAATTCACAATAAATAGCCCTTTTATCAGAAAATTGAATCTCACGAATTTTTATAGGAAATTCAATTTCTACAACTTTGTAGAAGAAAGTTTTTCCAAATTCCAAAGCGAAATGACCCAAAAATCCACAAGCAGACGATTTTTGTGGTATAATCAAATTTCGATTCGATAAATGGGGTCCCATGAGCATGTTTAACATGTTTTAAACATTTATTGCAACAAAAATACTCTTCCTCCTTGTATACTCATATATCCCACATTCGTTGTAAAAATATCACCATTATTATATTATTAAAATATAATAATATATTTAAATGAATTATTTTATCGAGAAAAAGATAAAATTTCAATTTTCAACAATTGTCACATTAAAAAATTTTCTCGCATCTATATCCACATAAAATCAATATTTTTCTCATCATATGAATCAATAATTAATTATTCACAAATAATATTACGAATCACAATATTGATGACGAGCAGGTTCAGAGGAAAGAGGGCTTTCAATAAGAATTTCTCCTTCTTGGTAGCGCTTGATTAGGTGACCAAACCTCTCCTTAGACAAAACTTTCTAGACATTGCCAATAATGTTATCTAATAATATTATTGAGATAATATGAATTATTGCTTCGATAATGAAAAATACTATGTAATGACAATTATTGAAACAACAATAATATAAAATATCAACGCAAAGAATTATTAAATCAATAAAATAAAATCTCGATCGGTAATTACTATAATCATTATTGAGTAAGTGTCTTCTTTACGTAAGAATCAATAATTGGTGCAATACTGGTGTCTTTCTTGTTGTAACAACCCCAAAATAGGTTCATTCCATCCAACCCATTCCGAAGTCATGCTAAATATATAGTGCGAAAAACAACTACAACTTTATTACAACAATTTGTCGTGCAAAATCAACAACCACATATCTTTGTGAGTTTGGATACAAATATATACCAAGCATGTACGTCACAATGACACCTTACATAAAGGTATAGTCAAAAGCATTTTAGAAATTAGAATCTTTGGGAAGTGCTCAAAGAAACCTTCATACATGGGAGGCCGTGCTTTTAGGTTATGGTAGATATCATATGGCCGCGAAATTATCCTTGGTTGATTGATAAACCCCAAAGAAAAGCGAGAAGATTACTATCATATTCTTCCCAATGGTGAGTCTTCTCTTGACATATCATTATCTCCAATTGTCTCTAATTGGGTATTATACTCCAAACAAACACCAAGATTATATAGGTAGTGCTTGTAAATATACTCAAACAAGTGGATGAACACAACCGTGTCTTATGATAACACGAGGTTGTATGTCATTAGACATCTTGTATGATAGTGACAAAACACCCTTCCAAGTTAAATTCACCTCACCCTCAACATCTATAGACCACCACTCTATTCCTCGCTATCCCCGCTCGACCCGGCTACACTTTTATTACACGAAAGGAATTGTGAAACAAAAGGGTGAAACACAACTAGCTCGATAAAGAATATTATGACTAAAGATAAATAAATTATCAATAGTCTTCATCATGTAATAAATCGGAGATTTAGAACATATGGAAGATGATAAAACTTTTCAACCATAGTTGCTTGGGAATGAAGCAATCCATTAGAAAAGTCGAATAGACTATAAAGTCTATTGTCTTCTCCACGTTAAAAGTCCACTGACAATATTTTATCCCTGTAACATCAATCAGCAGTTCCTTTCCACAATCATATGAATAACTCATAATCATAATTGTGATTCTAAATTCCTCTTCTCATCCGGGACGAAGATAATTTTCATCACTGTCTTTACACCGAAACATCAAATATCATGGTTATACCAAATCACGATTTCTGTTCATAATCATACTAATAAATTCATCTTGCACCACGGGTCAAAGATATTCATCAACAGTTCATCTTTACACTACTACAAATTTAAAGATATTCAACAACAGTCATCTTTGCATTACGAGCCAAAGATATTCATCAATAATTCATCTTTTACCACTACGGGCTAAAGATATTCAACAACAGTCGTCTTTGCATTCATTACGAGCCAAAGATATTCATCAATAATTCATCTTTGCACTACAAAGCAAAGATATTCAACAACAGTCGTCTTTGCATTACGAGCCAAAGATATTCATCAATAATTCATCTTTTCACTACTGGGCTAAAGATATTCAACAACGAAGTCATCTTTGCATTACGAGCCAAAGATATTCATCAATAATTCATCTTTGCACTTCTGTGCAAAGATATTCAACAATGAGGTCATCTTTGCATTACTGAGCCAAAGATATTCATCAATAATTCATCTTTGCACTACAAAGCTAAAGATATTCAACAACAAGTCATCTTTGCATTATGAGCCAAAGTTATTCATCAATAATTCATCTTTTGCACTGTTTAAAGATATTCAACAACAGTCATCTTTGCATTCTGAGCCAAAGATATTCATCGATAATTCATCTTTGCACTACAAATAAAAAGATATTCAACAACAGTCATCTTTGCACAACGAGCCAAAGATATTCATATATCAACGAAATACATAATCATTTCGGAAGTTATATAACAATAATTATAACCATGTTGATCGATTCACCTTTGCACTTAAGCTAAAAATATTCAATTGTAAATTCAATGGTCATGATCATACCAATCAACAATTCAACTTTTGCACTCTTGGCGAAAGAGAACCTATGGTCACGATCATACCAATAATCTACCCATCATTACACTCAAGTCAAAAAGAGAAATATCATCATTAGGGTTATAAGAATGTTATATAAAAATAATATAATCAAAACATGGTTTTAATTTCAAGAGTAAGATTTATAAATCAAGCGATAATTTGGTGGGAGAAGAAAACCAATTTGTTGTGAATAGTACCCCGTATTAAATACATAGTCCGTATCACGCATGTAGTAACCTCGACACGAAAAGATAAAGTTTCATAATAAAATTCATATCCATATTTATAACACCTTAATCCAAATGTTATAAATCACTTAGAAATCTCATAATTTAATATTATTAATATTATAATAATATTTTAATCATTTCTCAAACTTATAAACAATTTAATTAAATTGTTTACACTTTACTAATTAATGCATTTAATCATCATAAAATGCCAAACTCATAAGATTTCATCATCATTAACCAAAACCCTCATAAAAATGCATATATCTCATATATGATTCTCAAGCCAATAAATCATATTTTCCAATTTTCTTACTTCACATAACATATTTAATTCATTTACTCATAACTAGAACATTTTCATGAAAAATACCAAATCGGTTCTAAAAATATTTATTTTTTACGGGATTTAGTATAAAATAGTCCCATATTGAACATATATTTTCTCGAAATTTTAAAAATTCATTTACTATTTTTCATATGGCTAAAACCATAGAATATTTAAACATTTATCATAAATTGTACTTTTATCCAAAAATTCCAAAATTCACAGTAGTACTTGATATTATATAGATGTACTCTCAATAAAAATTTCATCAATTTTGGAGTTAACCGCAGCGAGGAGTTATAAATAGTTACTTTTAAAATAGTCTTTTTCTCATAAAATTCATAACTCTAATCTATACATCCAAAAATACCTCAAAATAATCATAGTGGTGTAAAATTCGAGAATGATCAAAACATGGATCTGATCAAAGTTAGTATCCGAATAGATATTTTAGACAAAAAGAAAAATTTTTATTTTTAAATTGAATAGTCTTAGTATTAAGTGAATAGTGTCAGTATCGTGAATAGTCTTAGATATCGTGAATAGTAACTCAGACACCAAAAGATAGAAATTCCACTGAAAAAACATTTTCACGCTTCATGAATAGTACTCGTGAATAGTAACTCGTGAATAGTAACTCATGAATAGTAACTCGTGAATAGTAACTCGTGAATAGTAACTCATGAATAGTAACCCTGACATGAAAAAGTTCCAAATTTGATAAAAACTTCAGATCAACATTTCAGCATAATGATATTGAAGAAATAATATCATTTGAGAAGAAAATAACATCCTTACTATCCTTACCTCGAAAAGCGACACTTACATTTGGATATCGGATATATTATTTGAAGGAAACTTGCACTGATGAATAACAACTCACCAAGTATCTAAATACTCACAAAATACACTCAATAATCTAGAGAGAAAAAGAGAGAAAGCTTATGTTTACGGTGTGATTTTCAATTCTAACTTAAGCCCTCTATTTATAGGAAAATGTTAGCATGCACCAAGGCAGACTTAACTTTGCAAACACGATGGCTTTACTCGCTACTATTCCACCCACCAAAAATCAGCCATCTTCCCCAACAACCAAAGAGTGGGGCCCACTCAATTCTAGAATTTTCCACCAAAACCTAATTTAGAATCGGTCACCTCTTAAAATTCATAACAAATCATTCGTTCATTTTTAACGGTTCAAAATTTGTGGACATATACTCAACTTATGTATGTATAACATATCCAAAAATTACAACGATCCAGCGGTCGGATTAAAAATTATAACTCGCATAATATATCAAAAAATACTAATTTGATTTTTAATACCTCCATTCAAACAAAATCTTGATAAAATACCTCAACATTAATTCCTTCATTTATAACCACATAAATAAATCCATCATTTATATTCACATCAAATAAATATTTCATTGTCATATAAATCAATAATTAATTATTCATAAATAATATTATAGAATCACAATAATGACAATGAGGCGGTTCAGGGAAGAGGGCTTTCAATAAGAATTTCTCCTTCTTGGCGCGCAATTAGGTGACCAAACCTCTCCTTGTGAACTTTCTAGACATTGCCAATAATCTTTATCTAATAATATTATTCAAATAATATGAATTATTGATCCGATAATAAGAAATATTGTGCGGTGATAATTATTGAAACAATGATAATATAAAATATCAACCTTGAAATTATTGAATCAATAAAATAAAATATTGAACAATAATTTCTGTAACAATTATTGAGTAGTACCTTCTTACGTAAGAATCAATAATTCAAAAATATTGTGCAATCTGGTGTCTTCTTTGTTCAACAACGCGTATTATTTTACTTTACCCGGGTATTCCAATGATGTTAACGATAACAATTCTGTTGTTATTTATAAAAACTCAAACTTGTCATTTTCTTCATTCGACGATTATTACATTATGGGGCCCACAAATGGTTAGTGCCAAGTAAATGCGAATATTCCCAACGGAAAAGAATATTCCCGACCAAACGAATATTCCAAGACAACAATAAGTATTTTTATACCACTTGCTTATTTTGAAAAAAAATTCATATATCACCCTTAACTTTAACCTTTTATCAATTTAACCATTTACTAAATAGGAAAATTGAATACTTTTATTTCATAAAATTCGAGGTCTTACAATCTCCCTCCTTATGAAATTTAGTCCCGAAATTTACGTACACAGTATTTCAAAGAGTTGAGAATACCTTGTTTTCATTTTGATTCTATCTCTCCTGTCATCATGATTTCTCCATTGCTCATCTCACGTATTTGAGGATATCATTCTAGAATCTGACTTCAAAACAAGGGTTAATTTAACAAATTAACATATCACATAATATCCCGATATTATGGTGACCAACAAATAAGCTTAGGTAGGACACACTTAGCGAAGGATTTACTCATCTCTCCTCCTAGTTCTAATCCCGATCTCATGGAGATCATATCCCTAAAGCTCGATACCAAATGTAACAACCCCAAAATAGGTTCATTCCATCCAACCCATTACGAAGTCGCTAAATATATGGTACGAAAAACAACTACAACTTTATTACAACAATTGTCGTGCAAAATACAACAACACATATCTTTGTGAGTTTGGATACAAATATATACCAAGCTCAGAAGACGTCACAATGACACCTTACATAAAGGTATAGTCAAAAAGCTGTTTTAGAAATTAGAATCTTTGGGAAGTGCTCAAGGAACCCTTCATACATGGGAGGCCGTGCTTTTAGGTTATGGTAGATATCATATGGCCACGAAATTATCCTTGGTTGACCAATAAACCCCAAAGAAAAGCGAGAAGATTACTATCATATTCTTCCCGATGGTGAGTCTTCTCTTGACATATCATTATCTCCATTTTGTCTCTAATTGGGTATTATACTCCAAACAAACACCAAGATTATATAGGTAGTGCTTGTAAATATACTCAACAAGTGGATGAAAGCACAACCATGTCTTATGATAACACGAGGTTGTATGTCATTAGACATCTTGTATGATAGTGACAAAACACCCTTCCAAGTTAAATTCACCTCACCCTCAACATCTATAGACCACCACTCTATTCCTCGCTATCCCACTTCGACCCAACTACACTTTTATTACACGAAAGGAATTGTGAAACAAAAGGGTGAAACTGACTAATTTTCGATAAAGAATATTATGACTAAAGATAAATAAATTATCAATAGTCTTCATCGATAATAAATCGAGATTTAGAACATATGGAAGATGATAAAACTTTTCAACCATAGTTGCGGTGGAATGAGCAATCCATTAGAAGAGTCGAATAGACTATAAAGTCTATTGTCTTCTCCACGTTAAAAGTCCACCAACAATATTTTATCACTGTAACATCAATCAGCAGTTCCTTTCCACAATCATATGAATAACTTCATAATCATAATTGTGATTCTAAATTCCTCTTCTCATCCGGAATGAAGATAATTTTCATCATTGTCTTTACGAAACATCAAATATCATGGTTATACCAAATCAGTTCCTCTGTTCATAATCATACTAATAAATTCATCTTTGCACCACGGGTCAAAGATATTCATCAACAGTTCATCTTTACACTACAAAGTAAAGATATTCAACAATGAGTCATCTTTGCATTACGAGCCAAAGATATTCATCAATAATTCATCTTTGCACTACAAAGCAAAGATATTCAACAACAGTCATCTTTGCATTACTGAGCCAAAGATATTCATCAATAATTCATCTTTGCACTACAGCTGTTAAAGATATTCAACAACAAGTCATCTTTCATTACGAGCCAAAGATATTCATCGATAATTCATCTTTGCACTACAATTTAAAGATATTCAACAACAGTCATCTTTGCATTACGAGCCAAAGATATTCATCAATAATTCATCTTTGCACTCAAAGCTAAAGATATTCAACAACAGTCATCTTTGCATTCTGAGCCAAAGATATTCATCGATAATTTCATCTTTTACCACTACAATTTAAAGATATTCAACAACAGGTCATCTTTGCATTATGAGCCAAAGTTATTCATCAATAATTCATCTTTGCACTTTCTGGTAAAGATATTCAACAACAGTCATCTTTGCATTCTGAGCCAAAGATATTCATCAATAATTCATCTTTGCTACACAATGCCAAAGATATTCAACAACAGGTCATCTTTGCACAACGAGCCAAAAGATATTCATATATCAACGAAATACATAATCATTTCAGAAGTTATATAACAATAATTATAACCATGTTGATCAATTCACCTTTGCACTTAAGCTAAAAATATTCAATTGTAAATTCAATGGTCATGATCATACCAGTCAACAATTCAACTTTTGCACTACTGGCCAAAGAGAACCTATGGTCACGATCATACCAATAATCTACCCATCATTACACTCAAGTCAAAGAGAAATATCATCATTAGGGTTATAAGAATGTTATATAAAATAATATAATCAAAACATGGTTTTAATTTCAAGAGTAAGATTTATAAATCAGCGATAATTTGGTGGGAGAAGAAACCAATTTGTTTGTGAATAGTACCCGTATTAAATACGTAGTCCGTGATATCGTGCATAGTAACCTCGACACGAAAAGATAAAGTTTCATAATAAAATTCATATCCATATTTATAACACCTTAATCCAAATGTTATAAATCACTTAGAAATCTCATAATTTAATATTATTAATATTATAATAATATTTTAATCATTTCTCAAACTTATAAACAATTTAATTAAATTGTTTACATTTTACTAATTAATGCATTTAATCATCATAAAATGCCAAACTCATAAGATTTCATCATCATTAACCAAAACCCTCATAAAAATCTGCATATATCTCATATATGATTCTCAAGCCAATAAATCATATTTTCCAATTTTCTTACTTCACATAACATATTTAATTCATTTACTCATAACTAGAACATTTTCATGAAAAATACCAAATCAGTTCTAAAAATATTTCTTTTACGGGATTTAGTATAAAATAGTCCCATATTGAACATATATATTTTCTCGAAATTTTAAAAATTCATTTACTATTTTTCATATGGCTAAAACCATAGAATATTTAAACATTTATCATAAATTGTACTTTTATCCAAAATTCCAAAATTCACAGAGTACAACGATATTATATAGATGTACTCTCAATAAAAATTTCATCAATTTTGGAGTTAACTGCATGAGGAGTTATAAATAGTTACTTTTAAAATAGTCTTTTCTCATAAAATTCATAACTCCTAATCTATACATCCAAAAATACCTCAAAATAATCATAGTGGTGTAAAATTCAAGAATGATCAAAACATGGATACAATCAAAGCTAGTATCCAGAATAGATATTTTAGACGAAAAGAAAATTTTTATTTTTAATTGAATAAGGCCGTATTCGTGAATAGTCAGATATCGTGAATAGTCTAGTATCGTGAATAGTAACTCAAACACCAAAAGATAGAAATTCCACAAAAAAACATTTTCACGCTTCATGAATAGTACTCGTGAATAGTAACTCGTGAATGAATAATCTAATGAATAGTAACTTCGTGAATAGTAACTTCGTGAATAGTAACTCATGAATAGTAACCCAGACATGAAAAAGTTCCAAATTTGATAAAAACTTCATATCAACATTTTGGCGATAATGATATTGAAGAAATAATATCATTTGAGAAGAAAATAACATCCCTTACTATCCCTTACCTCAAAAAAGTGAAAGACATTTGGATATCGGATAATATTTGAAGGAAACTTGCAGCGATGAATAACAACTCACCAAGTATCTAAATACTCACAAAATACACTCGATAATCTAGAGAAAAAGAGAAAGCTTATGTTTACGGTGTGATTTTCAATTCTAACTTAGCCCTCTATTTATAGGAAAATGTTAAAGACTTGAAAGCGGACTTAACACTGCAACTTGATGGCTTTACACGCTACTATTCCACCCACCAAAAATCAGCCATCTTCCCCAACAACCAAGAGTGGGGCCCACTCAATTCTAGAATTTTCCACAAAACCTAATTTAGAATCGGTCACCTCTTAAAATTCATAACAAATCATTCGTTCATTTTTAACGGTTCAAAATTTGTGGACATATACTCAACTTATGTATGTATAACATATCCAAAAATTACAACGATCCAACGGTCGGATTAAAAATTATAACTCACATAATATATCGAAAAATACTAATTTGATTTTTAATACCTCCATTCAAAAAATCTTGATAAAATACCTCAACATTAATTCCTTCATTTATAACCACATAAATAAATCCATCATTTATATTCACATCAAATAAATATTTCATTGTCATATAAATCAATAATTAATTATTCATAAATAATATTATAGAATCCACAATAATAATGACCAGGCGGTTCAGGAAGAGGGGCTTTCGATAAGAATTTCTCTCTCTTGGTGGCGCAATTAGGTGACCAAACCTCTCCTTGTGAGAACTTTCTAGACATTGCCAATAATGCTATCTAATAATATTATTCAAATAATATGAATTATTGATCGATAATGAGAAATATTATGCGGTGATAATTATTGAAACAACAATAATATAAAATATCAACGCGAGAAATTATTGAATCAATAAAATAAAATATTGAACAATAATTTTTGTAACAATTATTGAGTAGTACCTTCTTACGTAAGAATCAATAATTCAAAAATATTGTGCAATCTGCAGTGTCTTTCTTTGTTCAACAACGCGTATTACTTTACTTTACCCAAAGGTATTCCAACAATGTTAACGATAACAATTCTGTTATTATTTATAAAAACTCAAACTTGTCATTTTCTTCATTAATGACGGTTATTACATTATGGGCCCACAAATGGATTTACTGCAGTAAATACGAATATTCCCAAGCGAGAAAGAATATTCCACGACCAAACGAATATTCCCGACAACAATAAGTATTTTATAGCCCACTTGCTTATTTTGAAAAAAATTCATATATCACCCTTAACTTTAACCTTTTATCAATTTAACCATTTACTAAATAGGAAAATTGAATACTTTTATTTCATAAAATTAGGGTCTTACATACATGTGTGTGTTAACCACAAAGTATTTTAATAGATAATAATGATATAAACTACGCCAGTTATTTTTAAACAACTTATATTTGTCGTTTTCTTCATCCAATTGCTTTTCAGTTATGGGGCCCACACATGGTCATAGCTTCGCATACGAATATTCCCGACAAAGATCTGAATATTCCATGACCAAACGAATATTCCTAAACAACAATGAATATTTTATAACCACTTGCTTATTTTGAAATATTTGCGTATTTTACCCATAACTATCCACATTAATCAAATCAACCCTTACTATTTCAAAATAATAAATAGAGAAAATTAAATTTCATTAATAATAAGTTGGGGTCTTACAAAACCCCCATACTCCCACTAGTTATTTATTTTTTAAAATTTTAAAACTTAGATTTTAAAATATACAGTCGGAAGCATCCAAAATAATCGTAGACAAAGTATGATGATTTAAAATATTTATATATTCCACATGTTCCTATGCATACATACTCATCACGCATGCATGGTTATTATCATGGTGAGGTCTATCCTATGAATAAATATTTTAATATACATGAATGTGTGTGTAATATGCATATCTAATTAAATATTTCTTCCATTAATTTCGGTATATACAAACACACATACATTCTAGTTAGTAACAAATGTATAAATAAAAAAGAAAAAGAATTAATTATGGATTAATTACATATAGTAGTACATTTTTAAAAATAATTACAAAAATCATACATACATAAAATAATTACAAAAATATTACAGTTCATCATTTTTATTTACAATACTAATACAATTAAAAGTCCTTAAATTAAGGGATTAGTATTAATGGGCTGACATGGCAAATTAGTTTCCATCTTCCTCAAATATTTCTTTCTCGTTCGGTCTCTCTCTCTCCGCCCTTAATTCTCGTTCGGTTTCTCTCTCTCCGCCCTTACTCCTTCTATCTCTCCTCTTGAAGCCAATCGTCGTCAACGGACTGAATCTACTTCTTCAGACGATGGAGTTCTTGCTTTGGTAGAACCGCCTCCTTTTGGAACCTACCATGCGGTATGTACATGGTTGAAGTGATGTTGTCATACTATGAGTCTGTACTTCTCTGGCGACATTCGTTCGATACCAAATTGGCAGTTCAATCTTGCATATTGTCAAAGAGATGGCAGCACATCTGGGCAACTCTTCCCCATCTGAATTTGTACAAATATAATTTTGGGAGTTGCGCTAAATTTTTCCTATTTCGTACTTTGATTTTGTTGGATATTCATAACCATTTATTATGATTTGTGAGTCTGTAATGATTATTAGAGTTTATGTAAACTGGGTTGGATATACAGGTTGTTTCTGTTTTGGTTATCATTATTAAAAACACATTACGGTTACTTTTCTATATAACTATTTGGTTACTTCTTTATTATGTTTTGATTCTTTGTTATTTTATGGTTTGACTACTATTATTGTGCTTTCTCGGTGTGGAATTTTGGTTACTTTTATTTTTTATTACGGTTAATATATAATTGTTTAGTATATATGGATTACTAAAGCGGGTTTCATTACATGATATTTCTTTTTGGTTACCATTAAAACTTGTTACGTTCTTATCATATAATTATGTAGTTCTTGTTTTATTATGTTACATTATGGTTAATGTTATTTAATGGTTTTTGACTACTATTATTGTACTGATGTAATGAGGTATTTTAGTTATTATTTATTGTTTCTTTTAAGTTGTATTTGCTACATTGTTTGAGATGTACGATTGGTAACCAAATATGTATATAAAGGTAACAACTATTGTTTTGATAATAACCATAGAGTTACAAGCTTGTTTGAGGACATATATCAAATGTGAAGTGTATACATGTAGTAGTATAATTGGGTTACTAAACAAATAATATCACCTTCATTCTGAGGATCTTTGGATACATGAGTTGTTTTATATTTTGGTTACCATTAAAACATATTATAGTTCTTTGTTATGTAACTATTTGGTTACTTATTTATTATATTTGTTTTCTTGTTATTTAATTATTTTTATTACTTTATTATTGTACAATCAATGAGGTATTTTAGTTATTATTTATTGTTTCTTTTAAGTTGTGTTTGCTACATTGTTTGAGATGTATAGTTGGTAACCAAATATGTATGTAAAGGTAACCAATTATTGTTTTGATAGTAACGAGAGAGTTCTGAAGCTTGTTTCGGGACATATATCAATTGTGAAATGTACGTGTCTTAGTATAATTGGATTGCCTAAACAAACAATATCACCTTCATTACAAGATGTTGGATACTGAGGTTGTTTTATGTTTTGGTTACCATTAAAACAATTATAGTTCTTGTTATGTAACTATTTGGTTACTTATTTATTATATTTGTTTCTTTGTTATTTAATGGTTTTGACTACTATTATTGTATAATCAATGAGGTATTTTAGTTATTATTTATTGTTTCTTTTAAGTTGTGTTTCTTTGCATTGTTTGAGATGTACGAGTTGGTAACCAAATATGTATATAAAGATAACCAACTATTATTTTGATAGTAACGAGAGAGTTACAATCTTGTTTGGGACATATATCAATTGTGAAATGTATATATATAGTATAATTGGGTTACCTAAACAAACAATATCACCTTCATTCTGAGGATCTTTGGATACTGTGAGTTGTTTTATGTTTTGGTTACCATTAAAACATATTATGATTCTTGTTATGTAACTATTTGGTTAATTATTTATTATATTTGTTTCTTGTTATTTAATGGTGTTTGACTACTATTATTGTACAATCGGTGAGGATTTTAGTTATTATTTTTAAAATCGGTATATAGCATTTATTTTGTATAATCGAAATCAAAATATTAATCAATATCAATTTTGTTTTCTTGTACACAATAAAAATATTACCAACCATATGGATAATGGTTCTTTCATAGTAAACAATTATATATTCATGTATTTACACTCTTAATGTACAACAATTTATCAGGCCTTTTTTGGTCTTAAAATAGGTGGATTATTGCATGTTTTCCTGTTGTGTCCTTTTTCTTGGCACCTGCTGCATTTGTTTTGAATTTTGATTTTAGACCCATGTTTGTACCTCCCTATTCTTGATCTTCCCGTTGGTCTTCTTGTGTTCGGTGTTTTTACACATATGTTTCTTACTTCCTCTGGCATATCCCAGTTTTCTTTGTCATCTAACGGCACGATGGAAGCTGAACAAATATAATATTAAACAACAACCAAACCAGCATTAGTTAGTAACCAAATATAATGTTAAGCGATAAGAACCGGCATTAAAGATTAACAAGAACAAGTCATCATTTTTGATAACCAAGTCGGCATTGTTCGGTAATAATATGCACTTAACCATTATAATTTTACACGATAACCAACTCGGCCAATATTGATAACCATTATAATGTTACATAATAGTAGAATCGGCGATTAATCGATAACAAAGACAACATTAAAGCGAGACAATATTACACGATAAACAAAACTGACATCGAGGCGATAACTAGCGGTTTTAGGAAGTTAAACAATGCATATAATGAGTAAAAGAATCAACATTAATCGATAACCAAGATAACATTAGGCGATCTGATGTTACGATAAACAAGACAACATCGAACGATAACTAGCGGTTTGAGAAAGTTAAATAATGTATTTAATGAGTAACCATCAATATAATAAAATCAATAGAAATCATTTAAAAATTATAAAGCAATCAAATAAACATTATTCGAAACCAAATTTATAATAAACAACAACCAAATTATATATATTTAATAACTATAATATAAAACACATTTTCAAATGCATTTTGCAATCAAAGCAATCGATTATCGACTTTGTGACAAATCAAAGAGCGAAAAACTTAAGAAAGGTAACCGATATCACGAGTATATAGTAACCACGGGGTAACCAAATAAATATTTAAAGTATCTGACAACCAAATAAACATTATCTGATAACCAAATCAATAATAAACCACATTTTAATCAACATCAATTTTGGTTATTGTACACCATCAAAAATGTTACCAACCATGTGGTTAATGGTTCTTAATAGTAAACAATTATATATTCTTATAAACAATTAAATTTGTTGTATTAATTCTTTGTCGGTCTCCATTATCAGCATGTTGAATAAACATTGTAAAATAACCAAATCAATATTGAAGCGATAGCAAATTACATAATGTTAGTAACGAGAAAATAAACTAATTTTTTACATGCAATTTTGAAGGCCTAAATGATAGAATTTGACGAAAAACCATGCGAGTTCACATTTCTGCTTTGGTGTTTTTTAATCGTTGACCGTTTCAATGAAATTAGGCTCTAAAAATGTCAAAATCCGACACTCCAATCTTGGCGAGTTATTGCCAATTGCAGAGCTGGATCAAATCTTTTCATAAAGCGTATAATACATAACAACATTGTCGATCAAATTTTAGATTATAAGCGATATTTCACCAAACAAATTATATCGGATGAAAGCAACCTTTTAGTATGTTTTTGGTTACTATTAGCTTATATGCGTAAAGTAACCTACTCGATGTCGGACGATAACAAACTACATAATGTTAGTAACGAGAACATGTCTTTGGGGGTAATATTATCACGATAACCATTGCAATTTTACACGATAACCAAGTTAGCATTATATCTAAACAAATCCAGTTAGGCAGTAACCAACAATTGCGGGAAGGTAAACGATGTATTTAATAAGTAATCATTATAAAAAATTAGTAAAATAAACTTTAAAATTATAAAGCAAACAAAAAAAACATTATCTGACAACCAAATTAATAATAAGCAAGTAACTTGACATATATTTACTTAGTATCCATAACATAAAACATATTTGACATGCATTTTACTGACAAAAATAAATAATATAAAAAATATCGATATAAAAACATTAGTATGTACTTAAAGATCCAGCAGATTTGCGGGAAGGTAACCAATGTATTTAATAAGTAACCAAGTCATCATTTTTGATAACCAATCGACATTGTTCGAGTAATATTATGCACTTAACCATTATAATTTTACACAATGAACCAACTCAACAATATTAAGTAACCTTATAATGTTACACTGATAAGCGAATCAAACATTAATTAGTAACGATATATTGTTACCTGATAACGAAACTGACGATTAGACGGTAACAAATATTGGTAACCATTATAATGTTACACACGATGCTTAGAATTAGCATTAATCGGTAACCATTATAATGTTACGATGCTTAGAATCAACATTAATCAATAACTTAATATATTGTTACCACGATAACAAAACTGACATTAAGCGATAAGAAAGCTGACATTAGGCGGTAACCAAAATAACATTAGATATTATAATGTTATTGATGAACAAAGACAACATTAGAGAGTAACCAGCGGTTTCATGAAGGTAACCAAACTCATTTAAAAATTATAAAGCCATCGAATAAACATTATTTAGCAAACAAAACCACAATTATCAAGTAACGATTTATATATATTTAGTAACCATAATAAAAAAAAAACATATCGATGAATCATCCAATCGTTATAGGAATTTGTAGTAACCATTTTAAGTGTGAAAAACTTAAGAAAGGTAATCAATATAGGAATTCGTAGTAAGCATATGTAACTATATGTATATGAATTTTAATCTCACATACCTCAGTATTCAGATTTGTATCGAAGTTGCTGTGATTTTGTATTCAACAATCACTGTCGTTCGATTGTGTTTCGTTATTGAACTTGAAGTTGTTGTTGATTTTGTATGCTATTTTGCGATCTCGGCGTCTTGAAGTCACGACAAAAAGTTTAAGTCTTCTAGATCTCGAGGAGGTGTGTCATGACGGAAGATTTGGATTTCAATCGCCTGAATCTCAGTTGCTTGAATTTTGAATCTCAGTTGCTTGAATTTAGGAGCGGTTAGTTGTAAATAGGAAAAGTGTGTAACTGACATATATATGTGATTTTAGCAACTTTATATTGTGTTGTTTTATTTTTGTAATTATGTTTTGTGTGTTTTATTTTTGTAATTACTTTCTAATTATTGTATATTAGTATTAAAGACCCAAAAATTATTTTGTTTGGGCCGGCCTGTATGAAAGTACTAAATTAACCATCTTAAATAATTTGGACATAAACCAATTATGTAAATAATTAATTTGCAGGGTTACATGCATGGCTAGAACTTTATTATTTAACTTTAATCTTTCATTTTGCCCATAAAATGATGATACTGAAAATATATATATGTTCCGTACATACTACCTAGACATATTATATATATATATATATATATATATATATAATATCTACTGATAATAAACTATTTTATAAATATTTTATAAATTCTTTGATCTGGCCACTTCAAAGATATATGATCAATAAATTATTTCAATGTAATCTTCGACCCCACACAATATGTTGAGGTGGAATATGCCACATCAGCAATTTTTAAAATATTTGTAGAATAATTTGTATATCTAGCATTATTGATATATATATATATATATATATATATATATATATACGCATGCGTGTTCTTTTTTATTTTTAGTTTTTAATGTTGTTGTTTTCTCATGTTGAAGTACTTATATACCTACATATAATACACAACTACTGTTTGCTAAAATGAACTCAACAAACTAGCTAGTTGTGTGCTAACATAAACATTTTTAATTTATTAGTACTCCTCCGTTATTTAATATAAGTCGTTTTAGAATTGTGCATACGTATTAAAAAAATAATTGTATAGTATTAAATATAATATCAATTGTATATATTGCATTTGTATTGGATAAAGATAGTGTTATTTATTAGCAAAAAATAGTAAGAGAATCAAAGTTATATTTAAACTTGGAATAATATTAGAAAATAAGTAATTAATACTTACATGAAATTCTCAAACGACTTATATTAAGGAACAAAAATAATTTTGTAAAACGACTTATATTAAGAAACGGAGGGAATAATAAATAAACATATATAATAACGACATTTAAGTAGGTAGGTAAAAAACTAGGTCTACTATTATGTGTGAGGTGCACATTAAGGTTGTGATGCGCGCAGTGAGCTTCAGTCATTGTTCGAGTGCATGCACTAAAAATTAAGTTAATTAGTGTCATGCAAACAAATACTACATCAAATTAATTAGTAATATTCTCGGTACTGAAGATCATACAGACTTTTTTGCTAAATAATTTATATATTTGGGATGAAAAATCTGAATTTTTATGCATGCGAGCTCACATGCAATCTAATAAGTGGACAAATTAAAAGTAGGATTAATTAATTAATTAATCTGATACGATCGAAAAAATTATATATAATAATAATAATATATTTATCCAGCTGCATGTGCACATGAGAATAACTATTAGTTGAGAGTGATCGCCACATGGCACTTATTAGGATGAGGAGGAGGTTGCCAAGTAGCAATCACTCACCAGTCACCGTACGTACGTCCAAAAGCCCTTAATTAATTCTCTAAAGCCGCACCACCTAGTAACTTTTTATTGATGCATGCATGCATGCATGCTTCTATTTACCATATTCATATCCATGCTTAACAAATTAAGACCTGACCAGACCAGACCTCCCTCACGTTAGTTTTGTCCCACCCACTTTGATCAAACATTAACACAAATTAACACAGTTACGTTGTTCAACCCAATACTCAATAGCTTTAATTCCTTGATTGATTCCTCATATCCAGCTCAATCAACGGCTGGCTGCAATTGGTCATTGAAATGATGGATGGAGGCTAGGAATATATATATATATATATATATATATATATATATATATATGATCTCTCTTCTCCATGTGACACAAAGACAGACAATGTGAGGATATATATAGTTTTTATTTTGAGAAGGCCGGCCGGGTGTCCAAGTGATCAGCAAATTGTATGGCCTCTAGCTATCACGGGCGTACCAGCTGATTGCTTGCTTGCTCCGTGACGTGGACAAGTGTCACCTTATATAAGATGTCTCGTTGGGATGCCATGTCATGCAGCGAGCTGGGTTTCATGTCATTGGTTGGTGTACGTGAATAATTATTTAGTTGCGGAGATGTTTACGGTCCGAAAATTTTAGTTCGAGAAAAATAAAGTAGAAAAAACGAAAATAAAAGTAGAGTTGGGGCCGGTGGACCATGGAGTTTGATTTAGAGGGCAAAAGCATGTGATATGCTGTCTAGAGGATATTAATGTATCATTATCACCTGCTTAATTAATGGATAGTCAAAGTTTTAATTATTACCAATCTTGCCATTGAATCCAACAGTAATTAATAAAAGAACCATATTTATATATATAGCGCTAATGTTCATTCATCTGAGACTTCTCTTCTTCTATATTCATCTGATATATATATTTCTTGTCTAAAAGCTATCTCATCTCAAGATATATTTTCCAAATTATACGAACAATATACCAACTGGATGGGGTTCGCATAATTCTCTAATTTTAGTGAAGTATATATGTACTGTTAAATTAATCTCGGGCTCGGAGACAAATAAATTGATATGGAGAGAGTACTTAATTATTTACAGCTAGTTGGTTAATATATATATATAGAATTTGCGCTGCTACAAAACTGACTATGTCATGCATCTTGGATGAAGCTGTAATCACATTATCGTAGATAAATTTATTTATAAGAAATAAAGTATATAAACAAATTGAAGAATATTAGATGACTTAATTAATTAACTCTTCGATTATGACTCATTAGACTACCAAAGAATGAATTAATGAGGGGGAATTGATCATCAAATATTTATGATTTACAGTATATTATAATATATAATTGATAAGAATATTAAAATTAAGGTGAATAAAGACAAAAGATAAGGAGGTCCCAAGAAATCTACAAGTTTATCGGCTTGTGATGATTGAATAAAAACTTGGTGTAAAGTTAGTTGTGTTCTCCTTCTTGCATTGCGTATTCCAATATGAATTCTAAATGAATCAGTTGCGCATAGAAAGGTTAATTATTTCACGTGATTTGCTCGCTAGCTATGTTACAACAATAGGGATAAATAAGGTTTTAAATCAGATTTGTCTTTGGAATTAGATTTTTATTGTAATTCTTTGAAACTTTTTTTATTCTGATCGAATAAGCTGTCTTTCGAAAATTCTGAAATAATCAAACAAAATCAGATTTTCCGTCAAAAAAACATTAGGAATCTTCATGTCATGTGAAGTTGACTTGACTTTTTTCTTTGACGTGGAACACAAAAAAAAGACAAATTAAGCGGATTATTATAAGCACGAATGACCAAAACTATTAACTACTTCACCTAAACAATTCCAAAACTAATAATAATAATAATACTAATAATTTCAAAATAATAATAATAAAAAAATGTTAATTTTAAAAATTTAAAAACGTTAATTTTAAAAATTTAAAAAGCGTTAATTTTCTAAAAAAAATTTAAAAGCGTTACTTTTTTAAAAAAATTAAAAAAATTCTGTTTTTATAAAAATTAACGCTTTTTTAAAAAACAGACTTTTTTAAAAATTGAATTTTAAAAAACAGTTTAAAATTAAAAATTCTGTTTAAAAAATTTTAAAAAATTAACGTTTTTAAACAGATTTTTAAAATTAACGTTTTTTAAAAATTTATTAAATTTTTTTAAAGAAATTAACGTTTTAAACTGTTTTTAAAAATTTATTAAAAAAAATTAACGTTTTTAAAAATTAAAAAATTCTGTTTTAAATTTTTTTAAACTGTTTAAAAATTAATGTTTAAACTGTTTAAAAATTAATGTTTTTAAACAGTTTTTTAAAATTAACGTTTTAAAACTGTTTTTAAAAAATAAATGTTTAAACTGTTTAAAAATTTTTTAAAAATTAATATTTTTAAACTGTTTTTAAAATTAACGTTTTTAAACTGTTTTTTAAAATTAACGTTTTTAAACTGTTTTTAAAAATTAATGTTTTTAAACTGTTTTTAAAAATTAATGTTTAAAATTTTTTAAACAGAATTTTTTAATTTTAAACTGTTTTTAAAATTCAATTTTTAAAAAAGTCTGTTTCTTTAAAAACGTTAATTTTTTATAAAATAGAATTTTTTAATTTTTTAAAAACGTTAATTTGTTTTTAAACTGAACTAATATTTTTAAAAAAGACTGTTTTTTTAAAAAGCGTTAATTTTTATAAAAACAGAAAATTTTAATTTTTTAAGAAAATTAACGTTTTTTAATTTTTTTTTAGAAATTTAACGTTTTTAATTTTTTTAGAAATTTAACGTTTTTATTTTTTTTTAGAAAATAAAGTTTTCAATTTTTTTTAGAAAAGTACGCGTTTTTAATTTTTTTTAAGAAAATTAACGTTTTTTAAATTTTTAAAATTAACGTTTTTAAAATTAAATTTTTTTTATTATTATTATTTTGAAATTATTAGTATTATTATTATTATTATTAGTTTTGGAATTGTTTAGGTGAAGTAGTTAATAGTTTTGGTCATTTGTACTATAATAATTCATCGTTTGTTTTTTTCTCGTGTTCCACGTCGAAAAAAAGTTAAGTCAATTACGATTAAGATTCCTGCGTTTTTTGGACGAAAAATCGGATTTGAGTTTAACCATTTGTAAATTTTCGAAAGATTTATTCGATCAGAATAAAAAAAGCTGATAACTACATACGATAAGCCGGGACTCAACGTCAAATGATTCAAAACTTTATTTATCCCTACAACAATATATATTGATCAGAAGTCGATCGAAAAACAATCTCAACAGCTAAAGAAACAGTTTTAAAAATGACATCTGATGGGAAATAAAGGAATAAATTAATAATGTAATCTATAATTACATTATTAGCTAGCTCGCTATCTAGTTAGTGTCGGTACTGATTATAATTTATTTAATTTGTAATCAATAGGTATATTTATTTCTACACAGTAATTAGAAAAAACAAATAGGTATATTTATTTATTTCTACACAGTAATCTATAATTACATTATGTTTCTAATGTATTTATATAGTTTAAAATATTATTTAGTATTATGATTTTAGTAATTTAAAATTTTATATCAATTAGTATTTAGTATTATGATTTTAGTATTTTAATGATGTAATTTGAATTTTTGTTGTTTTGATTAATTAATAAAATAATTTGAATTTTTGCAATTTTAGTATTTTTTAATTTGATTTTTAGTATTTTTTTTAATTAGTATTTGTTGTAAATGTGTTATGTTTTGAATTTTAGTATTTTGATTAAATGATGTAAATATGTTATATAACTTATTTTATTTAATTAGTTGTTTTGATTAGTTAACAAAATAATTTGAATTTTATTATTTTGATTAAATGATGTAAATATGTTATGTTTTTTTTATTTTGAATTTTTGTATTTTTTTGTTTTGATTAAACGATATATATTATTTTATTTAGAATATATTTTATATTTAAATCTGTCACGCCATCACATTTTAACCTCATTTCATTTTGTACATTAAGGAAAAGAAAAGAACTCTAGCATATATATATATATATTTGTATGTATGTACATGAAAAAAACAATTAACAAGTTGAGAGATCGAGTACTTGAATTCGAATAGGTTAAAATTTAGGGTCCTTTACATAAGTATACAACAAATAGAAAGTAATTACAAGAAAAGTGCATCAACTAAATAATTACAAAAAGAATGTAATTATTACAAAAATAGTACAATTCACATTAATAAGAAAACCTAAAATCAAGGATAACTAATAATTCAAATTCAAATTCAAATCTTGTCTCTAACAACAATTTCAAATCCATGTTTCAAAATTCAAATCAAAATGAGAAAATTAAAATAAAAATTATGGAAGAGCTAATGTTCATCATCCTCCTCTCGCCGCCATTGCCATTGCCATTGCCTCATCGCCATCGCCATTGGCCGTAGAAGTTGTGGCGCCCCAAAATTAGGTATCGTCACCCATCTTGGGTCGCCACTTACATGGTACATAAATTCAAATACTGACTTACTAATATAGCGTAGGTATGCAATACGACATAAAGCGTGAGTTTGAATACAAATATTGTCTACTAGATATTATATAAACTCAAAAGGAGTCCTCATTACAACTATTATCACACTATTTCACAGAATAGTGAGGACTACTAATCTTATCCTCGGACCATTACTCCGTTCCCAGGCTTCGTCCCGGCTATGTTCTCATTTCACGAAGAAACAAAAAAAAAGGGTGAGCTCAACTAGCCCGATGAAATATTATGACTAAGATAATGCAAAATAAATTATCATTAGCCTTCAACGATGTTAAGCGATAAAATACAATAGACAACGGTTTAAGCTGCGACGGAATAAGCAATCCATTAAAAAAGTCGAGTAGAGAATAAAAGTCTACTATCTTTTAGGTTTTAAAAGTTTTCATCAATTTTTATCATTTGAGACTCGGTTTAATAAATAAACCACCACATCTAATCATCCCTGTACCACGGTCGAGGATTTTCATCAAATTATCGATGGTCGTGACTATCTTAGAATCACCCACAGTCATAATCATACCAAAAACTATCCATCATTTTGCATTCTGAAGGCCCTTTGAGGACTTTTGTCACATCATTTATATCAAGTCGTGATTATCTAAGAATGATCCTGGTCATAATCATACTAAGTTCATCTATGCTTGCGTAAGCGAAGATAACATAATATAACATGAGGATGATGACAATGACATAATAATTCAATAAAACAAGTTCAAAAATTATTTAATCCGGGAATTAATAACGTCAAATTATCGACATGATCTTTGTTTTGTAGAGTAAAATTCAAGAATGATCGGAAGAATATTTCCATGAAAGATCTTTGGATGAAAGCGCAAATATCGAGGATATTCTACTAATTTCATAGAGTATAGAAGTCAAAGTTTTAACCATTTGGGTATAATAAAGAATGGAATAACAAAAGAAATCACCGTGCATGCGGTGCCGCATAGGCGAGTTATTCAGCAGAATAATAATAACGGAACGGTCGGGTGAAATTCACTGCAAGCGGGATGATCCAGCGAGAATAATAAGATGAATAATAAACAATGGAATCGGTCGAGGTGTAAAACACACGAACGAGGATATTCCAGCGAGAATAATAAATGCGGAATAATAAACAATGGAACGAACGGGATGTCCAAAGCGAGAAAATAACGAGCGGAACCGGTCAGGTGTAATAATAAAGAATGGAATAACGAGAATAAGAAGATCACCAAGTATAGGGGATTCAGCGTATCTGAGTTATTCAATGAGAATAAATAAGAATGGAATAACATAAGATTTCACCAAGTATAGGGGTATCAGCGTATACGAGGTTATGTATAGGGTATATCACTTTTACTGAGTTATTCAACGAGAATAATAGTGAATGGAATATGAAGAAGTTCTCTTGAAGAAGAAAATAACACCCCTACTAGTAAAAAAGGCTGAATATAGAAGTAGTGAAGTAGCGAGAATACTCTTCTTCTTCTTCTTCTATTTTTCTCTCTATAGCTTCTCTCTATAATTTCTCTCTACAGAGTTTGATGAATTAAGTAAGAAAATAATGAAGGAATGAGCTTATTTATAGGAAAATGGAATGCATAGTAACTAATCCATGAGCGGTCAGATTGATTTACTTTAATCGGCGGTCCATATTTAAAGAAAAATCTTTTAAATAAAATATAATATATTCTATTTATATAAAAACATTTTACTATGCAAACCTTATATGCAATACTATGCAAAATCTTATGCGAAAATACTATGCAACACTATGCGTAATAAAATATAATATATTCTATTTATAGAATAACTTTAATAAAGTATTCTATTTTATATAAAAAGATGTTTACTGTTTTATTACGTTAATAATCTGAATAAAACAAAAGCGTCATTATCATTATAATAATTCATATTATTAATCGTGATAATGGAATCAAAGTGGTGACTTCTCACATAAGCATCGATAATCAATACTGGTGTATTCTTACTATGCAACCACACGTATTCTTGTACTTTTACTCTCGAGAGTAGTTCAGCGGTAACCACGGTAAAACTTAGTAGTTATTTTGATAAAATATTTTTGTCGTTTTCTCGATCAAGCCAATAATTACATTGTGGGGTCCACCAATGATTGGTAGTTATGCGAATATTCCTGCTAAACCGAATATTCCCAGACCAATCGAATATAATATAACCACTTGCATACTTTTGCAAAATTTATAAATACTACCCACAACTATAATATTATCTCAAATTCACACCATAATATTAAAAATTATTTGACAAAATTTAAATCTTTATTGATAAAATCTGGGGTCTCACTGATCTCCCTCCTTATGGAATTTAAGCCCTCGAAATTAGAATGCGATACTAGTATTATAAAGAGATGAGGATACCTTGAATACCTTTATCGTTGAAAACATTAAATTCATTTTTGCAATCCAGGCGAAGATATTCATTAACAATTCATCTTTTGCACTTACTGGGCCAAAGATATACAATTTGTAAAACCAATAATCTTTGAGACTCGACTTAATAGTATCACGACCATGAATTATCCATGCACTTCTTGGCTAAGGATATTCGTGTTTTCAATTCTGATCGTGATTATCTAGAATAATCCGGTGGTCATAATCATACCAAGTCTATCGATACACTTCTGACGAAGATGACTTTTACCACATCCATGAATTAATATTTCATTCTTTGAGACTCATTTCGATAATTAATCCATATCATCGAATCATCCCCTTGCTACTGGGCGAGGATATTCATTAGTATCACGACCACGAATTATCCGTACACTACTACCAAAGATAATCGTGTATTCATTAGTATCACGCGACCACAAATTATCCATGACCGAAGATAATTGTGTATTCATTAGTATATCACGACCACAAATTATCCATGCACTACTACAAAGATAATTGTGTATTCATTAGTATCACGACCACAAATTATCCATGCACTACTGACCAAAGATAATTGTGTATTCATTAGTATCACGACCACAAATTATCCATGCACTACGGCACAAAGATAATTGTGTATTCATTAGTATCACGACCACAAATTATCCATTACTCTGACGAAGATAATTGTGTATTCATTAGTATCACGACCACAAATTATCCATACACTTACTACGGCCAAAGATAATTGTGTTTTCAATTACTGATTATGATTATATACGAACAATCCACGATCATAATCAAGTCAAGTCCATCTATGCTTCTGAGGCCGAGATGACTTTCAACGTAATATAAGCATGAGGATAATGATATAAAGAATCAATCAAATGAGATAAAGGATAAATATTAAACATTTATAATATAATTTATCCGAGATTCAAGAATATCCCCATGTTATCAATCACTTAATAATCTCATAATCTAATAACATTAATATTATAATAATATTTTAATCACTTCTTAAATTTATAAACAATTTATCTCAATTGTTTACGCTTTACCATATAATGCATTTTAATCATTCAAAAATGCCATACTCATAAAATATCATCACCAATTATCAAATCCCTCATCAAAAAAAATATGCATATATTCTATATATAGGATTCTCTAGCCATAAAATCCTATTTTCAACTTTGTTACTTCACATAACATATTTACTTCGTATATTTAAGTAACTAAACTATTTTCATGAAAAATACCAAATTAGTCCCAAAAATATTTCTTTTCTGGGATTTAGCATAATATAGTCCCATAATGAAAATATATTTTTCTCGGAATTTTAAAATTCATTTACTATTTTTCAAAAATCAATTTCTAATTAATTCCTTAAGAAATTAGCTACCTCAAGTTTAACTCCAAAAATTCCCAAATCTTGGAAGGACCTTACACATGTTAACGTGAACTTCTAGTTTAAATTTCATGGTCATGGAGTTATAGAACTCCGGTTATAGCATTTTTAAATCGGAAAAACCTAAATATTGAAATAGTCATAACTTGCTCATTTTAAGTCAGAATGAGCTCATTTTTGGACAGGAGATACTTTATACCATATACCTTCATGTCCCAAAAGGCCAGAATTTTTCTCATAATTTAAGTGGCCGAAACAGCTCCTTAAAGTTTCTGGGCAGTAGCATTTTTGAAATTTACAGCTTTGGCCTCTTTTGCTAAAATCAGTCCACACAAAAATCTACAACACCTTTTTCAGTAATTCCACTTGGATTAGTTAGGTAACTCATAGATCTAACTCTAGGACTTGACCACATTCAAAAATTCAAAATATAATAAGAGATATGGTCAATTGAATTTCATATTACGTTTTCACCAAAATCGATTTTCAACTCTTTGTGATTTCTAAGAAACTTTCATGTTTTTACATACTAACCAACATAACTCATCATAAAACTTACTAATACCACGAATACCCATGATTTTCATTATTCCAATGCTTTTATTATGACTTTCATCATAAACCACGTAAACAGTTCATTTAGTTGAAGAAATATTTGAGGGTTTAAGAAATGGGGTTTTGTCTTTGGAATTGATACAAAATTCGATTTCACGCTCTAGGGTAGGCTAGAAATCTTCAAGAATCGTCAAGAAATTTATTAATGATATAAATATCATTCAAAAGCATTACTCTCATCCAAGACTTGGATAGTACGTCACATTGATACCAGTTGTGACTTACATCCCTTAACCTAGATAGCACCTCACAATGATACCTATAAACTTGCCATCTTCATTCACGATGTTGCCTCTGAAAGTTTGGCTTGGTGCATTCCACACAAGGAAGTCAACATCGAAAGGTTCGGGGCTCTTTACTTATGGCTTGATATAATGATGATTAACTTTAGGGTTTGGTTACTTTGAATTAGTATAACGAGGTTGGTTATGAATATAAAAGCTAACAACCTTACGAAAAGAATAATGAGTAGTTAATCAATCGATTTTTAAAAATTACCTCAAAGGCAAGTATTTTCAAAGAGATAAGATCGACGAAGTAGCGTGAAAGTGTTTATTTGAAACAACAAGATTAATAAGCGAGTGGAGGTAATGAAGGTTTCTCCCAGCGAAGTTTGATAGATAAATCAAAGTCTAATTTCTCAGGAGTCAAATTTAAGCGTTGAACGCAAGCACGAGAGATAAAAGAATGGGTAGAGCCGGTATCTAATAAGGTATAGACTTGCAAGAATTTATAATTAACTAACTTGAGTGCTAACCCGTTCGGGTTACCCACTTCCTTTTGAGAAGTCGTGAAAAACGCTCTTCACTGAAACCACCGACTTTGTTTTGTCCGTATCGCCTTTGGTGCCACTATCCCACTGGACTTGACTTTGGTGCACAACAAAATTGAGCTAAATGACCTTCTCTTCTTGCAATTTCCACTTCTATTATCTTTGCCATGATTACCATGAAGTGGTTACCATTCTTAACATGATAATTTCCCCACGATGGTTATCATTGTTACGATGGCCGTTGCCACCGATATGATTATTATCGTATTGTTGGTCGTTACCTTTTGTTTGAAATTTGAATCAACACTCTCATGTGCTTCATTGCTTATCTCGGCATTTTAGGATATCATTCTCAAACACCGCTTGTCACAAAACAAGGGTTAATTAACATATCACATATTATCCTATATCTACGTGAGCCAATTAAATACCAAATAAATTTAGGTAGGTCATACTAGCGAAGAATTCCCCGTCTCTCCCTCCTAGTTCTTATCTCACATCTTGGCGGGATCATATCCTAAGCTCGATACCAACCTGTGACTCTGGACACCAACTTGTGTCAAGACCTCACATTAGTACTATCGACTTGCCACCGAAAGGCGGCGTCCCCTACATGGGCGGTGCATTCCCCATCAGCGAGGAAGTCACCGTGAGAGGCTCGGGGCTCTTCACACTTATGGCTCGATACCAACCGTGGCGCCCCCAAAATTAGGTATCGTCACCCATCTTGGGTGCGCCACTTACATGGTACATAAATTCAAATACAACTTACTAATATAAGCATAGGTATGCAATCTGACATAAAGCGTGAGTTTGAATACAAATATTGTCTACTAGATATTATACAAACTCAAAAGAGTCCTCATTACAACTATTATCACACTATTTCACGAGAATAGTGAGGGACTACTAATGCTATCCTCACGGACCATTACTTCCGTTCCCAGGCTCGTCCCGGCTATGTTCTCATTTCACGAAGAAACGGTGAAAAAAAAAGGTGAGCTCAACTAGCCCAAGATGAAATATTATGACTAAGATAATGCAGAATAAATTATCATTAGCCTTGACGATGTTAAAGCGATAAAATACAATAAACAACCGGTTTAAGCTGCGAATGGAATAAGCGATCCATTAAAAAGTCAAGTAGAGAATAAAGTCTACTATCTTTTAGGTTTTAAAAAGGTTTTCATCAATTTTTATCATTTGAGACTCGACAATAAATAAACCACCACATCTAATCATCCACTGTACCACGGTCGAGGATTTTCATCAAATTATCGATAGTCATGACTATCTAAGAATCACCCTGGTCATAATCATACCAAAAACTATCCATCATTTGCATTACAGAACCCGGCGAGGACTTTTGTCACATCATTTATATCAAGTCGTGATTATCTTAGAATGATCCTGGTCATAATCATACTAAGTTCATCTATCTTGCGTAAGCGAAGATAACATAATATAACATGAGGATGATGACAATGACATAATAATTCAATAAAACAAGTTCAAGAATTATTTAATCCATGAATTATTAACGTCAATTATCGACATAATCTTGTTTTGTAGAGTAAAATTCAAGAATGATCGGAAGAATATTTCCATGAAAAGATCTTTGGATGAAGCGCAAATATCGAGGATATTCTACTAATTTCATGGAGTATAGAAGTCAAAGTTTTAACTTATTTGGGTATAATAAAGAATGGAATAACAAAAGAAATCACCGTAAATGCGGTACTTGCGCATAGGCAGTTATTCAACAGAATAATAATAACGGAACCGGTCGGGTGAAATTCACGCAAGCGGGATGTTCAATGAGAATAATAAAAATGGAACCCGGATTGAATAAAAAACTGCAATGGATATTCAGTGAAGAAATAAAACGGAACGGTCGGTGATATTCAGCAGAAGGAATAAATGTGGAATAATAAAAAGCGGAACCGGTCAGGTGTAAAACACCTGCAGACGAGGATATTCAAAGAATAATAAAGAATGGAATAATAGAAGAAAGATCACCAAGTATAGGGATTTAAGCGTATCTGAGGTTATTCAAGCAGAATAAATAAGAATGGAATAACATAAAGATTTCACCAAGTATAGGGTATGCAGCGTATCGAGGTTATGTATAGGGTATACCACTTTTACTGAGTTATTCAGCAGAATAATAATGAATGGAATAATGAAGTTCTCTTCAAGAAGAAAGAATAACACCACTACTAGTAAAAAAGGCTGAATATAGAAGTAGTGAAGTAGCGAGAATGCTGAATACTCTTTTCTTTCTATATTTTTTCTCTCTATAAGCTTCTCTCTATAATTTCTCTCTACAGAGTTTGATGAATTAAGTAAGAAAGAAAATAATGAAGGAATGAGCTTTATTTATAGGAAAATGGAATGCATAGTAACTAATCCATGAGCGGTCCAGATTGATTTACTTTAATCGGCGGTCCATATTTAAAGAAAAATCTTTTAAATAAAATATAATATATTCTATTTATATAAAAACATTTTACTATGCAAAACTTTATGCAATCTACGCAAAACTATGCAAAATACTATGCAACACTATGCATAATAAAATATAATATATTACATTTATAGAATAACTTTAATAAAGTATTCTATTTTATATAAAAGATGTTTACATTTTATTACGTTAATAATCTGAATAAAACAAAAGCGTCATTATCATTATAATAATTCATATTATTAATAATGATAATGGAATCAAAGTGAGTGACTTCTCACATAAGCATCGATAATCAATACAGGTGTCTTCTTATGCGACCACGTATTATTTGTACTTTTTTACTGAGAGTAGTTCAACAAGTATCAACGGTAAAACTTCCGTAGTTATTTTAATAAAATATTTTTGTCGTTTTCTCAATCAAAGCAATAATTACATTGTGGGGTCCTGATGATTGAGTAGTTATGCGAATATTCCTGCTTAAGCAGAATATTTCTCAGACCAATCGAATATAATATAACCACTTGCATACTTTGCAAAATTTATAAATACTACCCACAACTATAATATTATCTCAAATTCACACCATAATATTAAAAATTATTTTGACAAAATTTAAATCTTTATTGATAAAATCTGAGGGTCTCTGATCTCCCTCCTTATGGAATTTAGCCCTCGAAATTAGAATGCGATACACAGTATTATAAAGAGATGAGGATACCTTGAATACCTTTATCGTTGAAAACATTAAATTCATTTTTGCAATCCTACCGAAGATATTCATTAACAATTCATCTTTTTCTGAATAAAAGATATACAAGCTGTAAAACCAATAATCTTTGAGACTCGACTTAATATTATCACAACCATGAATTATCCATGCACTACCTTCTTGGCTAAGGATATTCGTGTTTTCAATTCTGATCATGATTATCTTAGAATAATCGGTGGTCATAATCATACCAAGTCTATCAATGCACTTCTGCCAAAGATGACTTTTACCACATCCATGAATTAATATTTCATTCTTTGAGACTCATTTCGATAATTAATCCATATCATCGAATCATCCCGCACTTTCTGGCCGAGGATATTCATTTAGTATCACGACCACGAATTATCCATGCACTACGGCGAAGATAATCGTGTATTCATTAGTATCACGACCACAAATTATCCATCCACACTACTGACTAAAGATAATTGTGTATTCATTAGATATCACGACCACAAATTATCCATACTACGACCAAAGATAATTGTGTATTCATTAGTATCATTAGTATCGACCTAACAAATTATCCATACACTACGACCAAAGATAATTGTGTATTCATTAGTATCACGACCACAAATTATCCATACTACTACGACGAAGATAATTGTGTATTCATTAGTATCACGACCAAATTATCCATGCACTACGACCGAAAGATAATTGTGTATTCATTAGTATCACGACCACAAATTATCCATGCACTTTCTGCCAAAGATAATTGTGTTTTCAATTACGGTTATGATTATAGAAAACAATCCTCGATCATAATCATACCAAGTCCATCTATGCACTACTGAGCCATGAGATGACTTTCAACATAATATAAAGCATGAGGATAATGATATAAAGAATCAATCAAATGAGATAAAGGATAAATATTAAACATTTATAATATAATTTATCCGAGGATTCAAGAATATCCCCATGTTATCAATCACTTAATAATCTCATAATCTAATAACATTAATATTATAATAATATTTTAATCACTTCTTAAATTTATAAACAATTTATCTCAATTGTTTACGCTTTTACCATATAATGCATTTAATCATTCAAAATGCCATACTCATAAAATATCATCACCAATTATCAAATCCTCATCAAAAATATGTATATATATTCTATATAGGATTCTCTAGCCATAAAATCCTATTTTCAACTTTGTTACTTTCACATAACATATTTAACTCATATGTTAAGTAACTAAACTATTTTCATGAAAAATACCAAATTAGTCCCAAAAATATTTCTTTTCTGGGATTTAGCATAATATAGTCCCATAATGAAAATATATTTTTCTCGGAATTTTTAAAATTCATTTACTATTTTTCAAAAATCAATTTCTAATTAATTCCTTAAGAAATTAGCTACCTCAAGTTTAACTCCAAAAATTCCCAAATCTTGGAAGGACCTTACACATGTTAACGTGAACTTCTAGTTTAAATTTCATGGTCATCGGAGTTATAGAACTCCGGTTATAGCATTTTTCGTCGGAAAAACCTAAATATTGAAATAGTCATAACTTGCTCATTTTAAGTCAGAATGAGCTCATTTTTGGACAGGAGATACTTTATACCATATACCTTCATGTCCCAAAAGGCCAGAATTTTTCTCATAATTTAAGTGGCCGAAACAGCTCCTTAAAGTTTCTGGGCAGTAGCATTTTTGAAATTTACAGCTTTGGCCTCTTTTGCTAAAATCAGTCCACACAAAAATCTACAACACCTTTTTCAGTAATTCCACTTGGATTAGTTAGGTAACTCATAGATCTAACTCTAGGACTTGACCACATTCAAAAATTCAAAATATAATAAGAGATATGGTCAATTGAATTTCATGTTACGTTTTTCACCAAAATCTGATTTTCAACTCTTTGTGATTTCTAAGAAACTTTCATGTTTTTACATACTAACCAACATAACTCATCATAAAACTTACTAATACCACGAATACCCATGATTTTCATTATTCCAATGCTTTTATTATGACTTTCATCATAAACCACGTAAGCAGTTCATTTTAGTTGAAGAAATATTTGAGGTTTAAGAAATGGGTTTTTGTCTTTTGGGGGTCGATACAAAATTCGATTTCACGCGCTCTAGGGTAGGCTAGGAAATCTTCAAGAATACGTAAGAAATTTATTAATGATAGAAATATCATTCAAAAGCATTACTCTCATCCAAGACTTGGATAGTACATCACATTGATACCAACTGTGACTTCTATCCCTTAACCTAGATAGCACCTCACAATGATACCTATAAGCTTGCCATCTTCATTCACGATGTCGCCTACAGAAAGTTTGGCTTCGGTGCATTCCACACAAGGAAGTCAACATCGAAAGGTTCGGGGCTCTTTACTTATGGCTTGATATAACAGTGATTAACTTTAGGGTTTGGTTACTTTGAATTCGTATAATAGGTTGGTTATGAATATAAAAGCTAACAACCTTAAGAAAAGAATAATGAGTAGTTAATCAATCGTTTTTAAAAATTACCTCAAAGGCAAGTATTTTCAAAGAGATAAGATCGACGAAGTAGCGTGAAAGTGTTTATTTGAAACAACAAGATTAATAAGCGATGGAGGTATGAAGGTTTCTCCCAGCGAAGTTTTGATAGATAAATCAAAAGTCTAATTTCTCAGGAGTCAAATTTAAGCGTTGAGCGCAAGCAAGAGAGATAAAAGAATGGGTAGAACCAGGTATCTAATAAGGTATAGACTTCGCATGAGAATTTATAATTAACTAACGTGCTAACCGTTCGGTTACCCACTTTTGAGAAGTCACGAAAAACGCTCTTCCTGAAACCACCGACTTTGTTTTGTCCGTATCGCCTTTGGTGCCACTATCCCAGCTGGACTTGACTTTGGTGCACAACAAAATTGAGCTAAATTACTTTCTCTTCTTGCAATTTCCACTTCTATTATCTTTGCCATGATTACCCAGAAGTGGTTACCATTCTTAACGATAATTTTTCCCCACGATGGTTATCATTGTTACGATGGTGAATTGCCACGATTATGATTATTATCGTATTGTTGGTCGTTACCTTTTGTTTGAAGTGAATCAACACTCTCATGTGCTTCATTGCTTATCTCGGCATTTTCAGGATATCATTCTCAAACAACTTTGTCACAAAACAAGGGTTAATTAACATATCACATATTATCCCTATACTACGCCCGACCAATTAAATACCAAATAAATTTAGGTAGGTCATACTTGAAAGAATTCCCGTCTCTCCCCTCCTAGTTCTTATCTCACATCTCGGCCGGGGATCATATCCTAAGCTACGATACCAATTTGTGACTGGACACCAACTTGTGTCAACACCTCACATTAGTACTATCGACTTGCCAGCGAAAGAAAAGGCGTCCCCTACGGAGAGTGCGGGCGGTGCATTCCCCATCAACGAGGAAGTCACCGGTGAGAGGCTCGGGGCTCTTCACACTTATGGCTCGATACCTGTTGTGGCGCCCCAAAATTAGGTATCGTCACCCATCTTGGGTGCGCCACTTACATGGTACATAAATTCAAATACAACTTACTAATATAAGCGTAGGTATGCAATCTGACATAAAGCGTGAGTTTGAATACAAATATTGTCTACTAGATATTATACAAACTCAAAAGGAGTCCTCATTACAACTATTATCACACTATTTCACGAATAGTGAGGACTACTAATGCTATCCTACGGACCATTACTTCGTTCCCCAACTTCGTCCGGCTATGTTCTCATTTCACAGAGAAAACGGTGAAAAAAAGGTGAGCTCAACTAGCCCGATGAAGAAATATTATGACTAAGATAATGCAAAATAAATTATCATTAGCCTTCAACAAGTGTTAAAGCGATAAAATACAATAGACAACCGGTTTAAGCTGCGGTGAATAAGCAATCCATTAAAAGAGTCAAGTAGAGAATAAAGTCTACTATCTTTTAGGTTTTAAAAGTTTTCATCAATTTTTATCATTTGAGACTCGACAATAAATAAACCACCACATCTAATCATCCACGTACCACGGTCGAGGATTTTCATCAAATTATCAATAGTCATGACTATCTTAAAGAATCACCCCTGGTCATAATCATACCAAAAACTATCCATCATTGCATTACTGAACCCTTCGAGGACTTTTGTCACATCATTTATATCAAGTCGTGATTATCTTAGAATGATCCACGGTCATAATCATACTAAGTTCATCTATGCACGTAAGCGAAGATAACATAATATAACATGAGGATGATGACAATGACATAATAATTCAATAAAACAAGTTCAAGAATTATTTTATTCATGAATTAATAACATCCAAATTGTCGACGCAATCTTTGTTTTGTAGAGTAAAATTCAAGAATGATCGGAAGAATATTTCCATGAAAGATCTTTGGATGAAACGCAAATATCGAGGATATTCTACTAATTTCATAGAGTATAGAAGTCAAAGTTTTAAACATTTGGGTATAATAAATAATGGAATAACAAAAGAAATCACCGTGCATGCATGAGATTGCCGCATAGGCGAGTTATTCCAACAGAATAATAATAACGGAACGAGGTCGGTGAAATTCACACAAGCGAGGATGTTCAGCAGGATGATAAAGATGGAATAATAAATTTGAATAATAAACAATGGAACCGGTTAGGTGTAAAACACACTTGAGACAGGATATTCCAGCGAGAATAATAAATGTGGAATAATAAACAATGGAACCAGTTAGGAATTGTAAAACACACGATGCAGGATATTCCATTCAGAGTAATAATAAAGAATGGAATAATAGAAGAAGATCACCAAGTATAGGGGATCCAGCGATATCTGAGTTATTCAATGAGAATAAATAAGAATGGAATAACATAAAGATTTCACCAAGTATAGAAATGCCGCATATACGAGGTTATGTATAGGGTATATCACTTTTACGAGTTATTCAACGAGAATAATAGTGAATGGAATAATGAAGTTCTCTTGAAGAAAGAATAACAACACCACTACGTAGTAAAAGCTGAATATAGAAGTAGTGAAGTAGCGAGAATACTCTTCTTCTTTCTATATTTTTCTCTCTATAGCTTCTCTCTATAATTTTTCTCTCTCAGAGTTTCAATGAATTAAGAAAAGAAAATAATGAAGGAATGAGCTTCTATTTATAGGAAAATGGAATGCATAGTAACTAATCCATGAGCGGTCCAGATTGATTTACTTTAATCGACGGTCCATATTTAAAGAAAAATCTTTTAAATAAAATATAATATATTCTATTTATATAAAAACATTTTGTAAGACCGAAATTTTTTAAATAAAAGGAATTTCCTTTATTTATTATTTTGAAATAGTAAGGGTTGATTTGATTAATGTGGATAGTTAAGGGTTAAATCATAAATATTTCAAAATAAGCAGTGGTTATAAAATATTCATTTTGTGGGGAATATTCGTTTGGTCGTGGAATATTAAATGCTTGTCGGGGAATATCGGAATATTACGTCTTTGTGGTGCAACGGCAGTAATGACCATGTGTGGGCCCCATAACGGAAAGCGATTGGATGAGAAAAGCGACAAATATAAGTTGGTTAAAAATACTTGGCGTAGTTATTCACAGTTAAAACTGTTGGAATACAAATTGGTTAAAATCTGATGTCTGGCGTGGTTGCACGATAGCACTGCGGTATTGCATGTATTGTTGAATTATTGATCCTTACGTAAGAAAGGCACTACTCAATAATTTTCACAGTGAATTCTTATTCAATATTTTATTTTATTGATTCGATAATTCTTTGCGTTGATATTTTATATTATTGTTGTTGATAATTGTCGCTTTGCATTATCTCCATTATCGGATCAATAATTCATATTATTTGAATAATATTATTAGATAACATTATTGGTAATGTCTAGAAAGTTACATCGAGGAGAGGTTTGGTCACCTAATTGCGCTTGATGAGGAGAAATCCTTATCGGAAAGCCCCCTCTTTCCTGGGAACGGCCTGGTTGTCATAATTGTGATTCTGTAATATTATTTGTGAATAATTAATTATTGATTCATATGATAAAGAAATATTTATTTTATGTGGATATAAATGATGGATTTATTTATGTGGTTATAAATGAAGAAATTATTGTTGAGATGTTTTATCAGTATTTTATCAGATTGGAGGTATTAAAAATTAAATCAGGGGTTTTGAGATATATTGATGGGGTTATAATTTTTAATCCGACCGTTGGATTGTGGTAATTTTTGGGTATGTTATACATACATAAGTTGAGTATATGTCCACAAATTTTGAGCAGAATTAAAAATGCACGAATGATTTGTTATGAATTTTAAGAGGTGTGTGATTAGGAAATTAGGGTTATAATTGATTTTGGTGGAAAATTCTAGAATTGAGTGGGCCCCACTTGTGGTTGGTGAAGAAATGTGCTGAATTTTATTTCAAATGTGGTGGGTGGCAATAGTAGCGAGTAAAGCCATCGGTGTGAGTTGAGTCGAATGCAGCTTGGCGGGCTAACATTTTTTCTATAAATAGAGGGCTAAGTTAGAATTGAAAATCACACGAAACAAAGTTTTCTCTCTTTCTCTCTATATTATTGGCGTATTTTGTGAGTATTTAGATACTTTGAGAGTTCTTTATTTAGGTACAAGTTTCATTCAAACATCACTTGAGCCTTTCCTTAGAAATCTTGATTCTTTGAGGTAAGGGATATTATTTTTTTTTCGTAATGATATTATTTCTTGATATCATTATCTTTGAAATGTTGATCTGAAGTTTTTATCAAATTTGGAACTTTTTTTCATGTGGGGTTACTATTTATTCTATTGAGTTCTTATTCACGAGTTCTATTCACGATTCTTATTCATGAGTTCTTATTCACGATTCTTATTCACGAGTACTATTCATGAAGCGTGAAAATGTTTTTTGTGGAATTTACATCTTTGGTGTGTGAGTTACTATTCACGTATCGAAGACTATTCACGTATCTGACACTATTCACGTATCTGCACTATTCATCGAAAAATAAAATTTCTTCTTTTCGTCCAAAATATCTATTCTGGATACTAGCTTTGATTGTATCCGTGTTTTGATCATTCTTGAATTTTACACCACTATGATTATTTTTGAGGTATTGTTGGACATGGATAAAACAAAGTACGAATCATTAATCCTTAATCCTTGTCATTTTGTTTCCTTTGGATTTGTTCTTTAAAAATATTTTTCATCATCCTCGGTCTTAAATGATGATATTATTGAATATCTTTGGCACGTGTAGTGCAAAAGATGAATGATTTCTGAAGAATATCTTTGGCACGTAGTGCAAAGATGAGCAGTGTTTAAATGAACATGACCAATGATGAATATCTTTGGCCTGTAGTCAAAAGATGAATGATTTTGAAGAATATCTTTGGCCTTTAGTGCAAAAGATGAGCAGTTGTTGAGATGAACATGATGGATTGATGAATATCTTTGGCTGTAGTGCAAAGATGAATATTTGATTTGAGATGAATATTGATTGATGTTACGAGGATAAAATATTGATGATGGAATTTGTTAAATTCATAGATTATAGTAGATTTCATTCTCTACGTAACTCTTCTATGAATTATTATTTCATTGCGAATATTGATCCGAAACTTGTTATCTATTGTGATTCTATCAGATTTTTCCTGTTGAAGACTAACGATAATTTGTTGTATATTATCTTAGTCATAGTATTCTTTTCTTGGGCTAGTTGAGCTCACCCTTTTCCTTGTTGTTCCATTTTCTTCTCGGGAGGCGAGAATGTAGCAGTCTTAGTGGGGTATGGAATGAAGGTTCTAGAGAGTTGTTTAGTAGTCCTCACCATTTTTGTAAAATAATGTATCAATAATTATGATGGGGATTTATTTATTTGCGTGTGGATATTGTCTAGAAGACAATATTATATTTAAACTCACGATATATATATTGTCGTATTTCACACGACATTTGTATTATTGAAGTTGTAGTTTGTTTTTGTACCATGTATTTGGCGACTCGAGAATGGGTGTTGTGTATACCTATTTTGGGGGCGTCACGGTTAATATCGAGCTTAGGGATATGATCTCTGGCGGAGATCGGGGAATAAAACTAGGAGGAGAGGCGAGTAAATCCTTCATTTAGTGTGTCTACTAAGCTTATTTGTTGGTTGGTCGTATTATAGGGGTATTATGTGATTTGTTAATTTATTTAATTAACCCTTGTTTTATGATAGTTTTTTAGAATGGGTCTGCGGAAGCGTTAACAATGGAGTGAATGAGATCGTGGAGACACCTCTAATATTGACAACGAGGATAATGTGATGTCGAGCGAAGAAGGAATTAGAGATATCCATGTGGTGAGTGAAGAATTGATAGTTGCACGAGATAATCGCAGAGGTAGGTAAATTGGTGTGAGTGAGGAAGAAGAAGAAGAAGAGGTACTGAAGAGAGTTTATTAGAGGTATTTTATGATCGAAATATAGAATTGCAAAATCGTATTCATGAGTTAGAAGAAGAAAGGCTAAAGAATTGCGAGGCAATCGTGGAGCAAAAGGATCAACGATTCAAGCTTGTGTTACCCGTCGTGATGCTTGAGCGAAGCACTCTTTGGCGAGTATAAGATGATAAAAGTGGAATCGAAATTTGAAAGAAGAAATAAGCGAGCAGTGAGAATGAGTGATGCATGGGTAAAAATGCTGACAGCGTTGATATTATGGAAAGAGATGTCAATCTAAAAGAGAAGATTTAACGATGACGGGAAGGCGTCGGAAGAACAACATCGGCACCATCAACAAATTCTAGGGAAGAGAACGATCGCCCGGTTAGATGCTACTGAGATGTGGAGAGGAGGGACATATAAGGTTGGCTGTTCAAAGCCTTCCAAGGTATATTTATAATTGTGGAAAAAGAAGGACATATCGCTCGAGATTATGCGATATCGAAACCCGATCCAGCGTGAATGGTGACTCAAAAGGATGTCGAAGAAAAGTCAAAAGTCAGCGGTTCTTGGAAGGCGTTTGTCGTGGCCGGTCAAAATGCGAGGAAACGAGCGAAGTTAGCACGGGTTAGTTAATTATAAATTCTTGCGAAGTTTATACCTTACTGAGATCTGGGTTCTACCCATTCTTTTATCTCTCTTGCTTTTGCGCTCAGCGTTTGAACTTGACTACGGAGAAATTAGACTTTGACCTATTTATGGAGAATCAGTTAGGAGAAACTTTCATTACATCTGTTGTTTAGAAATCTTGTTTGATTCAGGTTGGCACTATCACATTACACATTAACCTTATTTCTATAGAGATATTTGCTTTTGATGTGATTTTAAGGTTAACTACTCATCATGCCAAATTGATTGCTTTTGTAAGGTTGTTAGTTTTTATATTCCTAAGCAACCTGTTATTCGAATTCAAGCAATCAAACCATTGTAATCAAACATTTTCATATCAAGCCATGAAGTCATTCGTTTATTATGGATGTCAAGTTTTCTTAGTCCATGTTATGGATTTGAATAAAGACACGTCAGATTTGAATAATATTCCTGTTGTTATTGATTTTTCCTGCAGTATTTCCTGAAGAATTTCTTGGCTTACTCCCAAAGCCTGATATTAAATTTTGTATCGACTTTGAACCCGGTACAAAACTCATTTCTAAAATCTCATATCGAATGGCTCTATTGAACTTGAGGAGTTAAAAATTCAACTATAAATTTGGTACTGAGCCTTTATCTTGTGACTTCCTTTGTGGAATTCACTAAAGCAGAACTCTCTGTGGGGGCGTCATATTCGATGCGATAGTAAAGCGATAGGTGTCATTGTGACGTCTTTATCCAAGATTGGGATATGAGTCGCGATTGAGAAAGCAACCTAAGTCGAGAATCGAAATACGTAGTTTTCTGAGGCTTAGTTGGTTATTATCGGAGATTCGTGGAAGGATTTTCTTGAATCGCTATTCAGATTAACTTAAGGTGACTCGAAAGAGTTACAAAATTGAATGTATGAGCGAGGAATGCGAGAAGATTTTCCAAGAGCTCAAGAGGAGACTCATTTTGCACATATTCTAACCATACCATCTTGGAAAAGCGAGCGTGGTAGGCGACGCGTTGAGTAGAAGAAGATCATATCACGAATCTGAGTACGAGCGAGTGCGATGATGTCATTATAATTTACATATAATAGAGATGGAGATGACTTTAATAGATAAAAGTTAAGGTTGCTCGAGCCACCAGGCCGGAGGCGATGCGTATGAAGAAGAAAGTACAAGAAGGAGCTATTAGGAGCGAGAATTGATGAAGAAGGAATACTTGAGTCCACTCTAGACTTTGTGTTCTAACGACTCGATTTGAAGTATAAGATTATGATGGAGGCACACAATACGCCATTTGCAATCCATCTGGAAGTACTAAAATGTATCGTGATCTTGACATACATTTTGGTGGAACAATATGAAGAGAGATTGCAAAGTTTATCTCGATGTGTTTAACTTGCCCGGCGTGTAAAGGCGGAGCATCTTGTACCTAAGGGTCCGTTGCAACCACTTGAGATTAGGAATGGAAGTGGGAACACATTACTATAGATTTCGTTACGGGTCTTCCTACGGTTTCTCAAGGCATCAATGCTATTTGGGTTATTGTTGATAGATTAACCAAGTCTGCTCATTTTCTTGCCGATCTGGAGACTTATTCCTTGAGCGTTTTGCTTTAGTATATGCGTGAATGAGATTGTGAAGTTGCATGGCATACTGTATCCATAGTTTTGGATCGTGACCCAAGATTCACTTCAAGATTTTGGGTTAACTTGCAAAAAGCTATGGAGCGCAATTTGCGATTTAGTTTGGCTTACCATCCTCAAGCGGATGGGCAATCGAAAGGACTACTCAAACTCTTGAAGATATATTAAAACTCGTGTCCTAGATTTCAAAGGAAGTTGGGATAAGTACTTGCCATTGGTGGAATTCTCATACAACAATAGTTATTAAACAAATATAGGCATGGTTCCATTGAAGCATTATATGGACAAAAAATGTCATTTCTCGATATGTTGGGATGAGGTGGGTGAAGCAACATTGTTGGGACCGAGTTAATACATATGACTAATGATTCGATAAGCGTATACAAAGCGGCACAAGATCGACAAAAGAGTTATGCGGATCTTCATCGAAAGGGCGTGGAATTTAATGTAGGGGATCATGTATTGTTGCGAGTTGCTCCATGGAAGGAGTTACAAGATTTGGGAAGAGAGGAAAGCTCAATCCACGATTTATTGGTCCATTTCAAATTCTTGACCGAGTAGGAAATGTAGCCTATAGACTTGCGTTACCTCAGTATGTCTCGTGTTCATAATGTGTTTCACATATCGTACTTCGTAAATATGTGAAAGACCGAACCACGTTATTGAGTTAGAAGCAGGACGAGATAATAGAAGACTTAACGTATGAGGAGGTACTATCAAGATCTTGGATAGGAAGGAGCATGTCCCTACTGTATGAAAGGTCATACCACAAGTTAAAGTTTTGTGGAGGAATCATGCTATAGAGAAATGACACAGGAATTGGAAAGCGGAAATGAAAGCGAGGTATCCTCACCTTTTGAAACACACAAGTCGCGTCACGTCGATTTCGAGGGACGAAATTTCATAAGGAGGGAGGTTGTAAGACCCGAAAATTTTTTAAATAAAAAGGAATTTCCTTTATTTATTATTTTGAAATAGTAAGGGTTGATTTGATTAATGTGGATAGTTAAGGGTTAAATCATAAATATTTCAAAATAAGCAAGTGGTTATAAAATATTCATTTTTGTCGGGGAATATTCGTTTGGTCGTGGAATATTAAACGTCTTTGTCGGGGAATATTAAATGCGACAGTAGCGACCATGTGTGGAGCCCCATAACGTGAAAGCGATTGGATGAGGAAAGCGACAAATATAAGTTGGTTAAAAAAATAGCTTGGCGTAGTTATTACAGAATTAAAATGTTGGAATACGATTGGTTAAAATACGATGTCTGGCGTGGTTACGCGAGTAGCTGCGGTATTTGCAGTATTGTTGAATTATTGATCCTTACGTGAGAAGGCCTTACTCAATAATTTTCACATGTAATTCTTATTCGATATTTTATTTTATTGATTGATAATTCTTTGCGTTGATATTTTATATTATTGTTGTTCGATAATTGTCAACGCACATTATCTCCATTATCGGATCAATAATTCATATTATTTGAATAATATTATTAGATAACATTATTGGCAATGTCTAGAAAGTTACATCGAGGAGAGGTTTGGTCACCTAATTGCGCGCGAGTGAGGAGAAATCCTTATCGGAAAGCCCCCTTTCTGAGGAGCGGCTGGTTGTCATAATTGTGATTACGTAATATTATTTGTGAATAATTAATTATTGATTCATATGATAAAGAAATATTTATTTTATGTGGATATAAATGATGGATTTATTTATGTGGTTATAAATGAAGAAATTATTGTTGAGTGTGTTTTATCGGTATTTTTACCAGTTGGAGGTATTAAAAATTAAATCGGGGTTTTGAGATATATTGCGGGGATTATAATTTTTAATCCGATAGTTGGATTGTAGTAATTTTTGGGTATGTTATACATACATAAGTTGAGTATATGTCCACAAATTTTGAACCGTTAAAAATGCACGAATGATTTGTTATGAATTTTAAGAGGTGTCGATTAGGAAATTAGGGTTATAATTGATTTTGGTGGAAAATTCTAGAATTGAGTGGGCCCCACTTGTGGTTGGTGAAGAAATGTGCTGAATTTTATTTCAAATGTGGTGGGTGGCAATAGTAGCGAGTAAAGCCATCGGTGTGTCAAAGTCGAAATGCCTTGGTAGGCTAACATTTTTCTATAAATAGAGGGCTAAGTTAGAATTGAAAATCACACGAAACAAAGTTTTCTCTCTTTCTCTCTCTATATTATTGAGGCGTATTTTGTGAGTATTTAGATACTTTGAGAGTTCTTTATTCGATTACAAGTTTCATTCAACATCACTTGAGCCTTTCCTTAGAAATCTTGATTCTTTGAGGTAAGGGATATTATTTTTTTCGTAATGATATTATTTCTTGATATCATTATCTTTGAAATATTGATCTGAAGTTTTATCAAATTTGGAACTTTTTTCATATCGGGTTCTTATTCATGAGTTCTTATTCACGAGTTACTATTCATGAGTTCTTATTCACGAGATTCTTACTTCACGAGTACTATTAAGTCTATGAAGCGTGAAAATGTTTTTTTGTGGAATTTCTATCTTTTGGTGTCGAGAGTTACTATTCACGTATCTCGGACTTTATTCACGATATCTGACACTATTCACGTATCGGCACTATTCATCGAAAAATAAAATTTCTTCTTTTCGTCCAAAATATCTATTTTGGATACTAGCTTTGATTGTATCCATGTTTTGATCATTCTTGAATTTTACACCACTATGATTATTTTTGAGGTATTGTTGGACATGGATAAAAAAAAAGTACGAATCATTAATCCTTAATCCTTGTCATTTTGTTTCCTTTGGATTTGTTCTTTAAAAATATTTTCATCATCCTCGGTCTTAAATGATGATATTATTGAATATCTTTGGCTTTGTAGTGCAAAGATGAATGATTTCTGAAGAATATCTTTGGCTGTAGTGCAAAGATGAAGCAGTGTTTAAATGAACATGATGAATCGATGAATATCTTTTGTCTGTAGTGCAAAGAAGATGAATGATTCTGAAGAATATCTTTGGCCTTTAGTGCAAAGATGAGCAGTTGTTGAGATGAACATAATGGATTGATGAATATCTTTGGCACGTAGTGCAAAGATGAATATTTGATTTGAGATGAATATTGATTGATGTTCTGAGGATAAAATATTGATGATGAATTTATTAAATTCATAGATTATAGTAGATTTCATTCTCTACGTAACTCTTCTATGAATTATTATTTCATTGCGAATATTGATACGAAACTTGTTTCTATCATTGTATTCTATCGATTTTTTCCTGTTGAAGACTAACGATAATTTGTTGTATATTATCTTAGTCATAGTAGTATTCTTCTTGGGCTAGTTGAGCTCACCCTTTTCCTTGTTGTTCCATTTTCTTCTCGGGAGGCGAGAATGTAGCGAGTCTTAGTCGGGGTATGGAATGAAGGTTCTAGAGAGAGTTGTTTAGTAGTCCTCACCATTTTTGTAAAATAATGTATCAATAATTATGATGGGGATTTATTTGCGTGTGGATATTGTCTAGAAGACAATATTATATTTAAACTCACATTATATATATGTAGTATTTTTACGACATTTGTATTATTGAAGTTGTAGTTTGTTTTTGTACCATGTATTTGGCGATTTCGGAATGGGTGTGTGTGTATACCTATTTTGGAAACAATCAAATTTACTATGCAAACACTATGCAATACTATGCAAAACACTATGCAAAAATACTATGCAACACTACGCATAATAAAATATAATATATTCTATTTATAGAATAACTTTAATAAAGTATTCTATTTTATATAAAAAGATGTTTTCGCATTTTATTACGTTAATAATACGAATAAAACAAAACGTCATTATCATTATAATAATTCATATTATTAATCGACAATAATGGAATCAAAGGTGAGTGACTTCACATAAGCATCAATAATCAATACCGTGTGTTCTTATGCAACCACACGTATCGACATCGCATTTTTTTACTAGAGTAGTTCAGCGGTAACTACTAGTAAAACTTCCGCCGTTATTTTAATAAAATATTTTTGTCGTTTTTCTCAATCAAGCAATAATTACATTGTGGGTCCACCTGATGATTGGTAGTTGTATTGAATATTCCACCGCTAAACCGAATATTCCCAGACCAATCGAATATAATATAACCACTTGCATACTTTGCAAAATTTATAAATACTACCCACAACTATAATATTATCTCAAATTCACACCATAATATTAAAAATTATTTCGACAAAATTTAAATCTTTATTGATAAAATCGGGGTCTCACAATCTCCCTCCTTATGGAATTTAAGCCCTCGAAATTAGGGTGCGATACACTGGTATTATAAAGAGATGAGGATACCTTGAATACCTTTATCGTTGAAAACATTAAATTCATTTTTGCAATCCAGGCCAAAGATATTCATTAACAATTCATCTTTGCACACTACGAGGCCAAAGATATACAACCGTAAAACCAATAATCTGAGACTCGACAATAGTATCACAACCATGAATTATCCATACACATCTTGGCTAAGGATATTCGTGTTTTCAATTCTGATCATGATTATAAAGAATAATCCGTGGTCATAATCATACCAAGTCTATCAATGCACTACTGACCAAAGATGACTTTTACCACATCCATGAATTAATATTTCATTCTTTGAGACTCAAATTTCAATAATTAATCCATATCATCGAATCATCCCCTTACTACGGCCGAGGATATTCATTCGTATATCACGACCACGAATTATCCATACTACGACCAAAGATAATCGTGTATTCATTAGTATCACGACCACAAATTATCCATGCACTACTGACCAAAGATAATTGTGTATTCATTAGTATCACGACCACAAATTATCCATGCACTACTACTAAAGATAATTGTGTATTCATTAGTATCACGACCACAAATTATCCACGACTACTACCGAAGATAATTGTGTATTCATTAGTATCACGACCACAAATTATCCATGCACTACTGGCCAAAGATAATTGTGTTTTCAATTACTGAGTTATGATTATACCGAACAATCCCACGATCATAATCATACCAAGTCCATCTATACTATTCTGTGCCACGAGATGACTTTCAACATAATATAAGCGTGAGGATAATGATATAAAGAATCAATCAAATGAGATAAAGGATAAATATTAAACATTTATAATATAATTTATCCAGATTCAAGAATATCCCCATGTTATCAATCACTTAATAATCTCATAATCTAATAACATTAATATTATAATAATATTTTAATCACTTCTTAAATTTATAAACAATTTATCTCAATTGTTTACGCTTTTACCATATAATGCATTTCATCATTCAAAAAATGCCATACTCATAAAATATCATCACCAATTATCAAATCCTCATCAAAAATATGCATATATTCTATATAGGATTCTCTAGCCATAAAATCCTATTTTTTCAACTTTGTTACTTCACATAACATATTTAACTCATATGTTAAGTAACTAAACTATTTTCATGAAAAATACCAAATTAGTCCCAAAATTATTTCTTTTCTGGGATTTAGCATAATATAGTCCCATAATGAAAATATATTTTTCTCGAATTTTAAAATTCATTTACTATTTTTCAAAAATCAATTTCTAATTAATTCCTTAAGAAATTAGCTACCTCAAGTTTAACTCAAAAATTCCCAAATCTTGGAAGGACCTTACACATGTTAACGTGAACTTCTAGTTTAAATTTCATGGTCATCGGAGTTATAGAACTCGGTTATAGCATTTTAAATCGGAAAAACCTAAATATTGAAATAGTCATAACTTGCTCATTTTAAGTCGGAATGAGCTCATTTTTGGACAGGAGATACTTTATACCATATACCTTCATGTCCCAAAAGGCCAGAATTTTTCTCATAATTTAAGTGGCCGAAACAGCTCCTTAAAGTTTCTGGGCAGTAGCATTTTGAAATTTACAGCTTTGGCCTCTTTTGCTAAAATCAGTCCACAAAAATCTACAACACCTTTTCAGTAATTCCACTTGGATTAGTTAGGTAACTCATAGATCTAACTCTAGGACTTGACCACATTCAAAAATTCAAAATATAATAAGAGATATGGTCAATTGAATTTCATGTTCGTTTTTCACCAAAATCGATTTTCAACTCTTTGTGATTTCTAAGAAACTTTCATGTTTTACATACTAACCAACATAACTCATCATAAAACTTACTAATACCACGAATACCCATGATTTTCATTATTCCAATGCTTTTATTATGACTTTCATCATAAACCACGTAAACAGTTCATTTAGTTGAAGAAATATTTGAGGGTTTAAGAAATGGGTTTTATCTTTGATCGTCAATACAAAATTCGATTTCACGCCTAGGGTAGGCTAGAAATCTTCAAGAATACGTCAAGAAATTTATTAATGATATAAATATCATTCAAAACTGTTACTCTCATCCAAGACTTGGATAGTACATCACATTGATACCAACTGTGACTTCTATCCCTTAACCTAGATAGCACCTCACAATGATACCTATAAACTTGCCATTTTCATTCACGATGTTGCCTACAGAAAGTTTGGCTTCGGTGCATTCCACACAAGGAAGTCAACATCGAAAGGTTCGGGGCTCTTTACTTATGGCTTGATATAACAGTGATTAACTTTAGGGTTTGGTTACTTTGAATTCAGTATATGAGGTTGGTTATGAATATAAAAGCTAACAACCTTACGAAAAGAATAATGAGTAGTTAATCAATCGCTTTTAAAAATTACCTCAAAGGCAAGTATTTTCAAAGAGATAAGATCGACGAGTAGCGTGAAAGTGTTTATTTGAAACAACAAGATTAATAAAGCGAGTGGAGGTAACGAAGGTTTCTCCCAACGAAGTTTCAATAGATAAATCAAAGTCTAATTTCTCCGAGTCAAATTTAAGCGTTGAACGCAAGCAAGAGAGATAAAAGAATGGGTAGAACCGGTATCTAATAAGGTATAGACTTCATGAGAATTTATAATTAACTAACTAACTGTGCTAACTTCGTTCGGGTTACCCACTTTTGAGAAGTCACGAAAAACGCTCTTCTGAAACCAACGACTTTGTTTTTGTCAGTATCCGCCTTTGGTGCCACTATCCCAATTTGGACTTGATTTTGATTGCACAACAAAATTGAGCTAAATTACCTTCTCTTCTTGCAATTTCCACTTCTATTATCTTTGCCATGATTACCACATCAAGTGGTTACCATTCTTAACATGATAATTTCCCCACGATGGTTATCATTGTTCGATAGCCGTTGCCACCAAAGTATGATTATTATCGTATTGTTGGTCGTTACCTTTTTGTTTGAAATTTGAATCAACACTCTCATGTGCTTCATTGCTTATCTCGGCATTTTCGGATATCATTCTCAAACACCTTTGTCACAAAACAAGGGTTAATTAACATATCACATATTATCCCTATACTACGACCACCAATTAAATACCAAATAAATTTAGGTAGGTCATACTAGCGAAGGAATTCCCCGTCTCTCCCTCCTAGTTCTTATCTCACATCTCGTACCTGGGATCATATCCTAAGCTCGATACTAAGCTGTGACTCGACACCAACTTGTGTCAAGACCTCACATTAGTACTATCGACTTGCCACCGAAAGAGGCAGGTCCCCTACTGAGATCGGCCCGGTGCATTCCCCATCAACAGAAGTCACCGGTGAGAGGCTCAGGGCTCTTCACACTTATGGCTCTCGATACCAAGTGTGGCGCCCCCAAAATTAGGTATCGTCACCCATCTTGGGTCGCCACTTACATGGTACATAAATTCAAATACAACTTACTAATATAAGCGCCGTGTACAATATAAACATAAAGCGTGAGTTTGAATACAAATATTGTCTACTAGATATTATACAAACTCAAAAGGAGTCCTCATTACAACTATTATCACACTATATATCACGAGAATAGTGAGGACTACTAATGCTATCCTCTCGGACCATTACTTACGTTCCCGGCTTCGTCCCGGTATGTTCTCATTTCTCAAGAGAAACGGTGAAAAAAAAGGTGAGCTCAAACTAGCCCGAAGAAGAAATATTATGACTAAGATAATGCAAAATAAATTATCATTAGCCTTCAACAGCGGTGTTAAGCGATAAAATACAATGAACAACCGGTTTAAGCTGCTGATGGAATAAGCAATCCATTAAAAGAGTCAAGTAGAGAATAAAGTCTACTATCTTTTAGGTTTTAAAAGTTTTCATCAATTTTTATTCGAGACTCGATTTTAATAAATAAACCACCACATCTAATCATCCCTCGCACTACCACGGTCGAGGATTTTCATCAAATTATCAATAGTCGTGACTATCTAGAATCACCCCAGTCATAATCATACCAAAAACTATCCATCATTGCATTACAGAAGCCAATCGAGGACTTTTGTCACATCATTTATATCAAGTCATGATTATCTTAGAATGATCCCAGGTCATAATCATACTAAGTTCATCTATGCACGTAAGCCAAAGATAACATAATATAACATGAGGATGATGACAATGACATAATAATTCAATAAAACAAGTTCAAGAATTAAGTTATCCAGAACTAATAACATCCAAACTGTCAACATGATCTTTGCTTTGTAGAGAGTAAAATTCAAGAATGATCGGAAGAATATTTCTATGAAAGATCTTTGGATGAAACGCAAATATCGAGGATATTCTACTAATTTCATAGAGTATAGAAGTCAAAGTTTTAACTTATTTGGGTATAATAAATAATGGAATAACAAAAGAAATCACCGTGCATGCGGTACTTAGATGGCGAGTTATTCAACAGAATAATAATAACGGAACCGGTCGTTGAAATTCACGCAAGCGAGGATGATCCAATGAATAATAAATTTGAATAATAAACAATGGAACCGGTTAGGTGTAAAACACATGAGATGAGGATATTCCAACGAGAATAATAAATGTGGAATAATAAACAATGGAACGGTCAAATTGTAAAACACATGATGAGGATATTCCAATGAGAATAATAAAGAATGGAATAAATGAAGAAGATCACCAAGTATAGGGGATTCAGCGTATCTGAGTTATTCAGCAGAATAAATAAGAATGGAATAACATAAGGATTTCACCAAGTATAGGAAATGCCGCATATACAAAGTTATGTATAGGGTATATCACTTTTTTGAGTTATTCCAAGCAGAATAATAGTGAATGGAATAATGAAGTTCTCTTCAAGAAGAAAGAATAACACCCCCTACCAAGTAAAAAGAAATGAATATAGAAGTAGTGAAGTAGCGAGAATACTCTTCTTCTTTCTATTTTTTCTCTATAAGCTTCTCTCTATAATTTCTCTCTAGAGTTTCAATGAATTCGTAAGAAAATAATGAAGGAATGAGCTTCTATTTATAGGAAAATGGAATGCATAGTAATTAATCCATTTAAGCGGTCAGATTGATTTACTTTAATCGGCGGTCCATATTTAAAGAAAAATCTTTTAAATAAAATATAATATATTCTATTTATATAAAAACATTTTACTATCTGCAAACACTACGCAATACTATGCAAAAACACTATGCAAAATACTATATGCAACACTATGCGTAATAAAATATAATATATTCTATTTATAGAATAACTTTAATAAAGTATTCTATTTTATATAAAAAATGTTTACATTTTATTACGTTAATAATACTGAATAAAACAAAACGTCATTATCATTATAATAATTCATATTATTAATCGATGATAATGGAATCAAATGAGTGACTTCTCACATAAAGCATCAATAATAAATACCGGTATTATTCTTATGCAACCACTGCGTATTCGCACTTTTACTTTACTTCTTAGAGTAGTTCAACGGTAACCACGGTAAAACTTCCGCCGTTATTTTAATAAAATATTTTTGTCGTTTTCTTAATCAAACAATAATTACATTGTGGGGTCCACCAATGATTGGTAGTTGCATATAATATATTCCTGCTAAATAGAATATTCCCCACCAATCGAATATAATATAACCACTTGCATACTTTGCAAAATTTATAAATCTACCCACAACTATAATATTATCTCAAATTCACACCATAATATTAAAAATTATTTAAACAAAATTTAAATCTTTATTGATAAAATCTGGGGTCTCACGAGGAGGAGGTGGAGAGGAGTGGGTGGGGAGGGAGTGACAGGAGGAGGTGGAGGCGGGAGGAGGGGAGGAGGAGGAGGAGGGAGGCGGGAGGCGGGAAGAGGAAGGAGGGAGGAGGGAGGAGGAGGGAGGAGGCGAGGAGGAGGAGGAGGCGGGAGGAAAGGGAGGGGTGGGGAGGAGTGGCGGGAGGAGGTGGAGGTGGAGGTGAGGCGGGAGTAGGGAGGAGGAGGAGGGGGCGGGAGGCGGGAGGAGGAAGGAGGCGGAGGAGGGGGAGGCGGAGGAGGTGGAGGGGAGGCGGGAGGTGGGAGGGGTTTGGTTATATATATATATATATATATATATATATATATATATATATATAACTACAAATATATAGATGAGAAGAGAGAGAAGAAGTTATGGGTATAACTAATCCATAAATTAATGAATCCTAATTGAATACTAATTCCTTAAATTAAGGAATCCTAAATGGACTAGAATTATAAATAAATATGGTAGTGTATTAGTTGTGTAAAAGTTTTATGAGGGCACTTTTGTTATAATTTTTTTTAAAAATGTAATAGAATATGTAAATCACCCTAAAATTTAAGGAATGAATTTGTCTATATATGGGTAGCTAAATGCAGTAGTATTCATGTGTACATGTGATACTTGCTTCTGGTTTGGGCCTTTCGGGTTAGGTTAAACACAGGGAAAGAGCTAGGGAGAATAATTGTGTGCGCTTGCGCTTGCGCTTGCTTAACGGCTAAAACTATCAATAATAATTATAGGCCGAATCACCCTCCGTAAAACCAGTAATCAAGAAGCAGAAGCGGACCCCACATGTTTAGTTTAATCACATTATTTCCCCCCGCAATTCTCTCCTAGTCTCCTTTATATACCCCTCATTTTCTCTTCTCCCCCACGCCTTCACATTCTCCCTCTTTCTTTCCTTCTACCCCAGTCCCCACTACACTACACTACTTACTTCTTCCAAGAAAAGAAAAGAAAAGAAAAAGGAATGGCAATTACTCCTCTTTCATCATCCTCTCTAGATCTCCTCTTTCTTTTCTCTCTCTTCCTAATCCCGTCCCTCATTTCCTCCTCCCAAGTACAAGACCCTGATCTAGTTGTCCACCAAGTACATAGGTAAATACGTACCATATTGACACATTATATTTTGCTAAATTTACTACTATGTGTATATAACAGTTGTGCCTAATAGAGAGAAAACAATAAATAAGATGTAGACGACTCGATCAGTTACTTCTTTTTTTTATATAGTACTATAGAACTTTGCTAATGCACGTAGAACTATTCTTTACATTGTGAGCTACCAATGTATGTCATTTTTTAATTTAATTCCTAATGCAGAAACATTAATGAATCAAGGAGGAACTTGGGTTATTTCTCTTGTGGAAGCGGCAACCCAATCGACGACTGCTGGCGGTGCGACCCTAATTGGGAAAAGAACCGACAGCGGCTAGCCGATTGTGCCATTGGATTCGGTAAGAACGCCATTGGCGGTAAAGGCGGTAAATTTTACTTAGTCACCGACTCCGGCGATGACAATCCGGTGACCCCAAAGCCGGGAACTCTCCGGCACGCCGTGATTCAAGACAAGCCGTTATGGATCATTTTTCAACGTGACATGGTGATCAAGTTAAAGGAAGAGCTCATAATGAATTCGTTCAAAACTATTGATGGGAGGGGAGCTAGTGTGCACATTGCGGGTGGTCCATGCATTACCATACAATACGTGACAAATATTATTATTCACGGAATAAATATTCACGACTGTAAGCAAGGTGGGAATGCTATGGTGCGGAGCTCCCCACGGCACTTTGGGTGGAGGACCATATCGGACGGTGATGGGGTGTCAATATTTGGTGGGAGCCACGTGTGGGTGGATCATTGCTCGTTGTCCAACTGCCAAGATGGGTTGATTGATGCTGTAATGGGGTCCACGGCTATCACGATATCGAACAATTACATGACCCACCATGATAAGGTGATGCTGCTGGGGCACAGTGATTCCTATGGTCAAGACAAGAACATGCAGGTCACTATTGCCTTCAATCACTTTGGAGAAGGCCTTGTTCAAAGAATTCCTAGGTATTAAAAAAAATAGAGAAATTTAAAATCCCCTCCCTCCGCTATTTATATTATCTTATTTAATTTCCTCCTTTTAAGTATGATGAATGAATATATTCAATGGTACTGCATGCAGATGTAGACATGGATACTTCCACGTGGTGAACAACGACTACACCCATTGGGAAATGTATGCAATTGGAGGGAGTGCTTCACCCACAATTAACAGCCAAGGCAACAGATTTCTTGCACCCGACAGAAGATTTAGCAAAGAGGTGAGTGAATATAGAAATATTGATGGCCAAATTTCCAATAAAGTATGAACCAGCAGTGGGACATGAGATAAAGTAATGGATATTGGAGTGTAAATCCTATATATCTAGCTAGCTAGCTAGCTACTTATAACTAGTATCAGAATCAAAGAGTCCAATATATTTTACTTTATCAAACATATTTCTAACTAACTAGTGTATTTAGTTGTTGAATTAAATGTTTTGATCGAGCAGGTGACAAAACATGAGGATGCACCACATAGCAAATGGAAGAACTGGAATTGGAGGTCAGAAGGGGATTTGATGTTGAATGGTGCATATTTTACGCCATCAGGTGCGGGTGCTTCGTCAAGTTATGCTCGGGCTTCAAGCCTGGGAGCCAAACCCTCCTCGCTTGTTCGTTCGCTTACAAGTGGGTCGGGTGTTCTTAACTGCAGGAAGGGTTCTCGCTGCTAATCCACGACGTCCGACCCAAGCATTACGTACTCCACTACTATTAACAAGACCAAGACTATATATATATATATATATATATATATACATACAATTAAATATACCTACGTACCCAGCTAGCTATTAATATTATTCAAGTTTGATTTGGTGTTAGCTAGCTAGAAAAATTGGGGGAGGAAAAGTAGTACAATTAGGGCTCATTTAGAAGTCTAATAAGCTAGTTAGGCAGCAGTTGTGCTGCTTGGGATTTACTACTTTCTTGCCTCCAAATTTGTTTGTTTGTTAGGGTTTTTTTTCTTTTTCTTTTTTTTACTTTTATTGTCAAATACAACCTCAGCTTGTTACTCTGACAAGTATTGGGAGTTTTGTGCCACTCTTAATAGTCCAGACTCCAGAGAAAGCAAGTATAGAAGTGTTGATATATAAATATTGTTAAATATTATATATATGTTATCCTGTAGTAACTTTATTGCTTTACTTATATATGCATGAATTAATGAAATTTCTCTCTTGCTCATGTTACTACTTCCTTCGTCCCGACTTATGTTTTTATGCGCACACTACATGGAATTAGAATGTAAAAATAAAATTATTTGTATCAAAAATTTTGATACAAATAATTTTTATATAATATTTTAATACACTTAAATTATATTTTAGGAGGCAAAAGCTTCCTTTCTTTTATGGGATTGAAAATTTTTATTTAGAAGTTTGTTATATATATGACGATAATTTAAATCGATATTAAATATTAAAAAAATATATGATAATCGTTAACGCTACTTGAGGGATCTTACACGCCCCAATCACGTAAGACGCCTCGATGATCGCAAGAAAAACACGATAAACACCACAAGCTTCGACGGGCGGTTAAAGTGAGGATAGCTCAGCGAGAGTCGATATATGTGTTTCTACAAGGTTAAACAATGGAGGAATATAATGTCTAGTGTCTTGAGAGAAAAAATAATTCTTTGTGTATATGTGATTATGAATGAAGAAGTGTATGAGAGCGCACTCTTTGTGAAGACTTCCTTGCTAAGTTATACTCTCTTTTTTTGGATTACAAGGCCACCCACTATTATTACGACACACCCTTGATCGATGGGTTCCACCGAATTGCATATAGTTTATCCAACGCTTTTTGGTGCTTTCCCACGTAGCGTAGGTTATAATCCCATCCACATTAATGCATGTGAGGTTCTCTAGTCAACCGTCATGCTTTTTCATCATTACAAGTCAAAGATGTAGATATTTAAATATATGATGGGTCGACCCAACCGATTGGATCCGATCTTTAGAAGGACTTAATAAAGATAATAAAGTGACTAGATCCAATAATGTCAACACCCAATAATGAAGACCCAATGGACTAATCAATATGTAGGCCAATCCATTCGGCCCAATAGGAGAAATATCACGACCAACATTGCTTCTAGTTTTCTATTAAACAGGAGGTTTAATAGAAACTATAAATAACATCGGTTCGGGATAAAAGGAACTAATATAAGACCAATGAAGGCCAAAAATACGGCCATCAAGCCTATATGGTGAATATCAAATGGCAACATCAATTAAGATTGGAAGTCCATTTAAAGAGCCCTTCATGAACATACAACAACAAATATTTCACCGCCTTTCTCGAACAACCCAAACCTTCGCCACAAAAACCATTCTCTTCGAATCTAGGTTCAAGTCGTGGCGACATCGATGATCATCGGTTCGCAATAATTCCATCATGGAACCGATGGGTGAAGGAGTGATATACCGGACTAAAGGAAATTGAGATTTAACCATCGGTTTGGTGATTGATTAATATTGACCATCTGCGAGCAAACGCTATATCTTGGTACCTCGTCTCAAATACAAAAGAAGTTTAAAAGGATACCAAGAAGAGAATGCTTGAAGAGAATCTTAGAAGAGGATGCGGAAGAGGATAACGCCTAGAAGGGATAACGCCATCCCAGGAAGTCGTGTTGGTGAAAGAAAGAATCAATCTTGATGTTGCTCTTCAACAATGAATGCCTTCGGAAGGATATCGACAAGGTCAAAAAGAGTTGGAGGCGATCAAGGCCACACATCGGGTCATCACAGGATATAAATGTCGACTACTTAGAAGAATAAAATTTTGACGAAGAAGAATGAAGATCGACCGAAGTCTAGCGAGAGCTGGCGAAGCAAAATAACAATATCCACGCTAAAGAGGCAAGTTATATAGCACTTCGTCAAAAGCTTGAAGAGAACTCAGATAACTTCAGCCCTTAGGAACTTGGATCTCGCTTAATCGACAGAAGAAGATATTTGTAAGGAGATCCAAGCGAATCTGAGAAAACCCGCCGAAGTAGAACAATAAGATCGTCCATATGTATGCCAAAGGGTATGAAAATCTGCCAAGTAAAAGCAAGAAAAAGCTCGAGGCAAGGTAGATCCATCTCTTCAGACTCTTTAGATGGTGACGATGATGAGGAAGAAGCTTCGAGGATGACCTCTCCTTATCTTTATTGTAGAACTTTCGTAAAAATTTAACTTGTTGTGAGCAGTTAATATTTAAAATATCAACTTCATGCCTTATTACTTACGAATGAACATTTCTTGTCAATAATTCAAGATCAATTAAATTGTATGAACTTAACTTAGGACATGAACTAGATAAGGCGTATGATTAATTTATGAAATGAAGTGAACTGAATTTAATGGATAGAATTTAATGAACAATATTGAATGAACTGAACTCAACACTTGAACAAAATAAAGTAATGTATACTTATCGTTTCAGAAGTGTGAGATCGGCCATGTGTGAGGTGAATTTGGATGATCCTCCTTGCACCATCGAAATCTTACTTACCACTCAAGGGTAGAACAAGTATATAAGGACCAAGATATAAGGATCAAGAGTGTCCATTGACTTACCACCGATAAGATCAATATAGGATCAAAAGGACGGGGCTACCATCGAATGGCCGGTGAGTCCTACCATACCTCCTTACACTATAGTGAACTTGGACCAATAGTGACTATTGACTTACCACCCGATAAGATCAATATAGGATCAAAAGGACCTAGGGCTACCATCGAATGGCCAGCGAGTCCTACCATACCTCCTTACACCATAGTGACCTTCGGACCAATAGTGACCATTGACTTACCACCCTGATAAGATCAATATAGGATCAAAAGGACCTGGGGCTACCATCGAATGGCCAGCGAGTCCTACCATACCTCCTTACACCATAGTGACCTTCGTACCAATAGTGACCATTGACTTACCACCCTGATAAGATCAATATAGGATCAAAAGGACCTGGGGCTACCATCGAATGGCCAGCGAGTCCTACCATACCTCCTTACACCATAGTGACCTTTGGACCAATAGGAACAGGATCAATAGTGCAAAAGTGAATGTGGATGAGCCACCGAAATCTGTCTGTGCTGACTCCCTGGTTATTTCATGAATATCCCTGCCGAAGTGCTTTGTAGGCCAACAACTTCGGGTCAAATGATCGTCACAGATGTCTTTGTGAACTTCCCGAAGAACATACTCTACTTCGGATGGAACCAAATGTTTGAGTAATGATGACGAAAAAAGGTCCTTCGATAAAAATTCTCATCAATGAGAGCAAAATTGACACTCTTGTACTTGGTTTTCTTTGCCAGCACCTGATCCGAAGGAAAGACGCCATCTGCCATCAAAGTTATAAGCATCTGTAGTGGCCAACTTCGATAATGCATCAGCAACGGAATTGTTATTGTGATCGACCCTTGATAGCTTTCTTTTGATTGATGTCCAAAATAGAATATCCATCTGCATGTAATGTCCACGAGCTCTCGCTTACTATTTGAAGAAGCTGCAACGGCTTTGTCAGATTCCTCGCTTCTTTTTAACTATTATTAGCTTCGTAAAAGAATTGTGTCGACCATAATGTCAACCGACTTTGGAAATATTTACGAAGTGTTGAATTTCCAAGAGTGCGACTTATTGATCTGCTTTGGTGACGAGTCCTTCATTGCTTGGCGAGAACACTCAAGACATAGTACCTTTTTGCATTCTCGGATGAATATATTCTTGAATTGCTCCCTCATCCGTTTGTGCCATAGTCCCGAGAACCCCTAGGATGAGGTATCCTCTTGGATGCTTAGGAATATGGGTGCATTTTGTGTCTTTGAATCTGAACTCTGTGACCTTTAGGCAGGCATCTCAGAAGAAAAGTATCTATGGGTAGTGTGCCCCCAGGTGGACTCTCTGGAGTGTGATTTGGATATACTTGGTGAAACTCTCCGTCACGGTGATGAGGATACTCGAGGCGGTATGCCTTATTTGTATTCGAGTGCAGGCTCCACGGATCGATCTCTTCGTCTGCTGCGACCATAATCCCAAAACCGATAGGGCGGGATACCCTCTTCGGTCAATTAGAAAATGGCTGTTGGGTCTTCATCTACTCTGCTTCGACCATCATCCCGAAGACCAATAGGGCAGATTACCCTCTTCGGTCAAACAGGAAATGGCTGTTGGGTCTTCATCTACTCTGCTTGACCATCATCCGAAGACCAATAGGCGATTACCTCTCTTGATTAAACAGAAATGGTGTTGGGTCTTCATCTACTCGCTTGACCATCATCCCAAGACCAATAGGCGGATTACCTCTTGGTCAAAACAGAAATGGTTGTTGGGTCTTCATCTACTCTGCTTCGACCATCATCTTTAACAGCCTGACCACTTCGATGCCGAATTATGGGCGGGGTGCCTTTTACTTGCCTTCGGTCATGATCCTGCTCTTTATCAGCAACAAAGACCAACCATCTTCGGGCTTTGCCGTGGGATCTCAAACGAGAACCCCCTGATTGGTGCCATAACTTCCGATGTAGAACAACTGGAAATATTGTGATTGATAGCTCAAGAATACTAGAAAACGCCTCCTTCTACAGCGCTTGATGTTAACGCCGGGATCTTACGCCACGCCCCAATCACGTAAGACGCATACGATCTGCGCGACAAGAAACACGATAAACACCACAAGCTTGACGGCGGTTCCGTCGGGGGATAGCTCAGGCGTGAGAGTCAGTATATGTGTTTACAAGGTTAAACAATAGAGGAATATAATGTCTAGTGTCTTGAGAGAGAAAAAATAATTCTTTGTGTATATGTGATTATGAATGAAGAAGTGTATAAGAGCGTACCTCTTTGTGAAGACTTCTGTGAGACCCCAGATTTTATCAATAAAGATTTAAATTTTGTTGAAATAATTTTTTTAATATTATGGTGTGAATTTAAGATAATATTATAGTTGTGGGTAGTATTTATAAATTTTGCAAAGTATGCAAAGTGGTTATATTATATTCGATTGGTGGGGAATATTAGGTTTAGCAGGGAATATTAAATACAACTACTCAATCATTGGTGGACCCCATTAATGTAAATTATTGTCGGATTGAAACGACAAAAATATTTTATTGAAATAACTGGCGGAAGTTAGACTAGTGGTTACTTGTTGAACTACTCGGTAGTAAAAGTACGATAATACGTGTGGTTGCATAAGTAGCATTACGGTATTGATTATTGATGCTTTGTGAGAAGTCACTTTCGGTTTGATTCCATTATTGCCGATTAATAATATGAATTATTATAGCGATAATGACGTTTTGTTTTATTCGTATTATTAACGTAATAAAATGCGAAACATCTTTTATATAAAATAGAATACTTTATTAAAGTTATTCTATAAATAGAATATATTATATTTTATTATGCATAGTGTTGCATAGTGTTTTGCATAGTGTTTTGCATAGTATTGCATAGTGTTTGCATAGTAAAATGTTTTTATATAAATAGAATATATTATATTTTATTTAAAAGATTTTTCTTTAAATATGGACCGTCGATTAAAGTAAATCAATCTGGGACCGTTTCATGGATTAATTCTTATGCATTCCATTTTCCTATAAATAAGCTCATTCCTTCATTATTTTCTTTTAATTCATTGAAAACTACAGAGAGAAATTATAGAGAGAAGCTATATAGAGAAAATTATAGAAAAAGAAGAGTATTTCGCTACTTCACTACTTCTATATTAGGTTCTTTTTACGGTAGGGTGTTATTATTCTTTCTTGAAGAGAACACATTATTCCATTCACTATTATTCATTGGAATAACTTTGTAAAAGTGGCATACCCTATACATAACTCGATACGCAGGCATACCCTATACTTGGTGAAATCCTTATGTTATTCCATTGCTTATTATTACATTGGAATAACTTTCAGATCTGTGATTTACCCTATACTTGGTGACATTCTTCTATTATTACATTGGAACATCACATCGTGTGTTTTACAACAGGACTGGTTCCGATTTTATTATTCATTGGAACATCCCTCGTCGTGTGTTTTACAGGACTGGTTCCGCTCTTTATCATTACGTTGAAATATTCTATCACGTGTGTTTTACACCGGATGCAGTTCCATCTTTATTATTCTCGTTAGAACATCCCGCTTGGTGTGAATTTCACCGACTGGTTCCGTTATTATTATTCATTGGAATAACTCGCTTGCATCGCAAATACCGCATGCGTGGTGATTTCTTTTGTTATTCCATTCTTTATTATACTCGGTTGGTTAAAACTTTGACTTCTATACTCCATGAAATTAGTAGAATATCCTTGATATTTGCGTTTCATCCAAAGATCTTTTCATGGAAATATTCTTACGATCATTCTTGAATTTTACTCTACAAAAACAGTATCTTGTTAACAATTTGGACGTTACTAATTCTCGGATAAAATAATTCTTGAACTTGTTTTATTGAATTATTATGTCATTGTCATCATCCTCATGATATATTATGTTATCTTTGGCTTACGCGCATAGATGAACTTAGTATGATTATGACCGAGGATCATTCGGTATAATCATGACTTGATATAAATGTTGTGACAAAAGTCCTCGGTGGCACGTAATGCGTTGATGGATAGTTTTTGGTATGATTATGACCGAGGGGTGATTCTTGGTATAGTCATGACCATTGATAATTTGATGAAAATCCTTGACCATGGTACATGGATGATTAGATGTGGTGGTTTATTTATTGTCGAGTCTCGGTGATAAAAATTGATGAAAACCTTTTAAAACCTAAAAGATAGTAGACTTTATTCTCTACTTGACTCTTTTAATGGATTGCTTATTAAAGCTGCAGATTAAAGCTGGTTGTCTATTGTATTTTATCGGTTTAACTTTGTTGAAGGCTAATGATAATTTATTCGCATTATCTTAGTCATAATATTTCTTCTTGGGCTAGTTGAGCTCACCTTTTCTTTCACCTTTTTCTCTTGAAAATGAGAACATAATTTGGGATTTAGTCGGGGAACGTAAGTAATGGTCCGGGAGGATAGCATTAGTAGTCCTCACTATTTCGTGAAATAGTGTGATAATAGTTGTAATGAGGACTCCTTTTGAGTTTGTATAATATCTAGTAGACAATATTTGTATTCAAACTCACGGTTTATGTATATCATTATACACATGCAGCTTATATTAGTAAGTTGTATTTGAATTTATGTACCATGTAAGTGGCGACCCAAGATGGGTGACGTATATCTAATTTTGGGGCGTCGGTTGGGATCGAGCTTAGGATATGATCCTTAGCTAAGATGTGAGAATAGAACTAGGAGGGAGAGCGGGAATTCCTTCGTTAGTATGACCTACCTAAGTTTATTTGGTATTTGATTGGTCGGTCGAGTATAGTGATAATATGTTGCATGTCAATTAACCCTTATTTTGTGGCGGTGTTTGAAAATGGCATCCGAGAATGTTGAGAATAGCAATGGAGCACGCGAGACCTGTTGATTCTCCATGGATCAATAATCGGGACAATGTGCAAATGGGATGGCAATAATCCTCTCAGTAAACAACAACACCGATCAATTGATGAATAAGCAGTGACGTTAAAAGGTTTTAGAATTCATGCAACATCGGTGAAAGCTCTCCTGTCCAAAACGTAGGTGAAACATGGAAAACTCTCGGCGGTCACCGCTAAACAATTCAAGGAGTTGGGACCACCGGAGTTTAAGGAGAGCCAAAAACCACTTGGCGGAAGCATGGATAAAGCAGATTACAAGATATTTGATGTCTTGGGATCTTTCCGAGAGCAAAAGGTTCCTTTTTACGCCTTTTATGTTTGCGGAGAGGCGGACATCTTGGTGGGAATCCAGAAAGCGTACTCAACTCTTTGTCATGAAGATATCTTGGGAGAAGTTCAGAGGAGATGTTCAACGACAAATACTTTCCGAAAGTATTCGCCACATGAAGGAGGTGGAGTTTATCAAGTTGGAACAAAACAATATGACCGTGACCTTAATACGAGGCAAAATTTGCGGAGTTATCACGATTTCGTCCCACTTGGTGGATAATGAAGAAGAGAACGACGCGAATGTTTTAAGAGGTTTGAAGCCGGAGATACGTTAACATCTTATTTTCATAAAGCGTGTTTTTATTAGGATGTTGTAAATAGGGCTCGATTAGTGGAGCGCGATAACGAGTCAACGTGAACTAAAAAGAAGCGGTAAGCAAAATTATAATACCGGTGAGAGTAGAGTCATCGAAGCGGTGACAACAAGCGTGGAGAAATCAACAGGGCCGGATATGGTAACCACTTTTGTGGTAATCGGGGCCAAAATAATAAGAATGGACATTTCAAGAAAATGAGATTCAACAATGATGGAAAGGCGTCGACCAAAGACCCGTTTGAAAAGGAAGAAGAAACGACCACCCATTATATGCTTCAAATGCGGAGGAGAGGACACATCGATCCGATTGCGCCATGCCGGTCAAAGCATGTTATAATTGTGGAAGAAGGTCACTTAGCTCGATTTTGTGCGTTTCTGAAGACAAATTCAACTAGGATGGAGGCACCAAAGGTCATCCCTGCATAAACCAAAGCCGGTAGTTTAAGAGAGCGTTTTTTTCTCGTGACGAGGAACACGAATAAAATTATCACGGGTAAGTTAATCGTAAGCTCTTGCGAAGTCTATACCGTGTTAGATACCGATTCTACCCACTCTTTTATTTCACCTAGTTGCATTCAACGTTTGAATTTGACTCAGAAGAAGTTAAACTTTGACTTATTGGTTGAAACTTCGTTAGTAGGAGCCTTCGTTCTACATTATTATTTTTTAAATCTTGTTTAATTCAAATAAACATTTTCACGTTACTGTCGATCTTATCTTTTGAAAATATTTGCCTTTGATATGATTTTTTGAGTCAATTGGTTAGCTACTCATCATGCTTTTTGTAAGGTTGTTAGCTTTCATATTCCTAACCAACACTTTATTATCTGAATTCAAAGTAACCAAACCCTAAAGTTAATCTTTGTTATATCAAGCCATAAGTAAAGAGCCCGATCCTTTCGTTGTTAACTTCCTTGTGTGGAATGCACAAAGCCAAGACTTTCTGTAGGCGACGTCGTTATTGAAGATGGCAAGTTGATAGGTATCATTGTGAGGTCTTATCTAGGTTAAGGATAGAAGTCACGGTTGGTATCAATGTGATGTACTATCCAAGTCTTGGATGAGAAATGATTTTGAATGATATTTATATCATTAATAAATTTCTTGACGTATTCTTGAAGATTTCTAGCCTACCCTAGAGCGTGAAATCGAATTTTTGTATTGACCAGTCTACAAAAACCCATTTCTTAAACCCTCAAATATTTCTTCAACTAAAATGAACAGTTTACGTGGTTTATGATGAAAGTCATAATAAAAGCATTGGAATAATGAAAATCATGGGTATTCGTGGTATTAGTAAGTTTTATGATGAGTTATGTTGGTTAGTATGTAAAAACATGAAAGTTTCTTAGAAATCACAAAGAGTTAAAAATCAGATTTTGGTGAAAAACGTAACATGAAATTCAATTGACCATATCTCTTATTATATTTTGAATTTTTTGAATGTGGTCAAGTCCTAGAGATAGATCTATGAGTTACCTAACTAATCCAAGTGGAATTACTGGAAAAGGTGTTGTAGATTTTGTGTGGACTGATTTTAGCAAAGGAGGTCAAAGCTGTAAATTTTGAAAATGCTACTGCCCAGAAACTTTAAGGGACTGTTTGGCTACTTAAATTATGAGAAAAATTCTGGCCTTTTGGGACATGAAGGTATATGGTATAAAGTACCTCCTGTCCAAAAATGAGCTCATTTCGACTTAAAATGATCAAGTTATGACTATTTCAATATTTAGGTTTTTTCGAAAAAACGCTATAACCGGAGTTCTATAACTCCGATGACCATGAAATTTAAACTAGAAGCTCACGTTAACATGTGTGAGGTCCTGCCAAGATTTGGGAATTTTGGAGTTAAACTTGAGGTAGCTAATTTCTTAAGGAATTTATTGGAAATTGATTTTGAAAAATAGTAAATGAATTTTAAAAATCGAGAGAAAATATATTTTCATCATGGGACTATATTATGCTAAATTCCAGAAAAGAAATATTTTTGGGACTGATTTGATATTTTTCATGAAAATAGTTTAATTACTGAACATATGAGTTAAATATGTTATGTGAAGTAACAAAGTTGAAAATAGGATTTTATGGCTAGAGAATCCTATATAGAGTATATGCATATTTTTGAGAGATTTGATAATTGGTGATGATATCTTATGAGTATGACATTTTGAATGATTAAATGCATTATATGGTAAAGTGTAAACAATTAAGATAAATTGTTTATAAATTTAAGAAGTGATTAAAATATTGTTATAATATTAATGTTATTAGATTATGAGATTATTAAATGATTAATAACATGGGGATATTCTTGAATCTGGATAAATTATATTATAAATGTTTAATATTTATCCTTTATCTCATTTGATTGATTCTTTATATCATTATCCTCGTGTTTATATTATGTTGAAAGTCATACATGGCATTTTGTAGTGCGTAGATGGACTTGGTATGATTATGACCACGGATTATTCGATATAATCATAGCAGTAAATGAATACACAATTATCTTTGGCCAGTAGTGCATGGATAATTTGTGGTCGTGATATCTTAATGAATACACAATTATCTTCGTAGTAGTCATGGATAATTTGTGGTCGTGATCTTAATGAATATCCTTGGCTTTTGTAGTGCGGGGATGATTCGATGATGTGGATTAATTATTGAGCTGAGTCTCATCAATGAAATTTTTATTCATTGATGTGTTCAAAGTCATATGTGGCTTACGTGCATAGATGGACTTGGTATGATTATGACCAGGGATTGTTCGGTATAATCATAACCGTAATTGAAAACACAATTATCTTGGTCGTAGTGCATGGATAATTTGTGGTCGTGATACTAATGAATATCCTTGGCCTGTAGTGCAGGGATGATTCGATGATGTGGATTAATTATTGGTGAGTCTCGTGAATGAAATATTAATTCATGGATGCGTTCAAAGTCATACGTGGCTTACGTGCGTAGATGGACTTGGTATGATTATGACCGGGGATTGTTCGGTATAATCATAACCAGTAATTGAAAACACGAATATCCTCGCCGTTGGTGCATGGATAATTCGTGGTCGTATAATCTACTATTAAGTCGCCTCTTAGCATTATTGGTTTTACGGTTGTATATCTTTTGCTTTGTAGTAAAGATGAATTGTTAATGAATAGCTTTGGCGATTTCAAAGATGAATTTAATATTTTTAAACGATAAAGGTATTCAAGGTATCCTCATCTCTTTATCATACCAGTCATCGTACCCTAATTTCGAGGGAAATTCCATAAGGAGGGAGATTGTGAGAGACCCAGATTTTATCGATAAAGATTTAAATTTTGTTGAAATAATTTTTTAATATTATGGTGTGAATTTAAGATAATATTATAGTTGTGGGTAGTATTTATAAATTTTACAAAAAAGTATGCAAGTGGTTATATTATATTCGATTGGTGGGGAATATTAGGTTTAGCGGGGAATATTCGTATAACTACTCAATCATTGGTGGACCTAATGTAATTATTGCCGGATTGAGAAAAGCGACAAAAATATTTTATTGAAATAACTGGCGGAAGTTTTCTAGTAGTTACCGTTGAACTACTCGGTAGTAAAAATACGATGAATACGTGTGTGGTTGCATAGTAGCGCACGGTATTGATTATTGATGCTTATGTGAGAAGTCACTCGGTTTGATTCCATTATTGTCGATTAATAATATGAATTATTATAGCGATAATGACGTTTTGTTTTATTCATTATTATTAACGTAATAAAATGAAACATCTTTTATATAAAATAGAATACTTTATTAAAGTTATTCTATAAATAGAATATATTATATTTTATTATGCATAGTGTTGCGTAGTGTTTTGCATAGTGTTTTGTATAGTATTGCATAGTGTTTGCATAGTAAAATGTTTTTATATAAATAGAATATATTATATTTTATTTAAAGATTTTTCTTTAAATATGGACCGTCGATTAAAGTAAATCAATCTGGATAGTTCATGGATTAATTCTTATGCATTCCATTTTCCTATAAATAAAGCTCATTCCTTCATTATTTTCTTACGAATTCATTGAAACTCAGAGAGAGAAATTATAGAGAAGTATAGAGAGAAAATTATAGAAAGAAGAAGAGTATTCGCTACTTCACTACTTCTATATTAGGTTCTTTTACGGTGAGGGTGTTATTCTTTCTTCTTGAAGAGAACTTACATTATTCCATTCACTATTATTCATTGGAATAACTTTGTAAAAGTGGCATACCCTATACATAACCTTTGATATCTGTGGCATACCCTATACTTGGTGAAATCCTTATGTTATTCCATTGCTTATTATTACATTGGAATAACTTTGTATCATGATTTTACCCTATACTTGGTGACATTCTTCTATTATTACATTGGAACATCGTATACGTATGTTTTACGGACACGGTTTTATTTTATTATTACATTGGAACATCACATGCGTGTGTTTTACACGGACTGGTTAAAATCTTTATCATTACATTGGAATATTCTATCTCGTGTGTTTTACACCGGATCCGGGTTCCATCTTTATTATTCATTGGAACATCCCGTCGGTGTGAATTTCACACGACTGGTTCCGTTATTATTATTACGTTGGAATAACTTTGCCTATCATAAGTATCGCATGCATGGTGATTTCTTTTGTTATTCCATTCTTTTTTATACTCGGTTGGTTAAAACTTTGACTTCTATACTCCATGAAATTAGTAGAATATCCTTGATATTTGCGTTTCATCCGAGATCTTTTCATGGAAATATTCTTCTGATCATTCTTGAATTTTTTACTCTACAAAACAGTATCTTGTTAACAATTTGGACGTTCTTAATTCTGGATAAAATAATTCTTGAACTTGTTTTATTGAATTATTATGTCATTGTCATCATCCTCATGATATATTATGTTATCTTTGGCTTACGTGCATAGATGAACTTAGTATGATTATGACCTGGGGATCATTCGGTATAATCATGACTTGATATAAATGTTGTGACAAAAGTCCTCGTGGCACTGTAATGCGGATGATGGATAGTTTTTGGTATGATTATGACCGGGGGTGATTCGGTATAGTCATGACCATTGATAATTTGATGAAAATCCTTGACCATGATACATGGATGATTAGATGTGGTGGTTTATTTATTGTTTGAGTCTCGGTGATAAAAATTGATGAAAACCTTTTAAAACCTAAAAGATAGTAGACTTTATTCTCTACTGACTCTTTTAATGGATTCGCTTATTCAGCTGCAGATTAAACCGGTTGTCTATTGTATTTTATCGGTTTAACACTTGTATTTGAAGGCTAATGATAATTTATTACGCATTATCTTAGTCATAATAATATTTCTTCTTGGGCTAGTTGAGCTCACCTTTCTTTCCTTTGTTCTCTTCGAGGAAATGAGAACATATTTGGGATGAGTCGGGGAACGTAAGTAATGGTCCGAGGAGGATAGCATTAGTAGTCCTCACTATTACGTGAAATAGTGTGATAATAGTTGTAATGAGGAATCCTTTTGAGTTTGTATAATATCTAGTAGACAATATTTGTATTCAAACTCACGGTTTATGTCATATTGTACACGACGATTATATTAGTAAGTTGTATTTGAATTTATGTACCATGTAAGTGGCGACCCAAGATGGGTGACGATATATCTAATTTTAGGCGTCACAACTTCCTTGCTAAGTTATACTCTCTCCGATTTGGATTTGACACCCACTATTACCCCGACACACCCCTTGATCCGATGGGTTCCACCGAACGCATATAGTTTATCCACTTTGCTTTTTGGTCATCGTTCCCATGGCCGTAGGTTATAATCCCATCCACATTAATGCATGGCGAGAGTTCTCTAGTCAGTAGTCATGCTTTTTCATCATTCAAGTCAAAGATGTAGATATTTAAATATATGATGGTCGATCGACCCAATTGATTGGGTCCGATCTTAGAAGGACTTAATAAAGATAATAAAGTATTTAGATCCAATAATGTCAACACCCAATAATGAAGACCCAATGGACTAACTGAATATGTAGGCCCAATCCATTCGGTCCAATAGGAGAAATATCACGACCCAACAGATACAAAAGGTAGAAAGGAGTAAAATATAAGTTTAAATATTATTATTTTGTTCTAAGTATTGTTTATAATTATACTAATCACAATTCAAAATCGATATAAAATTAATCGATATTTAATTTTTATTTTTATTTTGTTATCATTATTTGATGGTGTGTCTATACTATTGCATACTTCAGATGGCCTTTTAACGGATGATTAACAAATTAGGCACGTTCGAGAATAACTTATTTTAAAATAATTTATAAGTTAAATATTTAAAAAATTTATAAATTATTTTAAGTTGTAATTTATAAAAATAAATATTTGATATTATTTTTACTTATAAGTTAAAAATTAAATTAAAGTTAGCTGTGAATTTGTTTGACTAAAATGTCTTATAAATTATAATGAATTATGAAGATTACTAAAATAAGGGTAAAAGAGTCAATACATTTGACCAAACTTACTTATTTTTAAATAACTTATCAATTATTTGTTTTTTTGCTAAGTTTATAAGTCATTTTAAAAAAAGTAATCAATCATTACTTCTCAAAATCTACTTATAAATCAATTTATAAGTTATAAGATAAGTCAAACACAAATATCTAAACACTAAAAATTATGTAAGTTAGGGGGTGTTTATTTAGAGCTAAATGAATCTGAATTACCCAAAAAAGTATTTGTTTGTATAAATATAAGAGTAGTTCTACACAAACTGGATTTTTGGACAGGTTTTTTGGACCGGCCGAAATTTGATTTGTTTTTGTTTGTTTTTTTTTGTTTTGACTCTCAAAAAATATATAGTATTTATTCTAATTAAATTTTTTACAGAATTCAGTGATTTAGGTGTAATTTGAATACATATAAAAACAGTGTTGTATAGACTCTACAACATTATTTTTTATATGTATCCAAATTATACCTAAATAATTGAATTTTATAAAAATTTCAGTCATAATAAATACTCCTTCCAAATCAATTAATTGCTTTCGATTTTGACTTTTTAAAATCAAATTGACTATTTTAAAACTAATTTTTTTTCTAGTTTTACTAAAATATAGGTGAAGAGATTATAACCAAAAAAAGTATATACAATTTATTACTAATCTCAATTTTTATAATTTTAGAAATATATTTATATATGCTTAATTATTAATTCTAAAAACAGTCAATTTGACTTTAAAAAGTCAAAACTGAGCAATTAATTTGGAACGGAGGATGTACTATTCATTTTTTGGGAGTCAAAGCAAAAAAAACAAACAAACAAAATTTTGGGACCTGTCCAAAAAACCTGTCTCTCTAGACTTATTGTAAATATAAATCTGAATGAGGCTTAGGAGATATTTGTCTAGAGCTGAATAGATCTAAATGGTTGAATCGGTCAGTGTATTTATTTTGGTATGAATGATTGAATCAGTAAGATGGACAAGCTGAATGACTAAGTTAGATTCTTTTAGCTGAATGACTGAATGAGCAGCTGAATGAAGTAAAAAAAAATTAAAAAAATATATTAACTACTATATTAAGTAATATTAAATGAATTTATAACAATTTTGAATTTTTTCAGAGGGGTAAAATAATAAAGTTTTGTAATTCAGATGTTTCAAATATGTCAATTATTAAATAGTTTTTTTTTCATTCAGATTCAACTCATTCATATTCAGATTTATTCATTTTTTTTATCAAACACCCCCTAAGTATCTAATTAATTAATTAATTTTATTCTACGTAATAAAGACGTTCGATATAATTTATTTAACGAGGATGAAGTAATTTTAAATTAAATTATGTAAAATCATAATCCGTTAAATTAAATACGAATTTGGATTTATTCTTTTTGGCTAGTACTTATAATTTGGAGCAGACATGGAAAAAATAAACTTCTTATGAAGACGCCATCATCAACTTCATTCAGAGAGTAGCAAGTAGCAAGCCATGACAAACGCTAAATAAACTTTGAGTTATGAAGGCGTGATCATCTTTATTTATTCAGAAGTTATTGATAGACACATAATACATAATTCATACATTTTATTATTTATGATTTTATAATTTTAATTATATTAATTTATTTTATTTTATAAGATTTAATATTTTATTATAATAAAGTCAAAATTTTGTTAATGAGACAATATTTAATACTCTAATTTATAGAAATAAATATTAAAAAAAAATTCCTACAGGAAAGAAGAGAGGTGAAAAATCTATTCAATAAACTTAGTGACCTGAAAAATAAAGTGGTCATTCAAAATCTTATATACTTTACAAGCATGTTGTTTTTATCATACTAGTATAAGTCGGTGATAACTTTGAATAATAAACTTAGTGACCTGAATGTTTTAGTGGAATAATGAGGTAATAATGATTATTAATATTTTATTATTAGTTCAATAATAGGTTATATATGTGACGCCCCCAAAATTAGGTATACGTCACCCATCTTGGGTCGCCACTTACATGGTACATAAATTCAAATACAACTTACTAGTATAAGCATAGGTATACAATCGACATAAGCGTGAGTTTGAATACAAATTTTGTCTACTAGATATTATACAAACTCAAAAGGAGTCCTCATTACAACTATTATCACACTATTTCAAGAATAGTGAGGACTACTAATGCTATCATCCGGACCATTACTCCGTTCCCACGGCTCGTCCCGGCTATGTTCTCATTTCAAGAGAAAAAGTGAAAGAAAAGGTGAGCTCAACTAGCCCAAAGAAGAAATATTATGACTAAGATAATGCGAGAATAAATTATCATTAGCCTTCAACAAGATGTTAAAGCGATAAAATACAATAGACAACCGGTTTAAGCTGCGACGGAATAAGCAATCCATTAAAAAGTCGAAGTAGAGAATAAAGTCTACTATCTTTTAGGTTTTAAAAGGTTTTCATCAATTTTTATATTTGAGACTCGACTTAATAAATAAACCACCACATCTAATCATCCCTGTACCACGCGGTCGAGGATTTTCATCAAATTATCAATGGTCATGACTATCTTAGAATCACCCCGGTCATAATCATACCAAAAACTATTCATCATTGCATTGCCCACTTTGAGGACTTTTGTCACATCATTTATATCAAGTCGTGATTATACCGAATGATCCTCGGTCATAATCATACTAAGTTCATCTATGCACGTAAGCATAAAGATAACATAATATAACACGAGGATGATGACAATGACATAATAATTCAATAAAATAAGTTCAAGAATTATTTAATCCATGAATTATTAACGTCAAATTATCAACATGATCTTTGTTTAGTAGAGTAAAATTCAAGAATGATCGGAAGAATATTTCCATGAAAGATCTTTGGATGAAACTTGAAATATCGAGGATATTCTACTAATTTCATGGAGTATAGAAGTCAAAGTTTTAACCATTTGGGTATAATAAAGAATGGAATAACAAAAGAAATCAACATGCATGCGATTGCTTGGCATGGCGAGTTATTCAACATAATAATAATAATAACGGAACCGGTCGGTGAAATTCATGCAAGCAGGATGTTCAACGAGAATAATAAAGATGGAACCGGATCCGGTGTAAAACACAGATAGGATATTCCAAGAATAATAAAGAGCGGAACCCGGTCCGGTGTAAAACACATGACAGGATGTTCCAGCGAGAATAATAAAAAGCGGAACCGGTCGGGTGTAAAACACACACAGACAGGATGTTCCAACATAATAATAGAAGAATGTCACCAAGTATAGGGTAAACCGCGTATACAGGTTATTCCAACAGAATAATAAGCAATGGAATAACATAAGGATTTCACCAAGTATAGGGTATCTGGCGTATAAGAGTTATGTATAGGGTATGCCACTTTTTAAAGTTATTCAGCAGAATAATAATGAATGGAATAATGAAGTTTCTCTTGAAGAAGAAAGAATAACACCCCTTACAGTAAAAAAGGCTGAATATAGAAGTAGTGAAGTAGCGAATACTCTTCTTCTTTCTATAACTTTTCTCTATAGCTTCTCTCTATAATTTCTCTCTCTAGAGTTTCAATGAATTAAAAGAAAATAATGAAGGAATGAGCTTTATTTATAGAAAAATGGAATGCGTAGTAACTAATCCATGAGCGGTCAGATTGATTTACTTTAATCGGCGGTCCATATTTAAAGAAATTTTTTAAATAAAATATAATATATTCTATTTATATAAAAACATTTTACTATGCAAACACTTATGCAATACTATGCAAAACACTATGCAAAATACTATGCAACACTATGCATAATAAAATATAATATATTCTATTTATAGAATAACTTTAATAAAGTATTCTATTTTATATAAAAAGATGTTTTACATTTTATTACGTTAATAATACGAATAAAACAAAAGCGTCATTATCATTATAATAATTCATATTATTAATCGACAATAATGGAATCAAACCGGTGACTTCTCACATAAGCATCGATAATCAATACTGGTGTGCTTCTATGCAACCCACGTATTCATTGTACTTTTACTATGAAAGTAGTTCAGCGGTAATCACACGTGAAAAACTTCGCCGTTATTTCAATAAAATATTTTTGTCGTTTTCTCAATCAAAACAATAATTACATTATAGGGTCCACTGATGATTGGTAGTTGTATGCGAATATTCCTGCTAAAAGAATATTCCCAGACCAATCGAATATAATATAACCACTTGCATACTTTGCAAAATTTATAAATACTACCCACAACTATAATATTATCTCAAATTCACACCATAATATTAAAAATTATTTCGACAAAATTTAAATCTTTATTGATAAAATCTGGGGTCTCTGATCTCCCTCCTTATGGAATTTCGCCCTCGAAATTAGAGTGCGATACTGGTATGATAAAGAGATGAGGATACCTTGAATACCTTTATCGTTTAAAAATATTAAATTCATCTTTGAAATCGCCAAAAGCTATTCATTAACAATTCATCTTTGCTGCTTTACTAAAGCTAAAGATATACAAATTGTAAAACCAATAATCTTTGAGACGCGACTTAATAGTATCACGACCACGAATTATCCATGCACCATTGGCGAGGATATATTCGTGTTTTCAATCTGATCATGATTATACCGAATAATCCTTGGTCATAATCATACCAAGTCTATCAATGCACTACGACCAAAGATGACTTTTACCACATCCATGAATTAATATTTCATCTTTGAGACTCATTTCAATAATTAATTCATATCATCGAATCATCCCCGCACTACTGGCCGAGGATATTCATTAGTATCACGACCACAAATTATCCATACCTACTACCAAAGATAATTGTGTATTCATTAATATCACGACCACAAATTATCCAAGCACTACTACCAAAGATAATTGTGTATTCATTAGTATCACGACCACAAATTATCCATGCACTACTGGCAAAGATAATCGTGTATTCATTAAGTATCACGACCACAAATTATCCATGCACTACGGCCAAAGATAATTGTGTATTCATTAGTATCACGACCACAAATTATCCATGCACTACTACCAAAGATAATTGTGTATTCATTAGTATCACGACCACAAATTATCCATGTACTACGGTAAAGATAATTGTGTATTCATTAGTATCACGACCACAAATTATCCATACACTACTGACCAAAGATAATTGTGTTTTTAATTACGGTTATGATTATCTTAGAACAATCCTGGTCATAATCATACCAAGTCCATCTATATGCACTTCTGAGCCACGAGATGACTTTCAACATAATATAAGCGTGAGGATAATGATATAAAGAATCAATCAAATGAGATAAAGGATAAATATTAAACATTTATAATATAATTTATCCAGATTCAAGAATATCCCCATGTTTTCAATCACTTAATAATCTCATAATCTAATATCATTAATATTATAACAATATTTTAATCACTTCTTAAATTTATAAACAATTTATCTTAATTGTTTACGCTTTACCATATAATGCATTTAATCATTCAAAATGTCATACTCATAAAATATCATCACCAATTATCAAATCCTCATCAAAAAAAATATGTATATACTCTATATAGGATTCTCTAGCCATAAAATCCTATTTTCAACTTTTATTACTTCACATAACATATTTAACTCATATGTTAAGTAACTAAACTATTTTCATGAAAATACCAAATCAGCCCAAAAATATTTCTTTTCTGGGATTTAGCATAATATAGTCCCATAATGAAAATATATTTTCTCGGAATTTTAAAATTCATTTACTATTTTTAAAAATCAATTTCCACTTAATTCCTTAAGAAATTAGCTACCTCAAGTTTAACTCCAAAATTCCCAAATCTTGGTAGGACCTTACACATGTTAACGTGAGCTTCAGTTTAAATTTCATGGTCATCTGAGTTATAGAACTCCGGTTATAGCGCGTTTTTAAATCGGAAAAACCTAAATATTGAAATAGTCATAACTTGCTCATTTTAAGTCGAGAATGAGCTCATTTTTGGACAGGAGGTACTTTATACCATATACTTTCATGTCCCAAAAGGCCAGAATTTTTCTCATAATTTAAGTGGCCGAAATAGTCCCTTAAAGTTACTGGGCAGTAGCATTTTTGAAATTTAAAGCTTTGGCCTCCTTTGCTAAAATCAGTCCACACAAAAATCTACAACACTTTTTCCAGTAATTCCACTTGGATTAGTTAGGTAACTCATAGGTCTAACTCTAGGACTTGACCACATTCAAAAATTCAAAATATAATAGGAGATATGGTCTATTGAATTTCATGTTACGTTTTTCACCAAAATCTGATTTTCAACTCTTTGTGATTTCTAAGAAACTTTTATGTTTTCACATAATAACCAACATAACTCATCATAACACTTACTAATACTTCATATACCCATGATTTTCATTAGTCAATGCTTTTATTATGACTTTCATCATAATCCTAAATAAATGATCCTTTTAGTTGAAGAAATATTTGAGGGTTTAAGAAATGGGTTTTATCTTTGGGGTCAATACAAAATTCGATTTCACGCTCTAGGGTAGGCTAGAAGTCTTCAAGAATACGCCAAGAAATTTATTAATGATAGAAATATCATTCAAAAGCTCATTACTCTCGTCAAGACTTGGATAATCGTCACATTAATACCAAGCTGTGACTTCTATCCCTTAACACAGATAGCACCTCACAATGATACCTATTAACTTGCCATCTTGATCCACGGCGTCGCCCTCTGAAAGTAAAGCGGTGCATTCCACACAAGGAAGTCAACAACGAAAGGATCGGGGCTCTTTACTTATAGCTTGATATAATGATGATTAACTTTAGGATTTGGTTACTTTGAATTAGTATATGGTTGGTTAGGAATATGAAAGCTAACAACCTTAAAAAAGAATAATGAGTAGTTAATCAATCGTTTTCAAAAATTACCTCAAAGGCAAGTATTTTCAAAGAGATAAGATCGACGGAGTAGCGTGAAAGTGTTTATTTGAAACAACAAGATTAATAAGCGGTGGAGGTGTAACGAAGGTTTCTCCCAACGAAGTTTGATAGATAAATCAAAGTCTAATTTCTCGGAGTCAAATTTAAGCGTTGAGCATAAGCAAGAGAGATAAAATAATAGGTAGAACCGGTATCGAATACGATATAGACTTCGCAAGAGCTTATGATTAACTTACACGTGATAATTTTATTCGGGTTCCTCGTCACGAGAAAAAAAACGCTCTCTTTAAACTACCGGGCTTTGGCTCATGCGAGACATCCTTTGGCATCACTATCTCAATTGGACTTGACTTCACCATACGACAAAATCGAGCTAAGTGACCTTCTCTTCCGCAATTAAAACACGCTTTGGATTCTTGCGTCATGCAGTTTGAGACGGATGTGTCCTCTGTCGCATTTGAAACATCTGACCCGGTGGTCGTTCTTCTTCCTTTGAAACGCGGGTCTTTGATCTAAGCGTCTTCACGTCATTGTTGAACCCTCTCTTCTTGAAATGTCCATTCTTATTATCTTGGCCATGATCACCACCGAAATGGTTACCATTCTTGACATAATAATTTCCCACGATGGTTATCATTGTTAGATGGCCGTTGCCCGGTATGATTATTATCGTGTTGTTGCTCATTACCTTTTGGTTGTTGGTGACTCAATGATCTCATGTGCTTCATTGCTTATCTCAATATTTTCGGATGTCATTTTCAAAATCGCCACCAAACATGGGTTAAATAACATATCACATATTATCCCTATACTACGATTGAGCCAAATAAATACCACATAAACTTAGGTAGGTCATACTAATGAAGAATTCTCCGTCTCTCCCTCCTAGTTCTTGTCTCACATCTTAGCTTGAGGATCATATCCCTAAGCTCGATACTGTTGTGACTACGGACACCAACTTGTGTCAAGACCTCACATTGGTACTATCACACCCCACCGAAAAGGCGGCGTCCCCTACGGAGAATCTGGCTTCGGTGCATTCCCCATCAACAGGAAGTCACCAACGAGAGGCTCGGGGCTCTTCACACTTATGGCTCTGATACCAACTGTGACGCCCCCAAAATTAGGTATACGTCACCCATCTTGGGTCGCCACTTACATGGTACATAAATTCAAATACAACTTACTTAGTATAAGCGCCGTGTACAATCGACATAAAGCGTGAGTTTGAATACAAATTTTGTCTACTAGATATTATACAAACTCAAAAGGAGTCCTCATTACAACTATTATCACACTATTTCACAGAATAGTGAGGACTACTAATGCTATCCTACGGACCATTACTCCGTTCCCAGACTCGTCTCAATTTATGTTCTCATTTCAAGAGAAAACGGTGAAAGAAAAGGTGAGCTCAACTAGCCCAAGAAGAAATATTATGACTAAGATAATGCGAGAATAAATTATCATTAGCCTTCCTTGTGATGTTAAAGCGATAAAATACAATAGACAACCGGTTTAAGCTGCAACGGAATAAGCAATCCATTAAAAAAGTCAAGTAGAGAATAAAGTCTACTATCTTTTAGGTTTTAAAAGGTTTTCATCAATTTTTATCATTTGAGACTCGACAATAAATAAACCACCACATCTAATCATCCCATCGCCACGGTCGAGGATTTTCATCAAATTATCAATGGTCATGACTATCTTAGAATCACCCCACGGTCATAATCATACCAAAACTATTCATCAATTGCATTACAGAGCCACCGAGGACTTTTGTCACATCATTTATATCAAGTCATGATTATAGAATGATCCACTGGTCATAATCATACTAAGTTCATCTATGCACGTAAGCCAAAGATAACATAATATAACACGAGGATGATGACAATGACATAATAATTCAATAAAACAAGTTCAAGAATTATTTAATCCATGAATTATTAACGCCCAAATTATCAACATGATCTTTGTTTCGTAGAGTAAAATTCAAGAATGATCAGAAGAATATTTCCATGAAAAGATCTTTGGATGAAACGCAAATATCAAGGATATTCTACTAATTTCATGGAGTATAGAAGTCAAAGTTTTAACCAACTGGGTATAATAAAGAATGGAATAACAAAAGAAATCAACATGCATGCGGTACTTCGCATAGACAGGTTATTCCAACATAATAATAATAACGGAACGGTCGGGTGAAATTCACAATCGGCAGGATGTTCAACGAGAATAATAAAGATGGAACCGGATCCTGTAAAAACACACGAGATAGGATATTCAGCGAGAATAATAAAAAGCGGAACCGGTCGGTGTAAAACCTGTGACGCAGGATGTTCCAATGAGAATAATAAAAAGCGGAACCCGGTCGAGGTGTAAAACACATGAGCAGGATGTTCCAACATAATAATAGAAGAATGTCACCAAGTATAGGGAATTAGCAGCGTATCTGAGTTATTCAATGTAATAATAAGCAATGGAATAACATAAGGATTTCACCAAGTATAGGGTATGCTGGCGTACTCTGAGTTATGTATAGGGTATGCCACTTTTACGGAGTTATTCAATGTAATAATAATGAATGGAATAATGAAGTTCTCTTCAAGAAGAAAGAATAACACCCACTCACTAGTAAAAGAAGCTGAATATAGAAGTAGTGAAGTAGCAGAATACTCTTCTTCTTTCTATAACTTTCTCTATAGCTTCTCTCTATAATTTCTCTCTCAGAGTTTCAATGAATTCGTAAGAAAATAATGAAGGAATGAGCTTCTATTTATAGAAAAATGGAATGCATAAGTAACTAATCCATGAGCGGTCAGATTGATTTACTTTAATGACTCATTCATATTTAAAAAATTTTTTTAAATAAAATATAATATATTCTATTTATATAAAAACATTTTACTATGCAAACACTATGCAATACTATGCAAAACACTATCAAAAAATACTATGCAACACACATGCATAATAAAATATAATATATTCTATTTATAGAATAACTTTAATAAAGTATTCTATTTTATATAAAAAATGTTTACATTTTATTACGTTAATAATCTGAATAAAACAAAACGTCATTATCATTATAATAATTCATATTATTAATCGACAATAATGGAATCAAAGTGAGTGACTTCTCACATAAGCATCAATAATCAATCCGTGTGTACTATGCAACCACACGACATCGTATTCTTTGTACTGAGTAGTTCAACGGTAACCACGGTAAACTTCCGTAGTTATTTCAATAAAATATTTTGTATCGTTTTCTCAATCCGACAATAATTACATTGTGGGGTCCACCAATGATTGAGTAGTTATGCGAATATTCCTCGCTAAACCGAATATTCCAGACCAATCGAATATAATATAACCACTTGCATACTTTGCAAAATTTATAAATACTACCCTTAACTATATAATATTATCTCAAATTCACACCATAATATTAAAAATTATTTCGACAAAATTTAAATCTTTATTGATAAAATCTGGGGTCTCACAATATATATATATATTTATAATTTAGTAATTTAATTAACGATATTGTATTAATTTGGTGATTATATAGATCGAATTGAGGAGATCTAGCAGTGTGATATTTGGGTTTGGGGAATTATTTCGTTATTATATTCAGGTACGGATTCCGTACTCTTTCAGCGATACTCTTGTTAATTTTGATTTGTTCGTTTGTTTCCTTATTTCGAATTATGTAATGATTTCACATAATTGTTTCATGTGAAATAAATATATTAGTTTCATTTTGGAGTTGATACACATGACTCGTATTTGTACTCTTTGAATAAGGATATCATGTTTAGTATTTATTTTTGATAATTGTAGAGCGGTACATGTTGCTACCTTCTTTTTGAGACCTTGTGACTATAATTTGATTTGGTTCAACATGTACATATAGAACCCTTTTGTTGGTATTATGTCGCATGTGTTGTGACATGATATTTTTGTTAGAATATACCGTAGAAGTATACACGAGTTATAACCACGTGGGGTACCACGAGCACGTCGTCGCACGAGAGACGTGACACTTTTAAATGGCGGTGTGATTAGTCCACTGGCGTCTCCATTTTGGGCTCCGGAGGAAGTGGGCCATTTGGTGTTTTGTTGTGGGAGGCGTATGGGTTAACCCTAGTTTTCTGTTCTGCGAATTTGTGATGTTGTGCCAAACACACCTATCCGATTTGCATACATTTGGATTCGCGGTCCAATGTGTGATTTGCCTGTGTGACATTATTTTGGTTGCTTGTGTGGCATCATTTGACTTGCCTGTGTGGTATTATTTTGACTTACCTGTGTGGCATTGTTTTGACTTGCCTGTGTGGCAACGTATGTTTCTGAGCTCACTCGATACGAAATAATACACAACCATTTGATTCAGCCTATTATTTTATTGTATTAGTTTTATTTATTTCTGTTCAGTTTAATTCATTGAGTTAGTTACTTCAGTTCGTTATTTCTTTACTCTTCTGTTGATTCAGATATATTCCATTCAGATCTTTGAAGATTATATTTTCGTCCGTATTTACACTTGAGGCTTTGTTCAGTATTTTGTCTCAGTTATTTTTATATATCAGTTCTATATCTTTTGTATATCTGTATCCGTACTGGGCAATTGGCTCATGCTGTGTTTTTCTCCCGGCAGGTTTACAGGGGTGATTAAGGGTTAGTGTGATGAGAGTGTTGCCTTGACCATCTAGGTTGATTAAATTTTTGGTTTTGATTATTTTGATTCTAGTTAGAGAATTATATTTAGTACTTCATTGATGAATATCATTATTAATATTTTGAAGTTATTAGTGCTCTGTTTACTTATTTTTGAGGTTTGTTGTGCTTTGTTCGTGACCTCCCTTTCCTTTTCGGGAAGGGGTGTTACATCAATTGTGCAACAACAGCAGACATCTTATTTTTTAACCATAGGGTATTCCAACAAGTGTTAGCAGTAATAACTACGTCGTTATTTATAAAAACTCTTTTTATAGTTTTCTTCATCCGAAGCGATTATTACATTATGGGGCCCAATTAATGGTTCTTGTGCCGTCGTCACGAATATTGTCAAACCATTGAAAGAATATTCCACGACCAAACGAATATTCCCCGACAGAAAGAATATTTTATAACCACTTGCATATTTTGAAAAAATTATATATATCACCCTTAACTTTAACTTTTTATCAATTTAACCATTTACTAAATAGAAAAATTGAATACTTTTATTTCATAAAATTCGGGGTCTTACAAAATCCATGCTCATGTTTTGAAATTGGGGTTTGGATCAGATGGGTTTTCTCATAATAATTTGATTCATATGTATGTGAATTTTCAGTGCTTGGAGGAAGCTAGGAGGGTTTTTGATAAGATGCCTAAAAGGGATTTCGTGTCTTGGACTACTTTGATTAGGGGGTATGTTCAGTGGGGATGTGTTGATGAAGCTGAAAAGTAAAAGTCCCACATTGGTTACAAAAAATTGAGAATTTGATACATGTATACATAAATTTGAAAAGACATAAATAAAAGCTTAAGCTTTTACATCATCTATTGAAATTGGAAAACTCCATCATAAAATTGAAGAAAAAAAAAAAAAAAACAGATAGGGTTCCATGGTTATGCAAATCTATATGAAATCATGTTCTCCTTGGAGAAGCAAAATGTGGAGCAAAGTGGACAACATTAATGCAAGTCTTTATTTATGAGTGTTTTCAGCATCAAATCTTTAACTATGAGTTTCTCTTTTTAATCATCATCATTTCATGTTTTCCACATTAAAGTATAAAATTCACCACATTAATCAACTCTCTCTTCTCTTTGTTCAGATAAAAAATGCAATGAAGAGCAAATTTTTGGAGGAAAATTCTGACTTCAATATTATCAACAACAAAGATCAAAGATTTTGTATCTTAACTATCAAAGTAAACCTTTTAAATTAAACAGATATAAAGAGAGTAGCAGTTCAAAAACTATTCACATTGCTTCCTTTAAAATCTTTTATAGAAACAAAAAACCATCGTGACTAATTTCTTGTAAAGCAACACGTACTATTTATGCAATAAAATCTTCTAACTATTTCAGATCATCATCATCAGAAGGAATATTGAAATAAAATAAAAGGACATAATAACATATCTACTTTAGTATGCTAACACATTAATCAAACAATTGTTGGTATTTTACATCTACAGGTCATATAAAAGGATTAGCATTTGAATTTTCAAGGTCAAAAGCATAATGCAAGTAGTACCTGTTCATCCGAATTTTACACCAAGCAGCTTGAAAAAAATTTATGAAGATCCCACTCAAAAAACCATCTACTATATTAGTCTAAATTATACATAGTATTATATATACAGAGAAATTACTTACTATGGAGCTTTTGATTCAGAGATAAATAGTTTTCCAACGCTTGGACAGGGGAAAAGCTTTCCAAGACATTATGCTATAACTGATGTTCAAATTGGTAGGTATTCTAAAGCTCTATTCTATTAGATGCACTAATTTAAAGAAAGGGGCTTGACAAATATAAAGAAGCCGAACAATCATAATCCTCAAAGAAAAGACAAATAACACATGCTATACAAATACAACTAATATTGTTATGATTTTCAAACACATAACGTTATTTTGTAGTTTGAAGAAAATAAAAAATTTTCCATTGTAAGGCTATTAAATCCACTCATTTTATTTGGTTGCATTGCATTATAGCCATCAAACTGGAATTGGGGCTGTCCTAGTTGAATTTAAAAGTCAATTTTTCTCCAGTACCAACTGCAAAAGTGAGGAATTATGGTTTCTTCCAAATGCTAGGCAAAAAAACTGAAATGCAAATAAAAAAGAAGTATAGATTAATTTTTTTTAATTTTAAAAATATATATATATGAAGGGAAGGAAACTTGGAAAAGGGGTCTATTTCTCCGGGCAGTACCATCCTCAACCTTAGCACCTCGAGTTCTCTTATTAGCTTGTTCGAACTGCCCTTAGCATTCAAAGCCAGACAAAACAAAAAATAGCGTTAATTAGGGTTTACTTAGAAATCATCAACAGAAAAGTAAAAAAAAGAGAAGAGGATGAATCAATTAGTAGTATAATGAAACTTTAAACCTGGTCTTCGGAAACGAAATAGCATGAACTCACTAATAGTCTAACACTTAACAAAATATCAATGAACACTTGGGCAGGCATGTAAATTTAATCTATTGTTCAACTAATAGTAGTAGTTATACTAAAGTTAATCTGCTGTTAAACTAACAGAAACTATACTAAAGTTGTCTCTAACAGAATTAAATTATGGCAAGAAGTATAAAAATTGGGTCAGAAGCAAATATTATACACTCCCAATTAAAATGTTGCATTTAAATACCTATTCTCCAGGCACTGATATTTCTCCTAATATCCCTTCTCCTCAAAACAATCATCTATACCCTACATTTGTTAATGTTTGAAAAAAAAAGAAACATCAATTTCAATGACAAAAACAAAAAAAAACAATGATAATAAATAAAAAAGTTTGTTGATACACATACCTCAAAATGCACTGTCATTCTCAAAATCAACCTCTTGAACCAAACTAAAATTAGATAGAAATTTGCTCCACTTAAAAAAGGAGAAATAATAGCCTCCATGTATGTCTAGTTGAGCTATACATACAGGTGAAGTGTGCAAAATATGAGAGAAGCATTCCAAAATATTGAAAAGTTCGTAAATTTGGAGCGTCAATCACCACATCAGTCAGACAACGACATGCATCTCAATAGTATATCTTTTCATTGGAGCATTTCACCAAACAGTTTATATACACCATGCCAGATAACTCTAAATTAACAAAAAGTAGTGTGAAGTACCTTAGCAAATTATGTGCACAAAAATAAACCATTTTCAATATAAAAAACTCATTATAAAAGGAATGTGAATTAACAAAATCAAGAAAACTCATCGTACATCCATATCGATATGGGTCGATTTCTTGGGTTCCTTCATTCTCAACCAAGATCATATCGAACTTAGTCGATTCCTCATGTCCAAAGACTATCCTTCTCAGAGGCAATCCATCGTCCATTGAAACATTCATCAAATAACTCATAAAAATCTGCAAAATCAGTCAATCCATTAGATAAGAGGTGAGAAGCAAAGGAACCAATTAAAAGTAACAAAACATACTGAAAACATATCCTCAATTTGTTTCTTTCATAGACGATATCTATTTGTCACTTCTCAAAGAGAATTTTCGTGAACAATTGGGAAGAGGAAGACGCGATCGACAGGAAGAGCAATTGAATATAATTAAGAAGAAGGAGATGAAATTAGAAAAAATAATACTTAATTGTTAGCCTGCTCAAGACAGAGAAAAAAAGAATGGGTTAATTGAGAAGACGGAGGAAGACGAGGAAGAAGAGGGGAAATCTAAAGAGTTTTGTCGATTGAAGGATGGAGTCGACAGTTTTCTAATTGTCCGAGTTAATTGAGTTTTTCAATTAAAAGGATCGTTTTTGCTGCTTTTATTTTTCCAATTGACTGAGTTAACTCTTAATTATTAAGAGTTAACTCAGTGAGCTTTCCAATTTCAAAGATCGCCTTTGCTGCCTTTATATATAAAGTATTGATTCGCTTCAGTATATGGCAGACAGTCAGAGTTGTTTATCATAATGAGAACTTGTAGAATTTCGATTTATAGATAAAGATAACATAATATGATGGCTATGAACCTCCAATGAGAACTCTTTTGCTCTATTGGACTTAAATTTCACCTCTTAAAAACTTATCTTGTTTTGTTGTAGACTGCAGATGACTTGGGGATTTTTTTCGTTCTTATTGGAAATTGAGTTAGATTTCCTTAATGTGGTGCATTATAACCGAATTTGTATTTCTGCGATCGTATTTTACACTGATTTTGATCATACCCCTTTCGGTGACTTTTGCTACTCTTTCTTGGTAGAAGACCCCGGCTGTCATGTCTCCGTAAGTACTTCTTGATTTTGCAGATGACATTTTCACTCTTGTGATGTTCTACTTTTGTACATTCCTTTTAGCTCTTCTCAAAGTGATTGTTGCCCTCGAAAGAAGGATGGGTATGGCACTGTAATTGGCTTAAAGATTTCTGTTGAGGGTACTCTTGTAACAATCACAACCTCCTTTGGAGAAAAATGTTCAAAATGAAAAGCATCATATGAAGAATATGAGAATTGCAAATAGATTCCCCCCACCCCACCCAATCTTTTACTTCTAGATATTATGTAAGTTGTCTTTAGAATTCGTTCTTTATTAAAATGTCTTATGTCCATCTATATACATCTTTGTTTCACCTTTCCACTCTGAACCTTCTTATCTCCACTGTGGGATAAATATCACCAGCTTTCGTGTCCCCACCTCCGACAACCCGATCGGATAACCCGACCCGAGCTTTCGAGAGTCGACTTTGATACCATATGAAACAAAAAATTTTGTCTCTCTAACCATTGTGGGATAATATCATACAAACGGTCTTTAGATCTTTCTCTCTCTAACCATTGTGGGATAATATTGGCTAGCTTTGTGGTCCCCACTCCGAACCTTCTTATCTCCACTGTGGGATAAATATCACCAGCCTTCGAACCATATGAAACAACTCAGGTCAAATTTCGAGTCTGAAACAAATCTTTGGTCAAATCCCAAGACCAAATCGAATTAAATCAATCCAAATAAAGCCTTAAATCACTGGGCAATAGTATTTTCTTAGGTCATCTTAGCCCACTATAGGCTCACCCAAGAGGTCATGACTTGAAGGTACTATTAGTAGTAACTTAACTATTTATATATAAAAAAAATTCTAATATCTTTCGATGTATGACTGGTGTGTTACACTATTTGTCTCAAAAAGTCATTTAATAGCTTAAAATTAGGGGGACTATTGATCTCACATTAATTATGAGATTATATAATCCCTCATAAATAGCCTTAGTTTAGTAATGACAAAAAAATAGTCCATATGACTATTTATATGACTATTAGTCCCACGTCATGGGATAAAATAGTTCGAAACTAGTGTTAAATTAAAATAAATAATTCAATCCCAAGCATGTTTCTTATAAACAAACATGGCTTTAAAATATAAAAGGAATACTCTACATACAGAAATTATGCACAACTAACTAACACATTATACTTTTCCTCTCTCTTTTTTCTTCTCTGTTCTCTCTCTAATCAAGAACCTAGCCTCCATCTTAAATTTGAAGGAGGACTCTCCTTTTAGAGATATCTTCCCCTAAATCTCTCTTATTTTAATATAATAAATTATTTTCCCTTTTTGTAGAGTTTATTTTTTTTTTGTGGGATTTGTTTTCTCCACGAGATACTTGATTTCTTTCTCTTTTGTGAGAATATTGATTTCATTATCATCTCTCAGGAGATTTTGCTTTCTCCATTTAGGAGATTTTTTTGTTTGTGATACTTTTTCCAGTGCATGAATTGTTAAAGATGGATTATTCAGATTTGGATGTGGCGCTTTCATTGCGGCTAGTTATTCCGTTACATGTACTGAAGAACAGTCTGGATCTGACTGTATTTTAAAAATTTATTTGTTGTCCAATAGCGTTGTTGTTACGATTGATTTTTTTTCCTGATTATCTATTATTTTATTTTAAAAAATTACTATTTGTGTTTGTTTTATCCTTTCGTCTTTTACAACAAATTATAATTTTAATATATTTCAGATCAAAAAAATCCATAATATTAAATAATAAAAAATAACATCCAAGATAAATAAATTTTATCAATAACTAAATGATAGTGCTCATATGTTATATTTCTCTGTATTTATGCATCAATGTTTGTGCATAATTTATGTTTATAGAATTATTCATATAAAAAATATAAATACTTTTGAGTTATTAGATGGATTTAAAAAAAAAAAAATATAAATTAGAGTGTAGTCGAATACATTATGAATATGAGATTAACCAAAACATTTCATCTGTTTCATACTGAAATTAATGTTTTGGTTTATTCTCGTATTCATACTGTATTTCACTACACTGATATATAATTATTTATTAAAGTATACCTTAATAAATATAAATCTTGAACTTTTGAAGATTTTTCAAATGATATTCTTTTCGTTTCAAAATATGATATTATTATTAACTTTTTAAAATTAATTTAATATATTTTTAAAGTTAAAATTAACATGATTTATTTTAATTATAATTGATACAATAATAATTATTATAAACTATTTCAAAAGTATTAATCATTATAATATATACTGTTTCGTAATTTTTAATATATCATTTTTGTTTTAAGTTTAAATTTTTTAAATTGACTTGTAAAAGTAACAATAAACTTATAATGAAGGATGGATGTGTTAGAATATTTTATTCCTCACGTGGCCTCTACTATTTATAGAATTATTGGGTTTACATATTATATTAATTTAATCACTTTATTTATGGGTTTGATAATTATGTGACCCATAAATATTATTACTAAATATTAATTTGGTATAATGGGCCCTAGGGTTTCATAATCTTGATGGACGATTTTGACCTTAGTTATTCTATAAATAAAACAGTTAAGGTTTGGTTCAACTTTGTCGTCTCAACAAGTTTATACACAGATGTCTTCTCTTAATTCACGTAAGTATCTTTCCGATATAATTTATTTAACAAGATGAAGTAATTTTAAATTAAATTATGTAAAATCATAATCCGTTAAATTAAATACGAATTTGGATTTATTCTTTTTGGCTAGTACTTATAATTTTGAGCAGACATGGCAAAAATAAACTTCAGTTATGAAGGCGCCATCATCAAAGCAAGTAGCAAGCCATAGTTATGAAGGCGTGATCATCTTCATTCATTCAGAGTTACTTATAGACACATAATACATAATTCATATATTTAACCAGAGATATTTTGTCCTTAATTGGAACTCAAACCTTTTGTTTGATTTTCATGTATAGATCGACTTGTAAGTTAATTTTTTTTATTTGCCGAATTTTGTCAATTGGGTTTGAAGTAATTTCCAGCTGATTAGGGTTTATGATTTACCTATACCAAAGGGACCTCTTTCCTCGATATTTTTTGGTTTTTTTTTGAACTTTCCTACTTACGCTACTTTTTTTGCAGATTGTATAATTTAAGCAGCGAGTGTAGCAAATATCAGCTTTAATTTTATTATAAAATGGGGGAAATGGGCCAATGTACCATTATAAATCCTGGTGAGTTTGTTTTCTAATTTACACCACCTCTTCCTATAATTGGGATTGCTCGGCTAACTTGTGTTCTCTTTTGTTTTTGTAAGTGTAATAAGGGGGGCAATCGTTTGGAGGATTGGATTAATGGATTGCCAGATGACATTCTCATATCCATTCTGTCACGCTTGACAATTAGGGAAGCAGCAAGCACCAGTCTACTTTGTCGTAGATGGGAGAATTTATGGAAGTTTTCCACAGGTAGTTTGGTGTTTGATAGTTCAAAGGTGGCTCACGAGATCGTTGTAGTAGATCCAAAGTTATTTAAAAGTAAACGTTCTGATTACGTAAGTTGGGTGAATCAAGTTTGTGCGTCCCATAAGGGTTCAACAATTGACGAGTTTCGCATTTGTTTTGAGTTGGATAAAACTTATAGACGTCACATTAGTAAATGGCTTAAGTTTGCAATTGCAAAACATACTCGAGTACTTCACCTGGATTTAACCAATTTTTGGGGGAGACCTGCTTCCAATAACATATATACTTTTCCTCCCAAGTTTTTTCTCCGCTTGCAAAGCCCCTTGGGTTTATCAAGGATTAGGTGCCTCAAGTCCCTCTGTTTTAGCAATGTAAATGTAAGTGGAGAGCATATTGAATTCTTTCTTTTCAACTGTCCCGTTCTTGAAGAAGTATGTGTTGAACGCTCGCATCATCTTGTAGATTTGAAAGTTACTGGTTCTTCACTTCGGTTGAAGCACCTTAAGATAAAGCTTTGTCACTCAATAAATCTTGTTGAGATTTCGGCCTCTAATTTGGAGTCATTGATATACCGGACTCCGAATGTGAGATTGCATATTAAGTATGCTCCAAGGCTGGTCAATGTTTGTGTAAGTGGGGGATACGGGGCAAGAATGCATGATCCTATACCCGCCTGTTTTGCCCCAATTTCAAGTTACCTTTTTCAAATTTGAGACTACGACATCAGATCTTTACTTGAGTGTAGTATTTAAATTTTTGGTCAAGTTCCATTATTTCTGTCATTAAAATTACCACTCTCTAGGTCTCTAGTCTCACTGTCTGTTTGGTGGTTCAGGAAAATTTCCAACTCCCGCGACTACCTGTCTTGTATAATCTTAGGAATTTGACTTGGGACATTTGTGCACGAGCTGACTTAAGCCTACTTGGTCTAACATCTCTCATAGAGTCATGTCCTTTCTTGGAGAAATTCGCTTTTGAGGTAATCTATTATAGCACTGCTCCCTTTCAGTGTGAAAGATCGAGTTATTATGAATAATGAAGTTTTCTAATAGCTTGAATAGAATTGTTTGAGCCTGTACATATAACCTTTAACAATACTTTGAAAATTAGTTTCACATATTCAGTGACTGCTACTATTTCAATATTTCATAATTCATCCTATTGAAATAGTATAATGTTGTTTTTTGGCAGTGATTTTTTTTTTTATTCTGGTTGGATTATATATTCGTTAGTATAATGTTTGGTAGGTGCTAGAGTAGTCGTAGAATATTATTTGATGTTGTCTCAAAAGGATACTATGTACTCTTTTATAACTTTCTGATTTCTACAAGGATTTTAAAGCTTCATATGTGTAAATTATAATAGAACAGAAGCATATAGAAGCCATTGTCTTGAAAGATACAAAAAGGGTTAGGTAATGGGGGCAAATTGGTAATCAAAATGTTGTTTTATTTAACCACCGCATTATGCTGTTTTACAACTCTTGAAATATAATAGCAAACCTGAGACGTTTTTATGCTGCATTGGAAGATATTGTTGGTTTGTTTTTTGTTTTTTGTTTTTCCTTTTTCCTTTTTGGAAGAGTATCTTTTATTTTTTGTTTAAGCTGAATGGGGAAATATGATCAGCGAAAATGTTGTCTTCATTGTTTGTGTTTCTTTTTCATTTATTCACAAAATTATAAATAATGATGACCCCCAAAAAAACACACTATGATTTTGTTTTTTTGTTTTACAGTTTTTATGTATTGATGATGGCGAGCCAAGAGAAGTGCAGAAGGCTACCAGATGTCCACATCAGTGTCTTAAGGTGGTGGGATTTGTTGGGTTTTGTGGGTGTCCAATTGATTATGAGATTGCCATCTATTTGCTTGAAAATGCTGTCAACCTTGAGAAGATTACAATTGACACTACTGAACCATTTATGCGTGGAATCCCATCATCCGTTTTCAAGGGCTATGAGGAGAAGTATGAGGAGAAGTTAGAAGCAAAAAGAGCACGTGCCTTGACTCTTAAAACAGAGTTACCTCCGGGAGCTCAACTTGTAGTGCTTTAGATACTTGGTATTTAAAATTAGGGATAGAGCATTTTAAAATTAGAGTTGTGTTTTTATTTCTAGGTTAAAAATTTATATTTAAGTTTTTATTTTATCATTACTTTCTTAATATCATTTTCAGTATCACACCTTCACTAGTGAAGATATTCGTTGCTAATAAAAAAAATAAAAAAAAGCATTCTAGACTCATGGAACAACAGTAGTAATTTGCTCTCTCCTTTTCATGAACTTTAACTACCAGCAAAACATATTAATGGAGAATTAAAGTTGATTCCCGGCATTAATGAAACAAAATTGCAACTTAACATTTGATTTTAGTACTCTGACAACCGATTGGTAGGTGAATTTACAAAGCCAAAATTGCTACCAGAATCCAGTGACATCCTACTCTCTTATCTCTATTACTAATTAAGCACTCCTAATTAAGCACAGCACTGAACAACAAATACCTACTATAGCACTGTATTACTTCGCCTCCGCCTGTGCCTGTGGCTGTGTATTACTTCGCCTCCGCCTGTGGCTGTGGTCTCTGGCCTCTGGAAATCTTCAATCCACTCTCTCTAGCGGCCGAATCGAGCTTATTCTTCAAATCAGGGTTCAGGTCACTAGGAAAGCGGACTTTGCCGGTGTAATCATACTCGTTTTTCAACATACACACAGCCTTCATCTCCGCTTCAGAAGTAACCACGATTTGCCGGCACTTATGGAGGTCACTAACCAGTATTTGAATGCCCTTTTTCATTCTCTTTAGTTTATTTTTTTTGCTCCGGCGAGACGTCCTGTCGACACCGGCAGCTTTCACCGACTCAATGTTGCTTACACATTTCATAAACTTTTCAAGTAATCCCACAGATTTTTTCTTAGCCATCTCTCTCTCTCTCTCCGATCTAATTCTCCTTCCCTCTGCTCTCTCTGTGATCTAATTCTGATTCTCTCTGCTCACAATGAAGGTGTGAATAAACCTATTTATAGGCATGTGGGAGCGAAACTTGTGGAGGAAGTCTTACGAATAACCGTATTTTACAAAATGATATCTACCTATACAAAACAAAACTGATTTTTAAAAAACTTATTATGTGTAGCGCCAACAGCAGCAGCACAAAGTAGCGCCAACGGCAGCAGCAACACACTGTACTAACTTACTTGGAGTAGTATTTTCTGACAAGAAAGCAAACAATTAAGCTAGCTAGCTAGAGATAATAGAGATGGATACACACACATAAAATGACACGGGATATATGGATGTCCACTGGCTTTTATGTATTCCAACATATAAGAAACCCTTGTTTCTTCCATTATTAACATCAATTGATTTTTTTTGAAGAATTTGATAAATAATCTCCGTTATAATTAATAATACTGATTATGTTCCATGACTTTTGGGTATAGTATGACAATAACTTTGTAAAAGTAATTTTTATTTAACATTTATTTAGATATTTGTATTTAATCATAGTATTATTAGAAGACCAAAGATGAAATAGAGAAAATTTAGGAAAATTAATCTTACTTGCATCTAGAAATAATACATACATAATATTAAGATTTTGTCCATTGTGTTGGGGAATAGACTTCTCAAATTTGTGATTCATAATATAATTAATATATATTACCACTAGGTTACTTCAAAGCTAATCATGCATTATTAACGTGAAAAAGTTTTAGGCCTTATTTTCTTACAAATTTTAATGTCTTGCAATAAATATAAGTCTTCATTTTTCTTTTTCTTTCACTTTATTTTACTTCATTTTTCCTTGAGTTTATTTTCTTACACGATATTCTTGACATCTAAACAAAACTTGAAATCTGTAAATGAAAAAAAATTATACCCTACTAGTTTCGTTATATTATTATTATTATTACTGTATTATTTAAAAATTGCAAACGGATAAGATAGGAGAGAGCAGATCCTCTATTCCCAAATTTTCTGTCCCCTTTGTGTCCCCCACTTAAATTTTGACACATGATCTTTTATTTAATTTTAAAATTAATTAGTATTAAGTAAGAGATTAAGAGTCAAAATTTAAGTGAAGAGATACAAGAGTTCAGAAAAATTGGGATATGATGGCTAAAATATGAGCTTACATTTTTCTATTTGAAAATTGGAAATGTGGTTGACTTTGAATTTGCTCTCTTTCCTTTTTATTCGGCGGTACATGGTCAAATTTTGGCCCAAAATAGTGTGTGATTTATGATTGGCAGCTTGGGCCTGTAGGGCCCAGTTGCATGGGCTAGCTGATATGAGATATTGAGATAAGAAAGGGCATCTTCTTCTCATGATTGGAAGAGTTCGGTTTAGCGCTGTTTCTCGCAACGTACCAAATATATTACTGAAACTTTTTTTTTTTATATTAAAAAAACCCCATTGTTTTTAAAATTTTCTTACAGTTAATTGTAAATACTTGTAATAATTCTAAAAGAATGTTGTAATAATTTTATACTTATAAATAGATATTATACATGCATATTTTATAATACCAGAGATATTATACATACATATTCTATAATACCAGATACGCTCCATTGTATGCTATTTTTGTTTTATTTAAATTCAGAATGTAACGATTTTTTTTTTAAAAAATACAGAAGGAGGAAGAAATATATATTTGGGCCAAACGAACATACATTAAAATCTCAATACCAATAAATATGTAAAAAAGATTAATAAACAATTTTTTAATATGTTAATGCTACGTAGGAATTTAGGAAATATGTACTAATTAATTCTTATATTAATTTCCTAGATAGTATTAGTAGGTAAAATTAATTAGTATAGCATATAATATAAGTAATATATTTTATCATTTAAAAATAAATTAATAAATAAATCTGACACTCCTGAATCACCCAACTGAATACTTTTGAGTCTAGTTCTCTAGTTCGCCTATAACCTTCTTAGCTCTGTAAGATTCATGACATAACCTTCTATGGAGGAGATTAATGATAATATTGTTTTGAACTGAAATGTGTAATGTTAGTGCTTGAATTACACTTAAATTTTATTAAATCTACGTGTAATCGAGTAATGTGATTCAGTGTACTTACATTGTTAAATAAGAATAAAATACACAAACGTCTCAAGTCTCTCTGCCTATTGTTCTGACATCTGACATCTGATTATTTTACCACCTTGGCCCATATGTTACATGCCTTCACTTTACCTTGAACATGTGTCTGAAACTCAAATAAGGTTACAGGTGTTTGACACTTCATTTTAGTGTAAAATATTGATAAAATTGAGGATTACCTAGGTTGGACTCTTTAAAGTACTCATGTCGACACTCCATGTAACTTAGGCTCTACCTACCTAGGTTCAATTTTGTGTTTGATTGTTTATGTGTCCAGGCATGCAAACAAGTAGGATTTGTTATTACTTGTTTATTAGTGTGACTTGGGGTATATGTTTTCATATGAAGGGCTAAAAATTATGAAAGCGATGTGCTTTGTGGATTAGGTCATCTGGATTTACTTATATTATATGGCAGACAGTCAGAGTTGTTTATCATAATGAGAACTTGTAGAATTTTGATTTATAGATAAAGATAACATAATATGATGGCTATGAACCTCCAATGAGAACTCTTTTGCTCTATTGGACTTAAATTTCACCTGTTAAAAATTTATCTTGTTTTGTTGCAGACTTTGGGGATTTTTTTCGTTCTTATTGGAAATTAAGCTAGATTTCCTTAATGACAGTTTTTTCAAAATTACCTCTCATTAAACTCTCTCTTTATCCCAACAAAAAATTTAAGGGTATTATAGACAATTGAATACTATATTTAATGTTTTCCAATCATTATGTTAATTATTGTGTCCACATTTAAAACGTCAAATAATTAGGGACGGAAGGAGTACGTAAATATATAAATGGAGAGATTTCATAAGATTACTAAATAGTCCATGTGCGGCCTAGGAATTATAAAAACAACTACTATTACTACTACTAGTAACACGGTACTACTAATAAATTCTGATTCTGCCAACACATATTTTTTGTCTTTTTTTTAATTTTAATGAATCACTATAATTTGAAGTTTGAAAATGTATCAGTTTCATTTTCAAAGATTTTATAGTAATTTAGAACATAATTTATAAGTACATTTCTTTTTCTGTAAAAAAAAATGTTGGTTATCCCATAAATTCTTAATTTAAGGGAGTCTAGTCCCAAAAATTACCCAAATTGCATTATTCATAGCTGATTACATTACAATAGGAAAGATGAGAAGATCAACCTCAACTGTGTTTGATATATGTACAGAGACAGAGAGAGCATAAGATCCAAGGAAAGGAATTGATTCAACACCAAAGTCATCATCAATCAGGAAAAGCACTTGGAATGAACTTACACTTAAAAGTTTTGATAACCATGTGGACAAAACATGCATTTAATAAAGCTTAATCCTGGTCTGGATGGTGCTCCTACAGATGGGACAGACCTGAAGGTCTTGCCCACAATCACAACATGTCTGCAAATAAGAAAGAAAATTAAGTTGAATTTAGTAAGATATACTACTACTCTAGTCTCTAAAAAGGAATAATAAATGTGATTGATCCTGATACCTACCTGATGTCCGCAACCAAATGCCATATCCTTGGGATTGGTAATGCAAATGGGACACAGCTGTCAGAAGGTAGACAAGAAATAATTTACATCAACATTCTAATACTAATTTCAATTTTCACAACTCATTATTTGGCAATTACATGCAAGAAATACACTACAATAGGTAGATTATAACAAGTGGGCATAAGGTGTAAGAAAAAGAGGTGGCGTCACCAGACAGGTAAAGTGGTATATAAAAAGTAGAGACCGTGTGCTTACGTGGACATCGGATGCAGAACTTGCAGGTTGACTCGTGCCAACAGCTGCGGGCTGTCTATTAGAAGAAGGTGGACTCGGTTTAAGAGTACTATACTGTGAAGGTTTTGATGCCCCTCGAGAGGCCATACCATACTGAGGTGGAGGAAGAGGAATCCTGTCTATAGCTTTCCCTTTCTCAACACTGATTGAGAAATGCAAATAAATAAAGAATTAATCCAAATAAAAACTGTCATCCATCGTTATGGCAAAATTGTGAAAGCCAAGTTGAATTAGTACCCTAATATATTAAGCTCTAGTGTTGCTTTATATTGAGAAGGTATTTCCATCAAGGCTGAAAGTGCAAACTCGCTTTTTCCGGATCGGTCCAGATTTTTTGACATAATTTCTGTAAAATTTACAAACTAAAAGAACAGACTTATCAGTATATAGCAAAAGCAATGCAAACTCTGATTTAATAGTTTCGAGGTTCCATTATATCGCGCTACCTACTAAAACTTGCCTGGAAATTATCAAAGGCTCGATCAGGTATGTTGTCATCAAATTCCTTCATCATGTCCCATGGTCCATCTCCAACTCCAACTAAAATGATTGACAAAGGGTATCCGTTGTAAAGTAAAATAAGCACACTTCTAAGTTGTTGTGCAACAAAATCATCAACAAGCAAAAGTACAACCAGCAAAATACCTAGCTTTCACAATTGCCTCAACAGTTTTCCTTTCCTGGGGGCTTAGCTGTCCACCTTCAGTATCAACGCTTCTTGTCACCTATCATACATTAGAGAATTATAACATTGGTAGTTTAAACTTCAACTTCTGTATCCAAGCAAACAATAAACAGCATGCTATGTTGGCAAATCAAAAGGAAGCAATGCTTTAATGGTTTCTCAGACGCAAGTAATACCGCACCTCTCAAATGATAAGATCTCTCTTAGTCTCATGGAATTTCAATAGCATAAACTTGCATGAGAAACTCAGCCATCATTTGTGGGTGGGTTGTTTTTGGTAGGATGTCATTAATGTATGTCACTTTATGCTCACCCATGAACACAGCCACAACATCTAATTATTGTGGCAACATCAAAACCCAATGTGTTTACTACTCGCTACCTTTAAATTTTACAAATAGGTTAACATACATCTTTTGCAAACTATACATACTGGCAATTACCTTTCATATTCAGGAAATTAAAGTACAGAACTTATCCTGACATTGTAAGCTAGGAAAATAACACATTTTACGTTAAAAAAATTATGTGATGTTGCAGCACATATTTTCCCACAGATTGCATGTTCAACAAAATTAATTTGTATTATCAATAAAACTCATATCATAGATAAAATACCTGCCCATCAGCTATTATCAATAAAACATGGTACTGGCAACGACTTTGCTCAACAACAGTGATTGCCATTTCAATAAGGGGGGCAAAAGATGTTGGTCCTGTTTATAGAAAGCAGAGAAAAAGGTACCATAAGCTGCTAGAGCCAGCCAGAAAAGAGAATAAAAAAAATTAAATTAGTCAAACTGAGACCTGCAAGTCTTAGCTGAGGGACTAATTCTCTATATGGCCTCAATACTTCCTCAAATCCATCACAAAATCTTTCATCTGGATGGAAACTAAACACTTCTTGGTCATGTGTTGAAGCTGCAGATGTTAAAAAACACTTGAAATCTTTATGTTACTCAATGTCTCAATTCATCTCAATCAAGCCTTGTGCAAACTGTGTAGAGCTATCTTAAGAATTTGGAGAGAAACTAAAAAAGAATGAATGAACAATCAGAAGAAAATACCATCTCCGAATCCAAAACAAGGAATCAGGTTATCTTCATCAAAGGAAGCTAATGTCCGTCCGATGATTGATATTGCCTCTTCATAAGGATTCTGATCATTACCAATGTGATGCAAGCTTCTGCGGTGAAATGACCTTGCGCCTAATATAAAAACAAATTAAAAGCATCGCACATAGCCTATATGGACATCTTAACACTTATATAAGATCAAACCTGTCCACTCGTTGCTCTTGGTGAAATCAATACCAACTATTAGATTTGATGACTCCAGACCAGCACGTGCCAAGGCATCAGTAACCTGTAGGGAAAAAAAGTAAACTGCGTTTTTTATAGCAAATACTTACGTATAATAACAATACTGTTAAATGCATGAGATGTTGATACTCTCTTTGCCGTAAAAGTAGGTTCCAACCATTGATTATTTATGAAAGAAGAAAAGAGTTGGTAAACAGTATAGTTGAAAGCTCTACAATCATGCCACGAAATCAAACACAACAATCATCATATCAACGAGGACACTACAATCATGTTCTTTTTTTTTGAAAATTGTCAATGCCTTGCTTCGGTAAGAGTGTGAAATACACAAAACCCCGACAATAGAGTCTATATGTAGCTAGAAGAACAGATGCTACCCAAAAAAGTTGTTGTGTCCTTTTTGGACCGCAACTTTTCACACTCTTGGCCACTTCGTTTTACATGTCCAATTACAATATGACCAAATGGTTTTTCAAAAAATACCACAAGTGACATGGTTTATCAGAAAAGACTTTTATCCCATTTACTCTATGCCAAGTCTCTGTGAAGCTTGAACATACGATTGGTTATGGAACAAATATGATAACTAACATAAGTAGTCTGTATAGATAGGTATCATTGTTGTCAGTTATTTCCTATTTGGCTCTATTTGTAAAGCTTATGGAATGAAAATGTTTGCTACATTGATCTATCAGTTCATTTTTATGACTTTGTGGACATTACAAGTATTGGATTCTTTATTATTATTCTTGATAGCATTCTATTATATTTGTATACATGAAAATCAAAATAGCACCTGCAATATTTTGTGCACTGCTAGGTTCTGCTTCACGTATTACCAATTAATCATATATGAAGATTTTCGGACTCAGCATCTATCATTCTTGAAGCTAGGTTCTCTTATCAAATTGCTCATTTGTTTTATTGGATGAAATTTTTAGTTCGTTGATGGCTGCTGTTACGTGTTTTTTGGGTCTGTATTATGGGCACATCATTGTACATTTGCTAGCACATGAATATAAGAGAGAACCAAAACTCTGGGATGCACGGTTGCAGAACTTAACATGCACAGTTAAATCAGCTTGATGCTCTTATGATTGTTCTATTCTACCGGTTATTTCAGTTACTTTCCCTTTTTTTAGTGTGGTGAACTGAGATATTTTTATTTTTCCGACTTAAAAACTTTTTTTAATAATTTTTATCAAGGTGTTGAAATGGAACTTTGATGGTAGTCATGTAGTCATAATTTCACCAAGTGACACATTTTTTTTGTTTTCTCTTTGCATTGCTTTTATTTAAAAGGAATTGAAGGAAATTCCTAACCTTTTACACTGAATTATTACGACTTACATGTATTTTTCCCCTTGAATTCGAAGGCAAGTTTATTTTTTCTATTCCCTTTAAATTACTTAATTTCTTTCTTAACATGTATTAGTACTGGCATTGAATGGGATTATTAATGTCATTTGTTGCTTTTATACAAGGGCTTATTAATGTCTTTATTTGCTTTTATAGAAGGGATTGATGTTTGTTTTTCTAAAATGTCTGGTGGCATTTCATCTTGAATTATGTAGCTCTAATTAATGATGATTTTTATGTATTTCACGAGTGTTACTACCCTGTAATTTATCACCCTGTAGTTAGTCATATTATGGGTTTTCTTTCTAACCCACAAAACGGTGGCAGAGGAGGGGGTCAGGGTTTGTCTGGGTTTTAAAGTTTGAAGTGCTTGGTAATTTCTCTCTAAAGGATGCATAGCATCTCAAGTCATTGTCATTTGGTTTATATCATTTTACTCTAAACGACACACTACCCTTCATCTAGAACCTTACATGCCAGACATTGATTAGGCTTTATAATTGTGGTCCCTAGTACCTGTCTTCTCTTAATCTATTGTGGGTAACATTGACATGGAAATAAGGGATCCAAAGATGGGACATATCTGTTGTTTTAGAGGAAGGTCAGATAAGTGGTTTTGGGTGTAAGTAATTTTAGTGTATCTTATTTTGAATTAGTGAAATTTTAGAAGTAAAAATTGAGAGTCATTGGTGAGTTTATAACAGTTCGCTGCAACTACTATGTGGAATATTTGGTTAAGATAGGAAGCTATTTTTGAGAAAAAGTTCAGTTGTGTAGAATTAAGACCAAGAATAAGGCTTGCAGTGGTTGTGTAGGATCAGGAAAAGCAAAAGAAGACTTTCGTCATCTATGGTTTAATAGTCCAATAAAAGTTAGTATTATGTAGCAGCAATTAGAGCATTTTAATGTGGAAATATGTTGGCAACAGTGTATTAGTGAAGTGAAGTGCGTGCAAGTGTAAGTGTTTGCAAGAAGAGTTGAAGTAAGTGTTGTTGACCAGAGCATTAATACAAAGAAGGCAACAAGGGTTATCATGCCCAATATAATACTGACACACAGACGGGATGGTGATCTCTCCGTCTGCGTGTCAACACTGTATTAGCCATGGAGTGAATTTATTATGAAGTTCACTTCATGCTAACCACTCCCGTTATATATAAGTTGTTTTTTATTTTACTAGAATAAAAACAAGTACAACAACACAAGTTTTGTTTGATTTATTCGCATTCAAGCATGCTGCAGATCGAGTCTATATTTTCAAACAAGATCCGAAAACAAAGATTGATGGAAGGACACCATCCAAGCTGCCTCAAATAGAGAGTAGTTAATGGAGGCAATGAGATACATTAATTCAACAACAGTTGTAGGAAGAGTTAGTAGCATTAGTTTGTAAAAAGCAATAGCAACAATAGTGACAGATAAAGAAAAAATAATTTCCTTTATATGCACATTATTTCAGAAAAAAATAAATAAATACTTCAGACACATTAGTTTCACATTATTAGTTAAATATGATATTTTCAAAAAAAATATTTTCTTTATATAAAAATCAAAGTACACAATATTAATCTATTATCAGTAGAATTAATATATCATAATAGTATATTATAAAAAGGTATAAATAATACAATAATTTTATAACAAAATAAAGTTCGTGCTTCATACATAATCATTAGATAATTAAGTCAAACACTATAAAAAATATAAATCATCATAAATCCTTGACTGACCTACCCACCGCACCGTCGACCGTGATTGATGTACTAAAATCTAGCTTAATTTTAATATTTGGATATCTATTAGTACATACTTATAATGTAATTGTGGAAGATACTATTTCTTGCATACTTCTAGATTAGTACCTTTGAAATTAATCAAACCCCGTGATAATCACCAGTAACATATTTCTTATTTGGCATAAACCAAATATGGAGCCAACCCTTCATTATTAGTCGATGTGGCTCAATTTTATTGGTTTGAGTCAAAAGATTGTTGAAGAATTGAAAAGATTGGAAATTTTTAGTGGGATTAAGAAAGAGGGAAAAAGAAGTTATAAATTAAATAACACATGGTTCCCAAGAACTTATCCGTATAAGAAAAATGAAAGGGAAAATAAAATAAAAACTTTGTTGATAAAGCAAAAATATGCATAAATTATTTGGTAGCAATTGTTATCGAGGCAGATGCCCTCTGGAGTCTCACTTATCCAAATTATGTTGTTTCCTTTACTGACTTTTTGGGAGAGTTTAGTTTGAGGACTCCTTGAGATTAGAGGGGTAAATTCGGATGTATAGGAATTTCGGGTTTATTCTTTCTAATGTTTGTTGTTTGTAAGGTGATTAATTTATTGTTTTCTTTTTCCAATAAGTCTAATTATATATGCCCGCACTTATCAACCTAAAATCATTACATTTCATGTAATTTTGGTTCACTTTGTGGCTTTTGTGGATGCTCATATTCTATCCTGTTTACTGATTTTGTTTTCCTGTTTATCTTTTGATATGGTCTTTAGTTTTATGCACTTGCTTTGTCATCTTTATAATATGTAGCTTATTCTTGAATTTAATAGGTGTTGGTTCAACTATTTATTAGGGAACTCATTCGTATTGAGGGGTGCTTTCCAGTTCTGCGCAACCTGTAAGTCAATGAAATTTGAACTACTTCATATGATATTCACTTTGCCCATATAGTTATTTATGGTTCGCCTTCAACTCAAATGTGCAGGTATCTAAATAATAATTATCTTACGGGAGGAATTCCTGCACAGCTTGCAAACTTGGCAAATTCGAAACTTTTGTAAGTTCTGCATACACATGTATAATGTTCTGGAATTATATTCTTAGCATATATTGATGGCAATAAAAAGTTGCACATACAATTGATTTTTTTAATTGCTAAAGTCTCCTGTAGAGTATCAAGGTACATTAAGAAGGCGTGGATTTTAAACTTAAAATTATGCACAATTCACTTGAACTAATAATGTCATTGTTTTTTATTTGGACAAATATACCCTTAACAATTCATGTTGTGGTTTTCCACCCTATTTAAATAATAAGGGTACTACTGTCCAAAACAAAAAACTGTCTTTGTCCCAATATTTTTTTATAAGTGTCTTAGAATTAGTTACTCATATTCTAATTTGCAGAAAATTTGTTTACAATTCCTTGCTCTTTTCTTTGTAAGCAAATCTGATAATGTTTCGAGAGTATGATGCCTCCACTGAATAACAATTCCTTCTTTGGCCAACTAAATACATGATTTAGTAATGTATGAACATCAGATAACATATCTTACAGAAAATCATTCAGATAACATATGAGTATATATATATATATATATATGTGTGTGTGTGTATGTGTGAAGAACAAATTTGATAAGCTTGATCATCGCAGTTAACATAGTAAGCTTCTCTATGTGGCTGAGCTATAATATGCTTATTATCTATTTCTCCAGCTGTGTAGAATTCTTATTAGATATATAACTTATGTTTTAGTTTTACTTGCACATGACTCAATCAATTTGTACATATATCCTTTTCATTACATTTTGTTATCAATTTCCAAGTAGTTGATTTAATTTGTTGATATAACGATTCATTTCAATTTTTGCAGTCTTGGGATGATATTGCTACTGAATGGAAACGTGTTCATTCAACAACAAGTCGAGGGTGGAGAAAAGTTAACAGGGTTATGTGTATTTTATAATTTTTAAATCGTATTCAAGTAATCACGTGTCAATTGTTTCGTTCTTGCGATACTACTAACATTTTGCTTTCTCTTATAAATAATGATTTTTGTTACAAACAATATTTGTGGGACGTTCTTAGATGGATAGCCTTTCTTTTCAAAGGTTTATGTACCGAAGACATGGTAGAGCTTGACAGATCTACAAGGTAAATGTGTTATTATATGTATTTTTAAGAACATAGTTTATTAAAAGTGGTAATATTTTTTGGTAGATGATTGGAAAATAGATTGTTGTAAAATCATTTTTTTGGGTACATTTGGATGCTGTTTATTATGGTTGATCAGGATTCAGAGCTTTGTTTGTTTATTTGACATGATTAATGCAATTTCTATAATGTTCAAGTTCTCTTTTTGATAAAAGGTTTGCAGGTTTGTATGGAGCAGTAAATATCTTATTTTTCGTAAACTAATTTACTAACTTTGTTGTTTATGGTTTTGCTAAAGTAATTGTATTTGGTGTTTTCCTTTGTTTTGTTCTTGGCTAAATTATTGAAAGTAAACCAGATCTTTGATATGTCTAGCTGTGCTATGATTTCTTCTTTTATATCTACTTGGGTTACTTCTGGGAACATGTATTCATGCTTTGGAATTGAATTTGGTGCAGAACTTTTCTTAGTTTTGAATTGGGATTTCAGTTAAGATGCGAGGGCATGGTTTCGTATCTACATGTTGTTTTCATGCTTTTGGTGGTTTGTTTTCTCATAGGGTAGGTTTAGATCTCAGCTAAATTTTCTCAATAGTGGTGGCGACAGGAGACTATATTTTGCTAGGTGCTGTCAATTTAATGTTTTAGGTAAATACTGAGCATGTAGCGAATTTTTTGAGATACAAATGGGTTTACCTTATGCTAGATATTGAGAATTGCAAAGCTAAAGTAATGTTCTAACTACTGAATTTTTGTTTCTCTGTTACTTTCTGATAATTTGTTATTCTAATTTTGGGTGTATTTTCTTGGTTTCATAGTATTGTGGATTTTTTCAAAGAGATTCCTCAGTTTATAGTTTCTAAGTGGTTGCAAGTTCATGTGAGTGAGTGACTATATATATTTGGATATTTCAATTTTGTGACATGACTCCTTTTTACTTTTATTCAAGTATTTTACTACATTTACGGGGTTATATGTAGACTTATAAATTTAATTTTGAGATGGGGGAAGGGGTTAGTAAGCTAAAGAGGATCGTTTACATTCTACTTTTCGGAATCTGTTTTCATTCTACTTTTAGTTTCTCCTTTTCAATATGACACATCATATTTTTGTTTTGAACTTCCACTCTTATCTTTTAGCTTGGCTCATGTGAGTGAGTGATTCTATACATTTGGATATTTCAATTTTGTAACATGACTCCTTTTTACTTTTATTCAAGTATTTTACTACATTTACGGGGTTATATGTAGACTTATAAATTTAATTTTGCGATGGGGGAAGGGGTTAGTAAGTTAATGAGGATCGTTTACATTCTACTTTTTAGAATCTGTTTTCATTCTACTTTCAGTTTCTCCTTTTCAATATGACACATCATATTTTTGTTTTAAACTTCCACTCTTATCTTTTAGCTTGGCAATGAATTGGTACTGTACATTTGTTTAGTTTAAGATTTTTATCTGTATTTCATTTGTCGTACAGGAACTCATGATGTGTTTATATCTGTCATGTTACTTGGAATTTTGGTTGCCACAATATTTTTTAGTTGGTCTCACCTGTTAGTATTACATTGCTCTCACTATATCATTCCACTTTTATGCTTATTAGACTTTTTTTTTTTGGTATTGCCACAATATTTTTTTGTTGGTCTCACATGTTAGTATTACTATATCTTTCCACTTTTATGCTTATTAGATAGATTTGTTATTTATCCATGTAATTGATGCAATAATTTCCTTATTTAATTCACAGCTCTTATATGGTGACATGTTCATATATGATGAATGTGATGCTGCTGATCTTATTTAAGCCGGTCTTATAAGGCGTGCTTTTGCGGGTGATGACGTGGAGGAAGAGTTTGAGAAGGATAAAGAGGAGATGTTAAATGAGGAAAATCCAGAACCGTAAAAAGCCAGATTCTACCCCCGGCCGGGGTCGGTGGACTGTGTGTAAAAAAAGAGAGAGGCTTCTTGGATGTTGGAAGAGCATGAGAATGCTAAAAAAAGAAGAGGAAGAAACTCTTAAGAAGAGGAAGGATGCACATCTTCGTAATGTGATCATATCTCGAGAAGGTGGATAAAAGGTCATCATTTTGGTTATAGGGTTTATTAGGTGCATTACGCTACAATTTAGATGATAGAAATCAAGTAATCGAGAATGACGCATCGCACATGTACACAATTCATTAACTCTGTTTATTACCTAATATGTGGTGTTTGTAATGGTATATGGCGGTCGAGAAGTCGCACACAAAGACATTGCCTTATCCATACACATCAAAGGAAGTTTTTGAAGCGAGAGCATCCAGATATCTATTGGTCCCGAATTCAACCTCAGAATCGCAATTGGAGCTCTTAATCGTCCAGAAGTGTGTTCCACATTAGACTTTTGCCTCCATTTGTTATATATTCGTTGTGAATGTTTTGGTTTTCATCCTCACTATGACACAAGGATTAGTGCAATATGGTTGCAAGGCTACTCTGACTTTGTTTGTGATTCATATAGATGGTGAAGAAATCTGGTGTAATCATAAAACCAATCAAATATGAAGATGTGGATCCTCATGGGAGAGCAGAGGAGCATAAGCGGGGTGGGAAGAAGCAGAAGAGTGGGAATAGACGGAAGAACAAGAATTGGGGCAGAATGTCAAAAAGATTGATACAAAGTGATAAAAGCGGACTGCATAAGCAGAACAAAAGGAGTCTAGGCAAAGCAGTGAAAAAAGGTTACTGTTTTTATCCATTTAGAATTTATATGGGTCCTGTTTTTCCCTTTTAGTCAATTATGTATAATATATATATTTCCTTGGCAGTTCTATGAATGCCAAAGGAGAACTCTATATATATGTTTTCATTTTTGTTCTTTGTTGTTATGTTCTTTTATAGGAGAATTTGTCAAATTGAGAAAAGTGTATTTGTTAATTAGGAGATAAGGTATCAAGAAGAGGCTCTTTGTTAGGTTTGCTGTTAGAAAAAGGAGATCTTGAATTCAAATTTTATGGCATTTATTTATACGATACAATTTTGTTGGGACATCTGGCCAAGATTTTACCAAATCCTCTGAGAACATTTCCTCTTTTATTTATTTGTATCAAAACAACAAAGGTGTTAATTAGTAGTATTTCATAGTTAATTTATAATTGTTAGTAGTAGTGGAGGTGTGGAGGAGTGCTTTTAAATGTTCTTAAAGAAAATATGAAGGTCATTGGCATTAAGATTGTTTCGAATTTAATAAATGTAGTTAACTGGCCTAGGTCAATTTTATTGTTGAGTGAATGTGAATGTTGGTTTTAGTTGTTTCCTTAACAAATTCATTTTTTTTGCCAGTCTCGATTTGTAAATAATGAGCTTGTAGATACTCTTTAATCATTGTAAGTCACATTTTTCATTTAGATTCATATGTAAGTATTAAATAATTACACGAGCATTCATAGTGCCGGAGGCACGGGTTAACCCTAGTTTCAAAATATAATTAGTAGATGATGAACACCATACATGATGCTGGGGTCTAGTGATTGTAACTAATGAAAACCATATAATTTTATTTTTGTCATCATAGTATTATTAGAAGACCAAAGATGAAATAGATAAAATTTAGGAAAATCTTACTTACATCTAGAAATAATACATACATAATTTTAAGTTTTTGTCCATTATGTTGGGGAATAGACCTCTCAAATTTGTGATTCATAATTAATTAATATATATATTACCACTAGGTTACTTCAAAGCTAATCATGCATTATTAACATGAAAAAGTTTTAGGCCTTATTTTCTTACAAATTTTAATGTCAATCAAACACTTGTAATAAATATAAGTCTTCATTTTTCTTTTTCTTTCACTTTATTTTACTTCATTTTTCCTCGAGTTCATTTTCTTACACGATATTCTTGACATCTAAACAAAACTTGAAACCTGTAAATGAAAAAAAAATATACCCTACTAGTTTCCTTATACTACCTCCGTCCCATAATAAGTGTTTTTTAGCTTAAATCACACATACTAATACACAAACTAAAATGGCAAAAAATACCCTTAATATATTTCTTTGAAGTTCAAGAGTTAATGAGTGTCATTTAATTGTAGTGATGGTAAGATGCAATAAATACCATCGATCGTGATAAAGGCATATATGAGAAAATATTGCAAAAATTGTATTGGAGTTCTAACACATCACTTATTTTGGAAAAAAATATTAAGCCTAAAAAAATACTTATTGTGGGACGGAGGTAGTATTATTATTATTATTATTACTCCCTCAGTTCCTAAAAAAAATGTCGTTTTAGAAGAAAAAATTTGTTCCAAAAAATTTGTCGTTTATAACTTTCGAGGAGAATAAATTATTTATTTTCCTATATTACCCCTACCTTCTCTCATTGTACCAAGAAATTCTCTCTTGTATTAATAGTTTTCAACTAGGGTAGTGATGAAATTTTAAACAAATTTTATTTGGTAAATGATACTTTCTTAATCCATGTGCAAAAACCTTAAAACGACAATCTTTTAGAAATGGAGGTTGTATTATTTAAAAATTGCAAACGGATAGGATAGGAGAGAGCAGATCCTCCGTCTCAATTCTCTCGTCTTTTATGTGTCCCCACTTAAATTTTGACACGTGCCCTTTTATTTAATTTTAAAATTAATTAGTATTAAATAAGAGATAAAGAATCAAAATTTAAGTTGAGGGATACAAGGAGACACAAAAATTGGGATCTGCTCTCAGGATAGGATGGCTAAAATATGAGCTTACATTTTTCTATTCGAAAATTGGAAATGTGGTTGACTTTGAATTTGCTCTCTTTTACTTTTTATTTGGCGGTACATGGTCAAATTTGGCCCAAAATAGTGTGTGATTTATGAATGGCAGCTTGGGCCTATAGGCCTTTGTGGTCGTTAACGGTCTGGTAGGGCCTAGTTGCATGGGCAACCGAGTTGAGATAAGAAAGGGCATCTTCTTCTCATGATTGGAAGAGTTCGGTTTAGCGCGGTTTCTCACAACGTACCAAAATATATCACTGAAACTTTTTTTTTATATTAAAAAAGCCCCATTATTTTGAAAATTTTCTTACAGCTAATTGTAAATACTTGTAATAATAATTTTAAAAGAATGTGATGCTCAATACTTGTAATAATTTTATACTTTGTATACTTATAAATAGATATTATACATGCATATTCTATATATATTTGGCCCTATACTTAACATACATTAAAATTTCAATACCAATAAATATAAAAACATTAATAAATAATTTTTAATATGTTAATGCTACGTGAGGAATTTAGGAAATATGTACTAATTAATTCTTATATTAATTTCCTAGATAATATTAGTAGGTAAAATTAATTAATATAGCATATAATATAAGTAATATATTTTATTATTTAAAAATAAATTAATAAATAAATCGACACTCTGAATCACCCAACTGAATACTTTTGAGTCTAGTTCACCAGAGACTAGAAGAATCCTTCCTTCTTAGCTCGTAAGATTCATGACCTAACCTTCTATGGAGGAGATTAATGATAATATTGTTCTGAACTGAAATGTGTAATGTTAGTGCTTGAACTACACTTAAATTTTATTAAATCTACGTGTAATCGAGTAATATGATTCGATGTACTTATATTGTTATATAAGAATAAAATACACAAACATCACAAGTCTCTCTGCCTATTGTTCTGACATCTGATTAATTTCCCACCTTGACCCATATGTTACATGCCTTCACTTTACACTGAAGTACATGTGTCTAACACTCAAATAAGATTACAGGTGTTGGACACTTCATTTTAGTGTAAAACTAGATACAAACCAGCGCTTTGCGACGGGATTATTCAATTTTTTAATAATAATTGTGTACGTACAATTAATAAATTAAAAAATAATAAAAAGATGGTAAATTGTTGTGCGATGATCAAATTTTACACAGAAAAACAAATGAATATAAATTATAGGGGATAGTGGTGAGAGTTTACTTATTTGTGCATTACACTCTAAATATGTGACTATTGTTTCTGAGTGTGAAAAGAGTGTGCATGGGACATATGTAGTATAGCGTGTAAATGTTATTGAGGACAATGCAGCAAAAAAACACCAGAAAGTTAAGCCTCCACATCATCTGCAAAAGAGAAGTGATGCCACCAGAAGCATAAAAGAAGAGAACTTGGAATAAAATATAAATGTCTAAAAAGAAACCATGTAACTCAGTATTGGAAGTTGAAACAACCAAGTTAAAAAGAAAAGTTATGTTGGTATTTTTGGTAATTTTTAAAAAATACCTAAAATGGTTTTAAAAAACAAAACAAAAATTAGGCAATCTAATCTAGAAGATCACATGTTCCTGCAGGGTTAGGTTCCTTTGGGTAATAATAATGCCTCCTTTAAAATACTTCACATATTTCAGACTTAATATTGGGATATACCAATTTATTGAAACGTATTAACAATTGGTTGTTTTCTGCTAGCATAAAAATTTTGATAAACAGGTGTAGCATTTCAGTTCCACAAAATTGCTTTCAGACTATACCCACCTAAAACCAAGTAGCGGTAGTACATGCTACAAACTAACCGCTGTGCAATATTTTAGCAACATCAGAGTTTGATTTAATGGAAAAAGTAAAACATAATAATAGTACACAACAGAAAATTCCAAATAACATCTTGCACATTTACACGCCATCAGCAATGCCCCTCAAAGAATCAGAGGCGCTTGAGAAGGGAACACCATATTGTCATAGATCAGTGCAGCAACAGCTGCACCAATCAAGGGTCCAACCCAGTATACTGCTTGATTCTTGAAGCTCCCTCCAATTAGTGCTGCTCCAAATGAGTATTCAGGGTTCATCGACCCACCCGTGAAGCGGTGAAGGGGCCTGATGCCAAAACATTTGCCCCGACTATAAACCCTATAGTCAGCGGTCCAATGGTTGCCATTGAACCACGTCTCGGATCCGCAGCTGCATAAACTGTGTAAACCAATGCAAATGTCATCACCCCTTCTAAGAGGGACGCTCCAAATCCAGTCATTTGTTGAGGAATAATTCCATGTATTGGAACATGCTGCACCCCAACCCCACCCCACCCCAACCCTAACCCCACCATTAAATTAAGAAGGTTCAATTATAGTACAAAAAGTTTAAGACTACCAAATACTTTTTTTATGATACTAAATTCATACCTCTCCGACTGTTGCAACTTTCAAAAGCAGACAAGCCATGACAGATTCAAGAATTTGTGAAATCCAATAAAAGATAGCCATCATAATACTGATATGGCCTCCAACGGCCATTCCAAAAGTAATAGCCGGATTTACATGGCCACCAGAAATAGTGGCCGCAATGTAAACTGCAACCGCCAATGCAAAAGTAGTTGCAATTGCACTTCCTACCAGGCTATATGGATCTGATACAGCCTCCCCCAACAACTTCCCTGTAACCAAAAAAACAAACATTGATAATTTCTGGCCACCACAAAATTAAATCAGTTCAACTACAATTTAAAGTGAGCACTCACGGGACGACATGGCAGATCCAATGGCAGCGAAAATGAAGAAGAATGTAGAGATGAACTCTGCAAGATATGATCTAAGAGCATTAGCAGTGACAGAATGCTCTAACTGGGTTCTGAGAGATGTCATTATATTATATAAACAATCTAGTGTCGATTTCTCTGAAGAAGAAGAAGAAGAGTTTGAATAATCTTTTAGAGTCAGTAGTCTTTAAAACCCATTCAATCAAAATTCTTCTATATTTTAAAATTCCCACCCAGACACACCTTATGTGTTGAGCAATTTTAGAGGAACAAAATTAATCCTAAATGCTCTGTTGAGCAATCAGGTAATATCTAGGAAAAGATTACATGTAGCTCGCCACAACTGACAGCAGTCACAGGACAACATTCTAACCATATAACAGATTGTTCCCACAAAAATAGTGCACCAATTCAAAAGCTAAAATTTAAAGTGATTAGAATTTCTCTCTCTTTGCTGCAATACATAGTCCATACAACATTCAAATTCTCAACCTTAAGAACACACAAGTTACTGATGTGACTTTAGAGAACCCCACTTGACAAATTTTTTAGATTCAATTTTTTATATTTTAATTTTCTCAAAGACAAACTACCGAGAACAATATATCAAATTTCCTAACCTTCAACAAAGGCCTAGGACTGCTAGAATCCTGTCAAGTTTACATTACCAGTGCATTTTGAGTAAAAGACTGGCTTGAGTTGTGGGAAATAAAATATCGGCTTCAATTTAGTATTCTCTTCTTGTCCTCTGTATATTACAACAGTTTCTGGGTAGAAGGATCAGAGGTCGCAACCTCTGCATACATGTCTGCTATTGCTTTGGCAAAGTACGCCTTCGCTTGAGGTCTCTTGATCTAGAAGAAAAGGCACACGAGAGTGAAAACTTGTTATTTTTTATTAAACCGAAACATATTATATGACTGTCAGGTCTTACAAAACTCTGACACTCACCTTAAATGTTGGTGTGAGTGCACTATTCTCCAAAGTAAAAGGTTCAAGCACCAAAGTCACAGCCTTTAGCAAATTCAAAGTCTCTCACCGCAGCAGTATTATATCATTTGTTAGGGTAAAACAATGATTTGAAAGCATAATTGCAAAAAATCTATCAGAGAAATAAGAGTACTGAGCTTTCTTCCAATCAAGGCCCATATCGCCCAAGACAAGCAGCTTTTGCTCTGGGGTCATTGCACGCTTGTTCTAAATTTTCAGATCAGATCCGCAGATAAGACAAAAATTATGTCAAGATGGTTAAAAGAGTCGATGTGCTTTAACAACTTTAAGTTTGTGAAGTTAACAACTTTAAGTTTGTGAGGTTTGTCGAAGTTTACCTCAAGGCCTTCAAAGCAGTTGTTTCAAGCTTTAAACACATCCGGATCTCATCGAGACCATAGCAACTAAAGAGGAGTTCAGTCACACCGCCAACAAAACAATTGAGCAATCGCCTTTTTATCACACCAGATGCACAGGAAAGAAAGCAGGGTTTTCAAACCTGAATTCTTACCACATATACAAAACACTTTTGCAACAAACTTCAGATTTTAGCATATACATTTTCAATTTTCTCAGAGCTACGATTCTCCCCGTGCAACTTGAAAATGTTCTTCTTCCTATCACAAAGGTAACAGACTACGCTCAAATGATGATTCTCATTAACAGCTTAATAACTCATAAGCAATCATAGTCATCATCAATTCCTTCAAGGTCTATTGCTAACTTTATTGTGGTTCTCACCGCCAATGATCTTTAAGCGGCCTCTGTGTAGCCATAACCCTATGTCTCCAATATGAAACCATCCATCTTCATCAATTACTTTCTTCCAAAATTTTGATCAAGATAATCGATGTACTCAACTTTAATAAAGTCGCATGCATAACTTTATCTCCAAAGTGATTCATTTCTAAATAATTGTCATAATATTAATAATATATGTAAATTTGAAATAGAATATTTATAACATTAGTTGAAAATTTATAAGGATTCATTTCTAACTAATTGTCATAATTAAATTAAAACTTATTGAAATTTAAGTTTCATAATTTTATTCGGATTAGAATTTCAAGTAAAATTTGTCAATATAAGCTAATATGAAATTCCAATACAAACTTAAATAAAATTAAAATAATTATTTTTTCATAATCATAACTAAATAAATCTATAATAATTCATTCAAATTGAATATCGCCAAGGAAACAATGTCTTCGCAGGATCTTTTACATCTAGGGATGAAAACCATATCCGAAAGCCCGTAAGCTTTAAGCTTTTCAACAACTTCACTACCATTTTTCTCATTTCTAGCAAGCTTAATATTATCAGAATTCCATTAGATGCCACTTTTGGCATGTCTTAAACCCAATTCCTTTGTTCCCCAAAATCACAATATAAATCAATCATTGAAACTCAATATACAAAAACCTACCTTTTTCGGAGGACTTCAAGGCCTCGTGGTATTATTAATAAAGTTGATACATCCAGACCTCAAACCAAAGTTAAAAAATAGTTAAAGGCAACCATTAAGATGGATAAAAAGATACCTAGTATATTACAATCCATGAATGAGTGTCAAAACCAAAATATAATTCATGAATACCAAATGACAATTTAAAAGGAAAATAAGATTGTTTTTATGCGTTAGGCCTCGTAGAAATACTTTCATTCCGTAATCAATTGGTGGTTATGAAGTTGCTAATCAACATAAAACAACTATTTCCATCTGTTGTAATTCACAAGTAAACCGGAAATATTCTTGGATCTCTCATTGCTTGCTATTACTCACATTAGTAACTGCTGAAATATTTACTCATAATATCATTATTTTCTATTTGCAGGTTCCATGTATGATAAGATGGGAATTTGGTGTCTGGCATAATGCACCCTTGCTGGTAGCTTCACAATTATATTTTTCAGTCAAATAATATGATTACATTTATTGCTTGCGTAAACACATCTCATCTTTTTTTATAGAAAATCCTTTTCTAGCACTCTTGTCATATATTCGTAGAAATGGGAAACCTAGCTCGGGAGTGTTGGAGGGAGGCAAACACACTTCTGTGAGATCATTTCATTATTTCAAATAGAAGAACAACACATTATAACACATGCAGAAACCATAAACCTCCCTTCCTTTAACTGTTAAATCAGTTGTTGAAGCCACACTTTCTTCCTTATTTTACTGAATGGACACAGCTTTTGATTCCATTAGATTAATTTTAATAGATTGGCCACCATTGTTATTCTTGCGTAAAAGAAAGAAAGAGAAAACATAAATCTATTGTAAATTATAAGTGATGACTATTTGAATGGTGATTTAAGTGGTTACAACTCCCGTAAGTGCTTTACTTGAAAATACCGTGATAAAAGTTGTAGGTGAAATAGAAAAGGATAAAATCAAACACTTTGTTGGACATTGTTCTTTGATTAATATATCTACACCAAATAAAAGTCGATATAGCTAAGAAGGCAACTCGGAAAGAAGGGAAAGATATACCGCAAGAAATGTGGTAGCTAAAAGAAGGGACATATGATTGCATTTTAGACATCGACGCTTTATAGATTTCTTTGATGCAAGAGACTTAAGCTTTGCCTCTTCCGGTAATGGACAAGGATTTAACCTTTTGAAGTCATAACAGGTCATGTTACTATGCCAAGGGACCTTGCAGTTGACACAGAAAAGACCACGACATTTAGTGCATATTCATCCAACAATACCATCTCAATGTTGTTTATGTAGTCCGCTTTGTTGAAACTTGGCATATACCCAGAGTCGAGTATCCTTACTTTAATCTTCCATGTCGAATTGTTGTGTATTGAGTTGGTATTTATAGCCATAATATCATAAATTAGTATTTTTTAGGATATAATTAAGTAGTGATTTAGGGATTACAAAGGATAATATCATAATTAAATTACAAAGGATAATATCGAAATAGTTGATATAAATCTAAAACCTGTTTAGATTTCCATATTACCATCAAATATCTACCATCGCAATAAATTAAGAGATAACAAAAATGTATGAATTTCAAAAGGAAAACTTACTTTCAAATCACGATATAAATCAAACTACTTGCAAAATAAGCAGCTTCAAGAGTAAATGTAGTAATTTATTTACCGTAAAAACATTGTTTGTGTGTAGAAACGCTCGCCTCCTTCTCCTTCTCTCATTTAACCGCATTGTGAAATCAAAGTTGTTAAAATATCAAATGATAAGCAGAGCACCAATCTAATAGGAAATTTTTTAAAAAAAGGAAAACAATTCCAATAACAATAAATCAAAACCTTGTCCATGAAATCTTCTCAACGCCATACATCGTTGAATCTCCAAATGAAAGTTATCTCCAAATGTGTTAGGCTCAATTTACCCAAATTATCAAAGAAATAGCATTTGCAAGAGGCGCTGTGGGAACAAATCGCATTTATAAATCATCTAGTGAAGTATAAAATAACAATGTAAAAAAAAAGAAGAATAAATTATATTATATATTAGATATATAATTATATACGCAAAATAAGAAGAGAAACCTTGGGCTTGCTTGAAACCGTGACTCAATACAAAAAGATTTTCCCTTTCTTCTGCTTTCGCCTTGTTGTTGATGAAATTTCAAACAAAGCGCTAATTATTGTCGTGGTATGCTTCTTCCTCGGGTTCGCTTCATCATTTGGGGCTAATCCTTCTTCGTCGCTTGAATGAATTTGAATGCCAAAGTCAAGATATGATAGAGGGCACCGTTGCAGAAGGGTATTTTGTAAAGGATATTTAGGAGCATTAATTAGGATGAATATGTGTTGAATTTGTAGAAGGAAAGATGTCAAATTAGTGTCATGTATCGTGATTTAGTATATATTAGATATAAAACCAGCGTTCATATGGGATTATTCAATTTTTTAATAATAAATGTGTACGCATAATTAATAAATTAAAATATAATAAAAGATGGTAAATTGTTGTGCGATAATCAAATTTTACATGTAAAAACAAATGAATATACATCAGTAGGGGATAGTGGTGAGAGTTTATTGGTTTGTGCATTACACTCTTAAGTATGTGACTATTGCCGGTTTGTGCATTACACTTATGTGACTATTGTTTCGAGTGTGAAAAGAGTGCATGGGGCATATGTAGTATAGCGTGTAAATGTTGTTAAGGACAATGCAGCAAAAAAAACACCAGAAAGTTAAGCCTCCACATCATGTGCAAAAGAGAAGTGATGCCACCAAAAGCATAAAAGCAGCGGAAACACCATCTGACATGAGAGATGAAGCAGCGGCAGCAGCAGTAGGAACAATCCCTGTGGAAACACCTGGTTTTGACAAATGAAGCAACCTAAATGATAATGCAAAACCAAGATAATTAATAACCAGATTAAAAACAGGGTTGTCATTGTTTTCAAGACATGCATGTACAAGCTTCTTCTGGTCGAACTTACTATATAATATTTACTGAAAAAAAATAAGCAATAATTCAAAATCTTATGACAAAAATCTCTCTCAATGCATTATCAATTTTTAACATTCCTGCAGGCTGGAATAGTTATATTATCCATTAAATTCTTTTCTATATCCAAAGTTCAGTGTATCCCTGGCACCTTAGACATGCATGGATTATGGACAGATTATTCTGTTAGACCCTACAACTGGCCCATGACCTAATTATTACCCGAACCCCAAGATTTGAGCTAATCGAATGTCATTTGTATAAAAAACAAAAACATAGGAAATAAAATAGCATGAAACAGAACACTTACGGTGCAAGATATTCACAAAATGACGACAGCAACAACTACTTTAGAGTAATTCTCAGAGGATGTAGGGGCAGTCACTTCAACCAGAGTTATGCCCGTGTAACAGGCACAACATCATCAGTCGCATGCAATTGTATCATCTTATTAACCAAGAGGCTGTGACAGTAATCTGAGCACCTCTTTGAAAATGGAAAGAAAATCCAACTCTCAACAACTCATGGTGTAACTTGTAGCCAAGTGCATAGAATAAGCGGAGAACGTTATTGCTTGCTTTGCTTTCTACCACAGTCCTCACAACAACTGAAATTTGGAGCATTAATTAGGAGCATCAACCATGGTTTCTGTCAGTCACCTGGAGGTCTATGAAGATTATCATTTCCAACATAACACATACATTCCAATAGATCGTATTGGGATATAAGAAATTTATGATGAAGGAAGAAATATATGATGTTATTTCACGGGACTTAATAAAGGGTAGTTTCTTCTTGCCTATAAGGACTCCTTTTGAACTTCTCAGTAACTGATAACATTATTCTAGGTAATTGTTCCTTCCTCCGCCTTTGGAGTCCAAAATGTCCGGGAGGAAGGCAACAAAGCAGATGGCAGCTGGACCGCACTTTCTTCCATTACATCCTATGTGGGAAAAAATAGTCATGACTACTTGGTACTTTACTACTTATCAAGTAAACGGAAAATACATTATATATTAACACTATCTAATAAAATCCTTGGCTTTAAATAAAACTTACTTGGCCAGTTAACTCAGTCACTTCGGGAGGTGAAACATTTGTTTCGAGCTACTCAAGAGCAAATGACTCGATCGCAGAGGCAGATCTTGCTCCTTCATATGGGAATGGGCTATCTCTGTCTGCACCAAATACCAAGATAGTTCGGAAAACCTTGCACATTAAACCTGCTCATTAAAGACTGGTAACTCCAACCCATTAGAACATGCTGAATTCAATCAACAATAAAATTGAAAATTTATCATAATGCAACTGATGCATTCTATAGCGTTGGTATATATTTCACATGCAAAGCACAATACAAAGACGACAACTAATAGTTTGGCATAATTGCCTAACGTCAGTAATTTCTCAATAAATTGCTTAAAACCACAACTTGGCAGAATATTATTAATCAAGAAAACCAGTTTACTACCTTGTCGGCATCACAGTCTACATGACCCAGCTTCACCTTGCCCTTCAAGTTATTTGAAGCCTTCTTCCACTCTGGAGCAAGCTTCTTACAGTGTCCACACCTTGAAAGAGAGAAGAATAGATCAGCTTTAACGTAAGTATAAATTATATTATGTATACATATTGCAACATTCATTCACTCAAATTATGCCCAAACAGGAACACTTGGATTTTCATTCATTCAACCTTTGGACAGAAAGATGAGATAACATGAAACACTGAGGCTAGGTTGTCAACATTTTAATCTTCTCTTCCTTAATAATCATAGTTCTTAGCTCCACCGTTTTAGAATTACTTAGTTTTTGCTTTATCAGGATTATGAATTATGACTCTTCGGAATTTTAGATCCCCACAAAATAAGCCCCAAATCACTACACCCTGTCAGCCAGCTTGTGGCACAAAATACGGTACAACCCTCAAAAAGAAAAAGTATGTAGTATCATATTTGTTACTCTACCTCTTTCGCTTCACGCCTGATTAGATTAGCTTAGAAACAACTTGTTGAGGATTAGTCAGTCAGAGACTCAGAGTGCAGTAATTATGAATTGAATAATGTGTTTTTCTTATGTACCACTTCACTTGTTCATATATATGGAGGGAAAATATTTTAAAAGTTACAAGTGGGAAGATATAAATGTTTACAATCCCTGCTCCATCCATAATACTTCCAAGTCTTTCAAAGTTTACAATATTTCCATCATCTCCTGTACTAATAACCTGCATAAAAATTAAGAATATGAAATGGTTTCTGGTATTCCCTTGCCTCATCTTCAAGTAGTTTATTGGTATCAAAATGAATTTCTCACCAGAATATCAAGTTTTTGTAGTTGGTTACGACAAATTTCGCCAAGGTAAAAATATATTGTGCGTACAGATAAAGGAGTTTACCTATGGAAACCTTTGCCTGAAGAATCCACTGAGAATTGATTTCAACACAGAGAAAAGAGATCCGCCGGTTTTGAGCGACGTGAATCGAGAGGAAAAGGAAGAGGACATGGGTGCCGCCTCAGGTGGTGGCTTTGTTCTTCATATTCCGCCTTCCTCAGTGGTATCTTCCGCCGGAAATCTGATCAAGGTCACAAGAAGAAATCAGCCTTTCCATGATTGGGTCTGGTCTGAGAATTTGTTCTTGAATGCTCAAAATCATGATGTTCATCCATTGGGTCAGCATCTGCCTCGCCGTCTCTATAGAATTTATCGCAGGAATCGATGTGTCGAGAGAGAGAGTAGATGCCATATTTGGGGATAGCAATCTACATGATGTTTGAGTTTGAAATAATTTGAATGAATATGGAATTAAATTAGTTGCCATTTTTGAATTTTGAATAAATTATCCTAGATTTAGGGGGATTTGAGAAATGAATTTAGTTTTTTTTAGTGTTTCATATGTTTCTGTGAAAGGTAGTTAGGAGCATTAAACAGATGTATGTGTGTTGAATTTGTAGAATGATAGATGTCACAATATTGTGTTATGTACTGTGATTTAGTATATATAGATAATAGATATTGGTAAAATTGAGGATTACCTAGGTTGGACTGTTTAAAGTACTCATGTATATTACTCCACATTAGTCCATGTAACTTAGGCTCTACCTACCTAGGTTCAATTTTGTGTTTGATTGTTTATGTGTCCGCATATGCAAACAAGTAGGATTTGTTATTACTTGTTTATTAGTGTGACTTGGGGTATATGTTTTCACTGAAGGGCTAAAAATTATGAAAGTGATGTGCTTTGTGGATTAGTTCATCCGGATTTACTTATATAGTTGAAGTTCGTCGTGCAATGCACACCTGCTAGTTCAAAAAATGTAAAAAGAAAATTGTTTTTAAAACCAACGCTATCATATATTCCAATAGTAATATTATCAACATGGAATGTGGGTGGGGCGTATATTATATACCTATCAATATATATTTATATTACATATAAGTCAAAACAAAAAGACTATACATACTCTAAATGTGGAACACCTCTCAAATCCAAATATGGAAAAACCAAACACCAATAATTCAATTTGGTATTTGTGTATAAATTATTTGCAAATTTTATAAACACGTAAACACGCCCAACATTATCATTCATTTCAAGTTAAAGGCAAATGCTTCTAAACTATAATAACCTGATGATAGAATTAAGTTGGAGAATATGTGTAATGTAATAATATTCCTGTTTTTTCATTACCTGGCTAAAATGAAAACATTCTAGCAAGTATATTGAGAAATCACATGTTTGTATTTTCTAGCTAGTCACATGTTTGTATTCTCAAGTAATCCAAAGAAACAATATTTTGTGAACAACTCAAATATTAAACAACATTAATGAGTTTAACTATCTGATATGCTCATATATACAATCAAAGCATAATAGTTATTATTTCAATATGGAACAAAAACTACAGCCTTGAAGGCAACTGACAATAGATAAAATTGATACTTTTAATACAAATACATAAATTGGAATGCATAAAGAGGTACATACTCTTCTGAGGAAAAAGAGGATTGACACTGAATCTCATAGTTGAATATTAATTTTGGGAAAACTTCGTTTAGTACCATCACATTCTGCAATATTATCAAAGGACACCAAATAAAATTCTAGAAAATAAAGTAAAAAAATTGAGAATTTGATACATGTATACATAAATTAAAAGACATATGCTTAAGCTTTTACATCATCTATTGAAATTGGAAAACTCCATCATAAAAATTGAAGGAAAAAAACAGATAGGGTTCCATGGTTATGCAAATCTATATGAAATCATGTTCTCCCTTGGAGAAGCAAAATGTGGAGCAAAGTGGACAACATTAATGCAAGTCTTTATTTATGAGTGTTTTCAGCATCAAATCTTTAACTATGAGTTTTCTTTTTAATCATCATCATTTCATGTTTTCCACATTAAAGTATAAAATTCACCACATTAATCAACTCTCTTCTCTTTGTTCAGATAAAATGCAATGAAGAGCAAATTTTTGGAGGAAAATTTGACTTCAATATTATCAACAACAAAGATCAAAGATTTTGTATCTTAACTATCAAAGTAAACCTTTAAATTAAACAGATATAAAGAGAGTAGCAGTTCAAAACTATTCACATTGCTTCCTTTAAAATCTTTTATAGAAACAAAAACCATCGTGACTAATTTCTTGTAAAGCAACACGTACTATTTATGCAATAAAATCTTCTAACTATTTCAGATCATCATCATCAGAAGGAATATTGAAATAAAATAAAAGGACATAATAACATATCTACTTTAGTATGCTAACACATTAATCAAACAATTGTTGGTATTTTACATCTACAGGTCATATAAAAGGATTAGCATTTGAATTTTCAAGGTCAAAAGCATAATGCAAGTAGTACCTGTTCATCCGAATTTTACACCAAGCAGCTTGAAAAAAATTTATGAAGATCCCACTAAAAAAAAACCATCTACTATATTAGTCTAAATTATACATAGTATTATATATACAGAGAAATTACTTACTATGGAGCTTTTGATTCAGAGATAAATAGTTTTCCAACGCTTGGACAGGGGAAAAGCTTTCCAAGACATTATGCTATAACTGATGTTCAAATTGGTAGGTATTCTAAAGCTCTATTCTATTAGATGCACTAATTTAAAGAAAGGGCTTGACAAATATAAAAGTTTCGTAACAATCATAATCCTCAAAGAAAAGACAAATAACACATGCTATACAAATACAACTAATATTGTTATGATTTTCAAACACATAACGTTATTTTGTAGTTTGAAGAAAATAAAAATTTTCCATTGTAAGGCTATTAAATCCACTCATTTTATTTGGTTGCATTGCATTATAGCCATCAAACTGGAATTGGGGCTGTCCTAGTTGAATTTAAAAGTCAATTTTCTCCAGTACCAACTGCAAAAGTGAGGAATTATGGTTTCTTCCAAATGCTAGGCAAAAAACTGAAATGCAAATAAAAAGAAGTATAGATTAATTTTTTTAATTTTAAAAATATATATATATGAAGGGAAGGAAACTTGGAAAAGGGGTCTATTTCTCCGGCAGTACCATCCTCAACCTTAGCACCTCGAGTTCTCTTATTAGCTTGTTCGAACTGCCCTTAGCATTCAAAGCCAGACAAAACAAAAAATAGCGTTAATTAGGGTTTACTTAGAAATCATCAACAGAAAAAGTACAAAAAAAAAGAGAAGAGGATGAATCAATTAGTAGTATAATGAAACTTTAAACCTGGTCTTCGGAAACGAAATAGCATGAACTCACTAATAGTCTAACACTTAACAAAATATCAATGAACACTTGGGCAGGCATGTAAATTTAATCTATTGTTCAACTAATAGTAGTAGTTATACTAAAGTTAATCTGCTGTTAAACTAACAGAAACTATACTAAAGTTGTCTCTAACAGAATTAAATTATGGCAAGAAGTATAAAAATTGGGTCAGAAGCAAATATTATACACTCCCAATTAAAATGTTGCATTTAAATACCTATTCTCCAGGCACTGATATTTCTCCTAATATCCCTTCTCCCTCAAAACAATCATCTATACCCTACATTTGTTAATGTTTGAAAAAAAAAGAAACATCAATTTCAATGACAAAAAAAAAAAAAACAATGATAATAAATAAAAAGTTTGTTGATACACATACCTCAAAATGCACTGTCATTCTCAAAATCAACCTCTTGAACCAAACTAAAATTAGATAGAAATTTGCTCCACTTAAAAAGGAGAAATAATAGCCTCCATGTATGTCTAGTTGAGCTATACATACAGGTGAAGTGTGCAAAATATGAGAGAAGCATTCCAAAATATTGAAAAGTTCGTAAATTTGGAGCGTCAATCACCACATCAGTCAGACAACGACATGCATCTCAATAGTATATCTTTTCATTGGAGCATTTCACCAAACAGTTTATATACACCATGCCAGATAACTCTAAATTAACAAAAAGTAGTGTGAAGTACCTTAGCAAATTATGTGCACAAAATAAACCATTTTCAATATAAAAAACTCATTATAAAAGGAATGTGAATTAACAAAATCAAGAAAACTCATCGTACATCCATATCGATATGGGTCGATTTCTTGGGTTCCTTCATTCTCAACCAAGATCATATCGAACTTAGTCGATTCCTCATGTCCAAAGACTATCCTTCTCAGAGGCAATCCATCGTCCATTGAAACATTCATCAAATAACTCATAAAAAATCTGCAAAATCAGTCAATCCATTAGATAAGAGGTGAGAAGCAAAGGAACCAATTAAAAGTAACAAAACATACTGAAAACATATCCTCAATTTGTTTCTTTCATAGACGATATCTATTTGTCACTTCTCAAAGAGAATTTTCGTGAACAATTGGGAAGAGGAAGACGCGATCGACAGGAAGAGCAATTGAATATAATTAAGAAGAAGGAGATGAAATTAGAAAAAATAATACTTAATTGTTAGCCTGCTCAAGACAGAGAAAAAAAGAATGGGTTAATTGAGAAGACGGAGGAAGACGAGGAAGAAGAGGGGAAATCTAAAGAGTTTTGTCGATTGAAGGATGGAGTCGACAGTTTTCTAATTGTCCGAGTTAATTGAGTTTTTCAATTAAAAGGATCGTTTTTGCTGCTTTTATTTTTCCATTGACTGAGTTAACTCTTAATTATTAAGAGTTAACTCAATGAATTTTCCAATTTCAAAGATCGCTTTCACGCTTTTATATATAAAAAGATTGATTCGCTTCAAAGATATGGCAGATAAATGTAGTTGTTTATCATAACGGTAACTTCAGAATTTCGATTTATAGATAAAGATAACATAATATGATGGCTATGAACCTCCAATGAGAACTCTTTTGCTTCTATCGACTTAAATTTCACCTCTTAAAAACTTATCTTGTTTTGTTGTAGATCGCAGATGACTTGGGGATTTTTTTTCGCTCTTATTGGAAATTGAGTTAGATTTCCTTAATGTGGTGCATTATAACCGAATTTGTATTTCACAGATCGTCGATTTACACTGATTTTGATCATACCTTTTCAAATGACTTTTGCTACTCTTGGCGTAGAAGACCATCGCCATGTCTCCGTAATACTTCTTGATTCTCGCAGATGACATTTTCACCACTGTGATGTTCTACTTTTGTACATTCCTTTTAGCTCTTCTCAAAGTGATTGTTGCCTCAAAGAAGGATGGGTATGGTAATCAGAATCGCTTAAAGATTTCATTGAGGGTACTTTGAATAATCACAACCTCCTTTGGAGAAAAATGTTCAAAATGAAAAGCATCATATGAAGAATATGAGAATTGCAAATAGATTCCCCCACCCCACCCAATCTTTTACTTTAGATATTATGTAAGTCGCTTTTAGAATTCGCTTCTTTATTAAAATGTCTTATGTCCATCTATATACATCTTTGTTTCACCTTTCCACTCGAACCTTCTTATCTCCAATCGTGGGATAAATATCACCAATTGTGTGTCCCCACCTCCGATAACCCGACGGATAAACCCAACCCGAAGCCGAGAGTCGATTTTGATACCATATGAAACAAAAATTTTGTCTTCTAACCATCAGGATAATATCATACAAACTATTTTAGATCTTTTCTCTCTAACCATGTGGGATAATATTGGCTAGCTTTTGTGGTCCCCAATTCAACCTTCTTATCTCCATCAGGATAAATATCACCAAATTTTTCAACCATATGAAACAACTCAGTCAAATTTCGAAGTCTCGAAACAAATCTTTCGTCAAATCCCAAGACCAAATCAATTAAATCAATCCAAATAAAGCCTTAAATCATCGGACAATAGTATTTTCAGGTCATCTTAAATTTCACTATAGCTCACCCAAGAGGTCATGACATCAAGGTACTATTAAGTAAGAACTTAACTATTTATATATAAAAAATTTAAATATCTTCGATGTATATGATCGTGTGTTACACTATTTGTCTCAAAAAGTCATTTAATAGCTTAAAATTAGGGGACTATTGATCTCACATTAATTATGAGATTATATAATCCCTCATAAATAGCCTTAGTTTAGTAATGACAAAAAAATAGTCCATATGACTATTTATATGACTATTAGTCCCACGTCATGGGATAAAATAGTTCAAACTAGTGTTAAATTAAAATAAATAATTAATCCCAAGCATGTTTTTTATAAACAAACATGGCTTTAAAATATAAAAGGAATACTCTACATACGTAAATTATGCACAACTAACTAACACATTATACTTTTCCTCTCTTTTTTTCTTCTCTGTTCTCTCTAATCAAGAACCTAGCCTCCATCTTAAATTTGAAGGAGGACTCTCCTTTAGAGATATCTTCCCTAAATCTCTTATTTTAATATAATAAATTATTTTCCCTTTTGTAGAGTTTATTTTTTCTTTTGTGGGATTTGTTTTCCACGAGATACTTGATTTCTTTTCTTTGTGAGAATATTGATTTCATTATCATCTCTCAGAGATTTTGCTTTTTCCATTTAGGAGATTTTTTTGTTTGTGATACTTTTTCCAAAGGCATGAATTGTTAAAGATGGATTATTCAGATTTGGATGTGGCGCTTTCATTGCGGCTAGTTATTCCGTTACATGTACTGAAGAACAGTCTGGATCTGACTGTATTTTAAAAATTTATTTGTTGTCCAATAAATGTTGTTACGATTGATTTTTTTTCCGATTATCTATTATTTTATTTTAAAAATTACTATTTGTGTTTGTTTTATCCTTTCGCCTTTTTTACAACAAATTATAATTTTAATATATTTCAGATCAAAAAATCCATAATATTAAATAATAAAAATAACATCCAAGATAAATAAATTTTATCAATAACTTAAATGATAGTGTTCATATGTTATATTTCTCTGTATTTATGCATCAATGTTTGTGCATAATTTATGTTTATAGAATTATTCATATAAAAAATATAAATACTTTTGAGTTATTAGATGGATTTTAAAAAAAAAAAAATATAAATTAGAGTGTAGTCGAATACATTATGAATATGAGATTAACCAAAACATTTCATCTGTTTCATACTGAAATTAATGTTTTGGTTTATTCTCGTATTCATACTGTATTTCACTACACTGATATATAATTATTTATTAAAGTATACCTTAATAAATATAACTCTTGAACTTTTGAAGATTTTTCAAATGATATTCTTTTCGTTTCAAAATATGATATTATTATTAACTTTTTAAAATTAATTTAATATATTTTTAAAGTTAAAATTAACATGATTTATTTTAATTATAATTGATACAATAATAATTATTATAAACTATTTCAAAAGTATTAATCATTATAATATATACTGTTTCGTAATTTTAATATATCATTTTTGTTTTAAGTTTAAATTTTTAAATTGACTTGTAAAAGTAACAATAAACTTATAATGAAGGATGGATGTGTTAGAATATTTTATTCCTCACGTGGCTACTTCTACTATTTATAGAATTATTGGGTTTATATATTATATTAATTTAATCACTTTATTTATGGGTTTGATAATTATGTGACCCATAAATATTATTACTAAATATTAATTTGGTATAATGGGCCCTTGGGTTTCATAATCTTGATGGATTGGACGATTTTTGATTTTGGGTTATTCTATAAATAAAAATGTTAAATGCTTCGGTTCAACTTTGTTGCCTCAACAAAGTTTTATACACGTATGCCTTCTCTTAATTCACGTAAAGATTCTTCCGATATAATTTATTTAACAAGATGAAGTAATTTTAAATTAAATTATGTAAAATCATAATCCGTTAAATTAAATACGAATTTGGATTTATTCTTTTTGGCTAGTACTTATAATTTTGAGCAGACATGGCAAAAATAAACTTCAGTTATGAAGGCGCCATCATCAAAGCAAGTAGCAAGCCATAGTTATGAAGGCGTGATCATCTTCATTCATTCAGAGTTACTTATAGACACATAATACATAATTCATATATTTAACCAGAGATATTTTGTCCTTAATTGGAACTCAAACCTTTTGTTTGATTTTCATGTATAGATCGACTTGTAAGTTAATTTTTTTTATTTGCCGAATTTTGTCAATTGGGTTTGAAGTAATTTCCAGCTGATTAGGGTTTATGATTTACCTATACCAAAGGGACCTCTTTCCTCGATATTTTTGTTTTTTTTTGAACTTTCCTACTTACGCTACTTTTTTTTGCAGATTGTATAATTTAAGCAGCGAGTGTAGCAAAATATCAGCTTTAATTTTATTATAAAATGGGGAAATGGGCCAATGTACCATTATAAATCCTGTACTTAAGAAGGTGAGTTTGTTTTCTAATTTACACCACCTCTTCCTATAATTGGGATTGCTCGGCTAACTTGTGTTCTCTTTTGTTTTTGTAAGTGTAATAAGGGGGGCAATCGTTTGGAGGATTGGATTAATGGATTGCCAGATGACATTCTCATATCCATTCTGTCACGCTTGACAATTAGGGAAGCAGCAAGCACCAGTCTACTTTGTCGTAGATGGGAGAATTTATGGAAGTTTTCCACAGGTAGTTTGGTGTTTGATAGTTCAAAGGTGGCTCACGAGATCGTTGTAGTAGATCCAAAGTTATTTAAAAGTAAACGTTCTGATTACGTAAGTTGGGTGAATCAAGTTTGTGTGTCCCATAAGGGTTCAACAATTGACGAGTTTCGCATTTGTTTTGAGTTGATAAAACTTATAGACGTCACATTAGTAAATGGCTTAAGTTTGCAATTGCAAAACATACTCGAGTACTTCACCTGGATTTAACCAATTTTTGGGGAGACCTGCTTTCAATAACATATATACTTTTCCTCCCTTTTTTTTTCTCCGCTTGCAAAGCCCCTTGGGTTTATCAAGGATTAGGTGCCTCAAGTCCTCTGTTTTAGCAATGTAAATGTAAGTGGAGAGCATATTGAATTCTTTCTTTTCAACTGTCCTGTTCTTGAAGAAGTATGTGTTGAACGCTCGCATCATCTTGTAGATTTGAAAGTTACTGGTTCTTCACTTCGGTTGAAGCACCTTAAGATAAAGCTTTGTCACCAATAAATCTTGTTGAGATTTCGGCCTCTAATTTGGAGTCATTGATATACCGGACCGAATGTGAGATTGCATATTAAGTATGCTCCAAGGCTGGTCAATGTTTGTGTAAGTGGGGGATACGGGGCAAGAATGCATGATCCTATACCCGACTGTTTTGCCCCAATTTCAAGTTACCTTTTTCAAATTTGCAGACTCGACATCAGATCTTTACTTGAGTGTAGTATTTAAATTTTTGGTCAAGTTCCATTATTTCTGTCATTAAAATTACCACTCTCTAGGTCTCTAGTCTCACTGTCTGTTTGGTGGTTCAGGAAAATTTCCAACTCCCGCGACTACCTGTCTTGTATAATCTTAGGAATTTGACTTGGGACATTTGTGCACGAGCTGACTTAAGCCTACTTGGTCTAACATCTCTCATAGAGTCATGTCCTTTCTTGGAGAAATTCGCTTTTGAGGTAATCTATTATAAGCACGCTTCCCTTTCAGTGTGAAAGATCGAGTTATTATGAATAATGAAGTTTTCTAATAGCTTGAATAGAATTGTTTGAGCCTGTACATATAACCTTTAACAATACTTTGAAAATTAGTTTCACATATTCAGTGACTGCTACTATTTCAATATTTCATAATTCATCCTATTGAAATAGTATAATGTTGTTTTTTGGCAGTGATTTTTTTTTTTATTCTGGTTGGATTATATATTCGTTAGTATAATGTTTGGTAGGTGCTAGAGTAGTCGTAGAATATTATTTGATGTTGTCTCAAAAGGATACTATGTACTCTTTTATAACTTTCTGATTTCTACAAGGATTTTAAAGCTTCATATGTGTAAATTATAATAGAACAGAAGCATATAGAAGCCATTGTCTTGAAAGATACAAAGTTTTGTTAAGGGTCAGTAGTTGTAATCTCCCATACTTGGGGGCAAAATTGGTAATCAAAATGTTGTTTTATTTAACCACCGCATTATGCTGTTTTACAACTCTTGAAATATAATAGCAAACCTGAGACGTTTTTATGCTGCATTGGAAGATATTGTTGGTTTGTTTTTTGTTTTTTGTTTTTCCTTTTTCCTTTTTGGAAGAGTATCTTTTATTTTTTGTTTAAGCTGAATGGGGAAATATGATCAGCGAAAATGTTGTCTTCATTGTTTGTGTTTCTTTTTCATTTATTCACAAAATTATAAATAATGATGACCCCCAAAAAAACACACTATGATTTTGTTTTTTTGTTTTACAGTTTTTATGTATTGATGATGGCGAGCCAAGAGAAGTGCAGAAGGCTACCAGATGTCCACATCAGTGTCTTAAGGTGGTGGGATTTGTTGGGTTTTGTGGGTGTCCAATTGATTATGAGATTGCCATCTATTTGCTTGAAAATGCTGTCAACCTTGAGAAGATTACAATTGACACTACTGAACCATTTATGCGTGGAATCCCATCATCCGTTTTCAAGGGCTATGAGGAGAAGTATGAGGAGAGTTAGAAGCAAAAAGAGCACGTGCCTTGACTCTTAAAACAGAGTTACCTCCGGGAGCTCAACTTGTAGTGCTTTAGATACTTGGTATTTAAAATTAGGATAGAGCATTTTAAAATTAGAGTTGTGTTTTTATTTCTAGGTTAAAAATTTATATTTAAGTTTTTATTTTATCATTACTTTCTTAATATCATTTTCAGTATCACACCTTCACTAGTGAAATATTCGTTGCTAATAAAAAATAAAAAAAGCATTCTAGACTCATGGAACAACAGTAGTAATTTGCTCTCTCCTTTTCATGAACTTTAACTACCAGCAAAACATATTAATGGAGAATTAAAGTTGATTCCCGGCATTAATGAAACAAAATTGCAACTTAACATTTGATTTTAGTACTCTGACAACCGATTGGTAGGTGAATTTACAAAGCCAAAATTGCTACCAGAATTACATTTGGAATAACACAATACATCGCAAGTATTTGGTTAAGTTATTATTACGCTGGAATAACTTTGTCTGGCACTCGCATGCGTGGTGATTTCTTTTGTTATTCCATTCTTTATTATACGGTTGGTTAAAACTTTGACTTACTATACTCCATGAAATTAGTAGAATATCCTTGATATTTGCGTTTCATCGATATCTCTTTCATGGAAATATTCTTACGATCATTCTTGAATTTTACTCTACAAAAGCATTATTTTGTTGACAATTTGGGCGTTCTTAATTTCGGATAAAATAATTCTTGAACTTGTTTTTATTGAATTATTATGTCATTGTCATCATCCTCATGATATATTATGTTATCTTTGGCTTACGTGTAGATGAACTTAGTATGATTATGACCGAGGATCATTCGGTATAATCATGACTTGTTATAATGATGTGATAAAAGTCCTCGGTGGCACATGTAATGCGTGATGGATAGTTTTTGGTATGATTATGACCCGGGGTGATTCGGTATAGTCGTGACCATTGATAATTTGATGAAAATCCTTGGCCGTAGATGCGGGGATGATTAGATGTGGTGGTTTATTTATTAAGTGAGTCTGCGTGATAAAAAAAATTGATGAAAACCTTTTAAAACCTAAAAGATAGTAGATTTTATTCTCTACTTGACTCTTTTAATGGATTGCATATTCATTATGATTAAAGCGGTTGTCTATTGTATTTTATCGGTTTAACTTTGTTGAAGGCTAATGATAATTTATACGCATTATCTTAGTCATAATATTTCTTCTTGGGCTAGTTGAGCTCACCCTTTCTTTCTTTATTCTCTTGAGGAAATGAGAACATAGCTAGGGACGAGTCGGGAGCAGAGTAATGGTCGAGGAAGATAGCATTAGTAGTCCTCACTATTTACGTGAAATAGTGTGATAATAGTTGTAATGAGGACTCCTTTTGAGTTTGTATAATATCTAGTAGACAATATTTGTATTCAAACTCACGGTTTATGTCGTATTGTACCTGACAGTTAGGTTAGTAAGTTGTATTTGAATTTATGTACCATGTAAGTGGCGACCCAAGATGGGTGGCGTATACCTAATTTTTGGGGCGTCACATTATCCATCACTTCTGACTAAAGATAATCGTGTATTCAATTACGGTTATGATTATCTAGAACAATCGGTCAATAATCATACAAAGTCCATCTATCATTACGAAGCTGAGATGACTTTCAACATAATATAAACATGAGGATAATGATATAAAGAATCGATCGAATGAGATAAAGGATAAATATTAAACATTTATAATATAATTTATCAGGAGATTCAGAGAATATCCCCATGTTATCAATCACTTAATAATCTCATAATCTAATATCATTAATATTATAACAATATTTTAATCACTTCTTAAATTTATAAACAATTTATCTCAATTGTTTTACGCTTTACCATATAATGCATTTAATCATTCAAAATGCCATACTCATAAGATATCATCACCAATTATCAAATCCTCAAAATATGCATATACTACATATAGGATTCTCTAGCAATGGCAAAATCCTATTTTCAACTTTTATTCTTGGCATAACATATTTAACTCGTATGTTGTAACTAAACTATTTTCATGAAAAATACCAAATCAGTCCCAAAATATTTCTTTTCTGGGATTTAGCATAATATAGTCCCATAATGAAAATATATTTTTCTCGAATTTTAAAATTCATTTACTATTTTTCAAAAATCAATTTCTAATTAATTCCTTAAGAAATTAGCTACCTCAAGTTTAACTCCAAAATTCCCAAATATTGGCAAGACCTTACACATGTTAGCGTGAGCTTCGGTTTAAATTTCATGGTCATCGGAGTTATAGAACTACGGTTATAGCGTTTTAAATCGGAAAAACCTAAATATTGAAATAGTCATAACTTGCTCATTTTAAGTGAGAATAGGCTCATTTTTGGACAGGAGGTACTTTATACCATATACCTTCATGTCCCAAAAGGCCAGAATTTTTCTCATAATTTAAGTGGCCAGAAACAGTCCCTTAAAGTTTCTGGGCAGTAGCATTTTGAAATTTACAACTTTGGCCTCATTTGCTAAAATCAATCCACACAAAAATCTACAACACCTTTTCCAGTAATTCCACTTGGATTAGTTAGGTAACTAATAGATCTAACTCTAGGTCTTGACCACATTCAAAAATTCAAAATATAATAAGAGATATGGTCTATTGAATTTCATATTACGTTTTCACCCAAAATCGATTTTCAACTCTTTGTGATTTCTAAGAAACTTTCATGTTTTCACATAATAACCAACATAACTCATCATAACACTTACTAATACTTCATATACCCATGATTTTCATTAGTCCAATGCTTTTATTATGACTTTCATCATAATCCTCGTAAAGCAGATCCTTTTAGTTGAAGAAATATTTGAGGTTTAAGAAATGGGTTTTTGCCTTTGGGGTCGATACAAAATTCGATTTCACGCTCTAGGGGTAAGCTAGGAAGTCTTCAAGAATCGCCAAGAAATTTATTAATGATAGAAATATCATTCAAAAGCTATTACTCAAATCAAGACTTGGATAGTACGTCACATTAATACTGGCTGTGACTTTATCCCTTAACATGGATAGCACCTCACAATGATACCTATAAACTTGCCATCTTCATTCCACGATGTCGCTTCTGAAAGTCAAACGGTGCATTCCATACAAGGAAGTCAACAACGAAAGGTTCGGGGCTCTTTACTTATGGCTTGATATGACAATAATTGACTTTAGTAGTTTGGTTACTTGAATTCGCACAACAAGTTGGTTATGAATATAAAAAGCTAACAACCTTCTGAAAAGAATGATGAGTAGTTAACCAATTGATTCCTAAAATCCCATCAAAGGCAAATATTTTCAAAAAAGATAAGATCGACGAATAGCATTGAAAATGTTTATTTGAACAAACAAGATTTAAAAATAGTAGAGTATGAAGGCTCCCTCTTAATGAAGTTTCAACCAATAAGTCAAAGTCTAACTTCTCCGGTCAAATTTAAATGTTGACGCAATGGCGAGATAAAATAATGGGTAGAATCGGTATCTTATAAGGTATATAGACTTGTGAATTTATAATTAACTAACCGTGCTAACCGTTCGAGTCACTTGCTTTTAAGAAGTCATAAAAAGCGCTCTTCATGAAACCACCAGAGCTTTGTTTTATCCGTATCGCCTTTGGTGCCACCGTCCCAATGGACTTGACTTTGGTGCATGCGACAAAATCGAGCTAAATGACCTTCTCTTCTTGAAATTTCCACTTCTATTATCTTGGCTATGATTACCGCAGAAGTGGTTACCATTCTTAGCATGATAATTTCTCCCACGATGGTCATCATTGTTGGAGTGGTCGTTCTGGCCGGTATGATTATTATCGTGTTGTTAGTCGTTACCTTTTGGTTGGTGACTCATTATCGTGCTCAATAAAGAGCCCTATTCACAACATCTAAATACAAACCTTTGTCACAAAACAAGGGTTAATTAACATCTGACATATTATCACTATACTCTCGTGAGCCAATCAAATACCAAATAAACTTAGGTAGGTCATACTTAGAAGAATTCCCGATCTCTCCCTCTGAGTTCTTATCTAGCATCTTAGCGGGGATCGTATCCTAAGCTACGATACCAATTGTGACACCCCCAAAATTAGGTATCGTCACCGTCTTGGGTCACCACTTACATGGTACATAAATTCAAATACAACTTACTAACCTAAGCATGGGTATACAATACGACATAAAGCGTGAGTTTGAATACAAATATTGTCTACTAGATATTATACAAACTTCAAAAGGAGTCCTCATTACAACTATTATCACACTATTTCACAGAATAGTAAGGACTACTAATCTTATCCTCTGGACCATTACTCAGGTTCCCAGGCTCGTCCCGGCCCTATGTTCTCATTTTCACGAAGAGAACAATGAAAGAAAGGTGAGCTCAACTAACCCGAAGAAATATTATGACTAAGATAATGCGAGAATAAATTATCATTAGCCTTCAGCGATGTTAAAGCGATAAAATATAATGAACAACCCGGTTTAAGCTGCGCGGAATATGCTGATCCATTAAAGAATCATCCACTGTACCACGGTCGAGGATTTTCATCAAATTATCAATGATGCATGACTATCTTAGAAACACCCACAGTCATAATCGTACCAAAAACTATCCATCAATTTGCATTCTGAGGCCACTAAGGACTTTTGTCACATCATTTATATCAAGCCATGATTATCTAGAATGATCCTGGTCATTAATCATACTAAGTTCATCTATGCCGTAAGCCAAAGATAACATAATATAACATGAGGATGATGTGATGACATAATAATTCAATAAAACAAGTTCGAGAATTATTTAATCCATGAATTATTAACGTCCAAATTGTCAACATGATCTTTGTTTTGTAGAGTAAAATTCAAGAATGATCGGAAGAATATTTCCATAAAAGATCTTTGGATGAAGCGCAAAATTTGAGGATATTCTACTAATTTCATGGAGTATAGAAGTCGTAGTTTTAACCAATTTGGGTATAATAAAGAATGGAATAACAAAAGAAATCACCGTGTATGCGATGCTTGGCATAGAGCAGGTTATTCAACGGAATAATAATAACGGAACCGGTCGGTGAAATTCACGCAAGCGGGATGTTCAACGAGAATAATAAAGATGGAACCCGGATCCGGTGTAAAAAAACAGAGATAGGATATTCAGCGAGAATGATAAAAAGCGGAACCCGGTCGGTGTAAAAAACAGACAGGCGGATGTTCCAGCGAGAATAATAAAAGCGGAACCGGTCAGGTGTAAAACACATGAGACAGGATGTTCAGCGAGAATAATAAAAAGCGGAACCCGGTCCGGTGTAAAACCTGTGACGAGGATGTTCAATGAGAATAATAGAAGAATGTCACCAAGTATATATAAGCCAGCGTATCTGAGTTATTCAAAGAATAAATAAGAATGGAATAACATAAAGATTTCACCAAGTATAGGATATCGCATATCTACGAGGTTATGTATAGGGTATACCACTTTTACAGTTATTCAGCGAGAATAATAGTGAATGGAATATGAAGTTTCTTTGAAGAAATAATAACACCCGCTGCAGTAAAAAAATGAATATAGAAGTAGTGAAGTAGCGGAATACTCTTCTTCTTTCTATAATTTTCTCTCTATAACTTCTCTCATAATTTCTCTCTACAGAGTTCTGATGAATTCGTAAGAAAATAATGAAGGAATGAGCTTATTTATAGGAAAATGGAATGCATAGTAAGCTAATCCATGAGCAACGGTCCAGATTGATTTACTTTAATCGACGATTACATATTTAAAGAAAAATCTTTTAAATAAAATATAATATATTATATTTATATAAAAAACATTTTAATATGCAAATCTTATGCAATACTAGCAAAAACTTTATGCAACACTATGTATCGTAATAAAATATAATATATTACTATTTATAGAATAACTTTAATAAAGTATTCTATTTTATATAAAAGATGTTTCTGTTTTATTACGTTAATAATGAATAAAACAAAAGCGTCGTTATCATTATAATAATTCATATTATTAATCGATGATAATGGAATCAAAGCTGGTGACTTACTCGCATAAGCATCGATAATCAATACTGGTGTCTTCTATGCAACCACACGTATTCTGGTACTTTTACTACTTAGAGTAGTTCAGCGATATCAGCGGTAAAACTTGGCTAGTTATTTTGATAAAATATTTTTTGTGCGTTTTTCTCAATCTGACAATAATTACATTAATGAGGTCCTGATGATTGAGTAGTTGTACGAATATTCCCTCAAATCGAATATTCCTGACCAATCGAATATAATATAACCACTTGCGTACTCTGCAAAATTTATAAATACTACTACCTGACTATAATATTTATCTCAAATTCACACCATAATATAAAAATTATTTATTTAAAATTTAAATCTTTATTGATAAAATCTGCGGTCTCACACAATGTCTAGAAAGTTACATCTAAGGAGAGGTTTGGTCACCTAATTCTTGTCAGGTAAGGAGAAATTCTTATTGGAAAGCCCTCTGCTCTGAGGAGCGGCACGGTTGTCGATTATTGTGATTACATAATATTATTTGTGAATAATTAATTATTGATTTATATGATGAGGAAAATATTGATTTTATGTGGATATAGATGGAGAAAATTTTTAATGTGACAATTGTTGAAAATTAATATTTTATCTTTTACGATAAAATAATTTATTTAAATATATTATTTTAATAATATATTAGCTTGGTGATATTTTATAATGAATGTGGGATATATGAGTAAATGAGGAGGAAGAGTATTTTGTTGGATTAAATGTTTAACACATGTTTTGTGTGTCGGTGGACCCCATTTCTTGGTTGAAATTTGATTATAGCTTGTAAAATCGCTTGGTTTGTGGATTTTGGTTAATTTACATTTGGAATTTAGAAAAACTTTCTTACGCAAAGTTGTAGAGAATTGAATTTCCTATAAAAATGTGAGATTGAATTTTTTCTGATAAAAGGGCTATTTATTATGAATTATTGAAGTTTGATTATATCGGGTGTGAATTGATTTTGGAGTTTAAATTATTTTGTTAAGAAAAACGTTTTTGTGTTTTTTTTTGGACATCATTAACATGTGTGGCTGGTGTTTTGACCAAAAGGTGGGCTAAGGAAAATTTGTATAATTATATTAATATTATATTAAATTTTACTGCTTTGGTGTTCTAAGCATTTTCTATAAATAGGGTCTTGGGTTAGAATTAAAAATCACACGAAGCTGAATTTTCTCTCTCTATATTATCGAGCGTATTCTTGTGAGTATTTTGAGTATACTTTGAGTATTGCTATCTGGTCTGAGTTAGTCATAGCCTATGTCAGGTGTTTTATTTAAATCTTGTCTTTTCGAGGTAAGGGATGTTATTTTCTTCTCGAATGATATTATTTCTTCAATATCATTATCTTTGAAATATTAGTTGGAACTTTTTATCAAATTTAGAACTTTTTCATATCGGGGTTACTATTTAAGAGTTCTTATTCATGAGTTCTTATTCATGATTCTTATTACGATCTTTATTAAGTGAAGCGTGAAGATGTTTTTTTGTGAAATTTCTATCTTTTGGTGTCAGATTCTTATTCACGTATCGACCTTTATTCGCGTATCTGACACTATTCACGAATCTGGCCTTATTCATCGAAAATGAAAATTTTTCTTTTCGTCAAAATATCTATTGTGGATACTAGCTTTGATTGTATCCATGTTTTGATCATTCTTGAATTTTACACCACTACGATTACTTATGAAGTATTTTTGAACTTGGATTGTTTTAAAATACGAATCCTTAATAATTGTTCTTTTGTTTCTTTGGATTCGTTTTGTTTGAAATATTTTTCATCATCCTCGAGTCTAAATGATGATATTACTAAATATCTTTGGCACATGGTGCGAAGATGAATGATTTTTTGATGAATATCTTTGGCGTAGTGCTGAAGATGAGCAGTGTTGAGATGAACATGACCAACAAAGATGAGCGGTGTTTAGATGAACATGACCAAGCGATGAATATCTTTGGCACGTAGTGCGAAGATGAATATTTGATTCGGATATATATTGATTGATGTTACGAGGATAAAATATCGACGATGAACTTTTTAAATTCATATATAGAAGATAGTAGTTTGCATTCTCTACTTAACTCTTACAATGAATTGTTGTTTTCATTGCTGAGTTGTTGATTTTAAAGCTGGTTGTCTATTGTATTCTATTAGATTTTTCCTGTTGGAGACTAACGATAATTTGTTGTATATTATCTTAGTCATAATATTCTTTTCTTGGGCTAGTTGAGCTCACCCTTTTCCTTTTGTTCCATTTTTTTTTTCTCGGGGAGGCGAGAATGTGGCAGTCTTAGTCGGGGGTATGGAATGAAGGTTCTAGAGAGTTGTTTAGTAGTCCTCACTATTTTTGTAAAATAATGTATCAATAATTATGATGGGGATTTATTTGCGTGTGGATATTATACAGATGACAATATACGTATTTAAACTCACAGGTTTATATGTTGTAATAAGTAAAGTTGTAGTTATTTACGTACCATGTATTTGGCGACTCGAGAATGGGTTGGATGGAATGGACCTATTTTGGGGCGTCCACGGTATCTTGAGTTATAACCACACGTGGGGTACCACGAACACGTCGTCTTAGCGCGAGGCGTGACACTTTTAATGGCGGTGTGATTAGTCCTGGCGTCTCCATTTTGAAAGCTCAGAGAAGAAGTGGGCCATTGGTGTTTTTTGTTGTGGGGCGTATGGGTTAACCCTAGTTTTTACATTACGTGGATTTGTGATGTTGTGCCAAACACACCTATCAGGTTGCATACATTTAGATTCAGCGGTCGATGTGTGATTTGCGGTGTGGCATCATTTGACTTACTGTGTGGTATTATTTTTGACTTGCACGTGTGTTGGCGTATGTTTACGAGCTCACTCGATCACGAAATAATACACAACCATTTGATTCGACCTATTATTTTATTGTATTAGTTTTATTTATTTACATTTGGTTTAATTCATTGAGTTAGTTACTTGATTCGTTATTTCTTTACTCTTACATTGATTGGATATATTCCATTCAGATTTTTGAAGATTATATTTTTCGTCAGTATTTACACTTGAGGTTTTGTTCGATTATTTTGTCTCGATTATTTTATATATTAGTTGTATATCTTTTGTATATCTGTATGTCCGTCTTTGAATGATTGGCTCGTCTTTGTTTTTTCTTCGGCGAGGTTTGCGGGGGTGATTAAGGGCTAGTGTGATGAGAGTGTTGCCTTGACCATCTAGGTTGATTAAATTTTTGGTTTTGATTATTTTGATTCTAGTTAGAAATTATATTTAGTACTTCATTGATGAATATCATTATTAATATTTTGAAGTTATTAGTGCTCTGTTTACTTATTTTGAGGTTTGTTGTGCTTTGTTGTGACCACCCATTCCTTTTCGGGAAGGGGTGTTACATCGATTGTGCAACAACGCCAGCGTGTCTTGTATTTTAACCATGGGTATTCCAAGAGTGTTAACGGTAACAACTACTGTGAATTATTTATAAAAACTCCTTTTGTAGTTTTCTTCATCAAGCCAGTTATTACATTATGAGGCCCACCATGATGGTTGTAGTAATCTGAATATTCTCCGACGAAAGAATATTCCACGACCAAACGAATATTCCCGACATAAAGAATATTTTATAACCACTTGCTTGTATATTTTGAAAAAATTATATATATCACCCTTAACTTTAACTTTTATCAATTTAACTATTTACTAAATAGAAAATTGAATACTTTTATTCATAAAATTAAAAAATTGAATACTTTTATTTCAATTTAACCATTTAAATACTTGTAATAATTCTAAAAGAATGTTGTAATAATTTTATACTTATAAATAGATATTATACATGCATATTTTATAATACGGAGATATTATACATACATATTCTATAATACCGGAATCGCTCCATTGTTATATGCTATTTTTGTTTTATTTAAATTAGGAATATAGCGATTTTTTTTAAAAAAATACAGAAGGAGGAAGAAATATATATTTGGGCCAAACGAACATACATTAAAATCTCAATACCAATAAATATGTAAAAAGATTAATAAACAATTTTTTAATATGTTAATGCTATGTAGGAATTTAGGAAATATGTACTAATTAATTCTTATATTAATTTCCTAGATAGTATTAGTAGGTAAAATTAATTAGTATAGCATATAATATAAGTAATATATTTTATCATTTAAAAATAAATTAATAAATAAATCGATACTCCTAAATCCTTATTGATTCTCTAGTTACTTTGTAACCTTCTTAGCTACTGTAAGATTCATGACACATAACCTTCTATGGAGGAGATTAATGATAATATTGTTTTGAATCGAAATGTGTAATGTTAGTGCTTGAATTACACTTAAATTTTATTAAATCTCGTGTAATCGAGTAATGTGATTGATTGTACTTACATTGTTATATAAGAATAAAATACACAAACATCTCAAGTCTCTACGCTTTTATTGTTACGACATCGATTATTTTCCCACCTTGGCCCATATATTTACATGCCTTCACTTTACCCACGAACATGTATGCGAAACTCAAATAAGGTTACAGGTGTTTGACACTTCATTTTAGTGTAAAATATTGATAAAATTGAGGATTACCTAGGTTGGACTCTTTAAAGTACTCATATGAGCACTCCATGTAACTTAGGTTCTACCTACCTAGGTTCAATTTTGTGTTTGATTGTTTATGTGTCCAGGCATGCAAACAAGTAGGATTTGTTATTACTTGTTTATTAGTGTGACTTGGGGTATATGTTTTTTCATATGAAGGGCTAAAATTATGAAAGCAATGTGCTTTGTGGATTAGGTCATCTGGATTTACTTATATTATATGGCAAGCAAATGAGGTTGTTTATCATAATGAGAACTTGTAGAATTTTGATTTATAGATAAAAATAACATAATATGATGGCTATGAACCTCAACGAGAACTCTTTTTGCTCTATTGGACTTAAATTTCACCTATTAAAAATTTATCTTGTTTTGTTGCAGACTTTGGGGATTTTTTTCGTTCTTATTGGAAATTAAGCTAGATTTCCTTAATGACAGTTTTTTCAAAATTACCTCTCATTAAACTCTCTCTTTATCCCAACAAAAAATTTAAGGGTATTATAGACAATTGAGTACTATATTTAATGTTTCCAATCATTATGTTAATTATTGTGTCCGCATTTAAAAGCGTCGAATAATTAGGGACGGAAGGAGTAAGTAAAATATATAAATGGAGATTTCATAAGATTACTAAATAGTCCATGTGCGGCCTAGGAATTATAAAAACAACTACTATTACTACTACTAGTAACACGGTACTACTAATAAATTCTGATTCTGCCAAACATATTTTTTTGTCTTTTTTTAATTTTAATGAATCACTATAATTTGAAGTTTGAAAATGTATCAGTTTCATTTTCAAAGATTTTATAGTAATTTAGAACATAATTTATAAGTACATTTTTTTCTGTAAAAAAAAAATGTTGGTTATCCATAAATTCTTAATTTAAAGAGTCTAGTCGAGAAATTACCCAAATTGCATTATTCATAGTGATTACATTACAATAGAAAGATGAGAAGATCACCTCAATTTGTGTTTTGATATATGTACAGAGACAGAGAGAGCATAAGATCCAAGGAAAGGAATTGATTCAACACCAAAGTCATCATCAATCGGGAAAAGCACTTGGAATGAACTTACACTTAAAAGTTTTGATAACCATGTGGACAAAACATGCATTTAATAAAAGCAATCACAGTGCGGATGGTGCTCCTACAAATGGAGACGGAGATTTGAAGGTCTTGCCCACAATTACAACATGTACGCAAATAAGAAAGAAAATTAAGTTGAATTTAGTAAGATATACTACTACTCTAGTCTCTAAAAAGGAATAATAAATGTGATTGATCCACGATACCTACGATGTCGCAACAAATGCCATATCCTTGGGATTGGTAATGCAAATGGGACAATTTGTCAGGAAAGGTAGACAAGAAATAATTTACATCAACATTCTAATACTAATTTCAATTTTCACAACTCATTATTTGGCAATTACATGCAAGAAGTACACTACAATAGGTAGATTATAACAAGTGGGCATAAGGTGTAAGAAAAGAGGTGGCGTCACAGACGGGTAAAGTGGTATATAAAAAGTAGAACAGGTGTGCTTACGTGGACATCGGATCAGAACTTGCGAGGTTGACTTCGTGCTTAACAATTTGTGGGAAACATCTATCGGAAAAGAAGGTGGACTCGGTTTAAGAAAGTACTATCTTTGTGAAGGTTTTCATGCCCATCTTGAGGTGGAGGAAGAGGAATCCACATCTATGGCTTTCCTTTCTCAACAGCGATTGAGAAATGCAAATAAATAAAGAATTAATCCAAATAAAAGCGTCATCCATCGTTATGGCAAAATTGTGAAAGCCAAAGTTGAATTAGTACCCTAATATATTAAGCTCTAGTGTTGCTTTATATTGAGAAAGGTATTTCCATCAAAATTTGAAAGTGCAAACTCTTGCCTCTTTCTGGATCGGTCGAGATTTTTGACATAATTTACGCAAAATTTACAAACTAAAAGAACGAGACTTATCGATTATATAGCAGAAAAAGCAATGCAAACTTTGATTTAACGTTTCGAGGTTCCATTATATCGCTACCTACTAAAACTTGCTGCGAAATTATCAAAGGCTCGAGCAGGTATGTTGTCATCAAATTCCTTCATCATGTCCCATGGTCCATCTCCAACTCAACTAAAATGATTGACAAAGGGTATCCGTTGTAAAGTAAAATAAGCACACTTCTAAGTTGTTGTGCAACAAAATCATCAACAAGCAAAAGTACAACCAGCAAAATACCTAGCTTTCACAATTGCCTCAACAGTTTTTTCCTTTCCTGGGGGCTTAGCTGTCCACCTTCAGTATCAACGCTTCTTGTCACCTATCATACATTAGAAAATTATAACATTGGTAGTTTAAACTTCAACTTCTGTATCCAAGCAAACAATAAACAGCATGCTATGTTGGCAAATCAAAGGAAGCAATGCTTTAATGGTTTCTCAGACGCAAGTAATACCGCACCTCTCAAATGATAAGATCTCTCTTAGTCTCATGGAATTTCAATAGCATAAACTTGCATGAGAAACTCAGCCATCATTTGTGGGTGGGTTGTTTTTGGTAGGATGTCATTAATGTATGTCACTTTATGCTCACCCATGAACACAGCCACAACATCTAATTATTGTGGCAACATCAAAACCCAATGTGTTTACTACTCGCTACCTTTAAATTTTACAAATAGGTTAACATACATCTTTTTGCAAACTATACATACTGGCAATTACCTTTCATATTCAGGAAATTAAAGTACAGAACTTATCCTGACATTGTAAGCTAGGAAAATAACACATTTACGTTAAAAAAAATTATGTGATGTTGCGGCACATATTTTCCCACAGATTGCATGTTCAACAAAATTAATTTGTATTATCAATAAAACTCATATCATAGATAAAATACCTGCCCATCAGCTATTATCAATAAAACATGGTACTGGCCACGACTTTACTCAACAACAGTGATTGCCATTTCAATAAGGGGGGCAAAAGATGTTGGTCCTGTTTATAGAAAGCAGAAAAAGGTACCATAAGCTGCTAGAGCCAGCCATAGAAAAGAATAAAAAAAAATTAAATTAGTCAAACTGAGACCTGCAAGTCTTAGCTGAGGGACTAATTCTCTATATGGCCTCAATACTTCCTCAAATCCATCACAAAATCTTTCATCTGGATGGAAACTAAACACTTCTTGGTCATGTGTTGAAGCTGCAGATGTTAAAAAACACTTGAAATCTTTATGTTACTCAATGTCTCAATTCATCTCAATCAAGCCTTGTGCAGACTGTGTAGAGCTATCTTAAGAATTTGGAGAGAAACTAAAAAAGAATGAATGAACAATCAGAAGAAAATACCATCTCGGAATCCAAAACAAGGAATCAGGTTATCTTCATCAAAGGAAGCTAATGTCCGTCCGATGATTGATATTGCCTCTTCATAAGGATTCTGATCATTACCAATGTGATGCAAGCTTCTGCGGTGAAATGACCTTGCGCCTAATATAAAAACAAATTAAAAGCATCGCACATAGCCTATATGGTCATCTTAACACTTATATAAGATCAAACCTGTCCACTCGTTGCTCTTGGTGAAATCAATACCAACTATTAGATTTGATGACTCCAGACCAGCACGTGCCAAGGCATCAGTAACCTGTAGGAAAAAAAAAGTAAACTGCGTTTTTTATAGCAAATACTTACGTATAATAACAATACTGTTAAATGCATGAGATGTTGATACTCTCTTTGCCGTAAAAGTAGGTTCCAACCATTGATTATTTATGAAAGAAGAAAAGAGTTGGTAAACAGTATAGTTGAAAGCTCTACAATCATGCCACGAAATCAAACACAACAATCATCATATCAACGAGGACACTACAATCATGTTCTTTTTTTTTGAAAATTGTCAATGCCTTGCTTCGGTAAAGAGTGTGAAATACACAAAACCCGATAATAGAGTCTATATGTAGCTAGAAGAACAGATGCTATCCAAAAGTTGTTGTGTCCTTTTGGACCGCAACTTTTCACACTCTTGGCCACTTCGTTTACATGTCCAATTACAATATGACCAAATGGTATTTCAAAAAATACCACAAGTGACATGGTTTATCAGAAAAGACTCTTATCCCATTTACTCTGTGCCAAGTCTCTGTGAAGCTTGAACATACGATTGGTTATAGAACAAATATGATAACTAACATAAGTAGTCTGTATAGATAGGTATCATTGTTGTCAGTTATTTCCTATTTGGCTCTATTTGTAAAGCTTATGGAATGAAAATGTTTGCTACATTGATTTATCAGTTCATTTTTATGAGTTTGTGGACATTACAAGTATTGGATTCTTTATTATTATTCTTGATAGCATTCTATTATATTTGTATACATGAAAATCAAAATAGCACCTACAATATTTTGTACACTGCTAGGTTCTGCTTCACGTATTACCAATTAATCATATATGAAGATTTTTGGACTCGACATCTATCATTCTTGAAGCTAGGTTCTCTTATCAAATTGCTCATTTATTTTATTGGATGAAATTTTTAGTTCGTTGATAGGCTGTTTATTACGTGTTTTTTGAGTACGTATTATGGGCACATCATTGTACATTTGCTAGCACATGAATATAAGAGAACAAAACTACGGGATGCAGTTGCGAGAACTTAACATGCCTGATTAAATCGACTTGATGCTCTTATGATTGTTCTATTCTACAGGTTATTTCGATTTACTTTCCCTTTTTTAGTGTGGTGGTGAGATATTTTTATTTTCCGACTTAAAACTTTTTTAATAATTTTATCAAGGTGTTGAAATGGAACTTTGATGGTAGTCATGTAGTCATAATTTCACCAGTGACACATTTTTTTGTTTTCTCTTTGCATTGCTTTTATTTAAAAAGGAATTGAAGGAAATTCTAACCTTTTACTTTGAATTATTACGACTTACATGTATTTTCCCCTTGAATTGAAAGGCAAGTTTATTTTTCTATTCCCTTTAAATTACTTAATTTCTTTCTTAACATGTATTAATCTTTGGCATTGAATGGGATTATTAATGTCATTTGTTGCTTTTATCTGAAAGCTTATTAATGTCTTTATTTGCTTTTATAGAAGGGATTGATGTTTGTTTTTTTTCTAAAATGTCGGTGGCATTTCATCTTGAATTATCATTGACTCAATTAATGATGATTTTATGTATTTCACGAGTGTTACTACTCTGTAATTTATCACCACATAGTTAGTCGTATTATGGGTTTCTTTCTAACCCACAAAGCGGTGGCGAGAGGAGGGGTCGGGGTTTATGCAGGTTTTAAAGTTTGAAGTGCTTGGTAATTTCTCTCTAAAGGATCATAGCATCTCAAGTCATTGTCATTTGGTTTATATCATTTTACTCTAAGCGACACACTTTACCCTTCATCTAGAACCTTACATGCAGGACATTGATTAGGCTTTATAATTGTGGTCCCTAGTACATGTCTTCTCTTAATCTATTGTGGGTAACATTGACATGGAAATAAGGGATCAAAGATGGGACATATCTGTTGTTTTAGAGGAAGGTCAGATAAGTGGTTTTTGGGTGTAAGTAATTTTAGTGTATCTTATTTTGAATTAGTGAAATTTTAGAAGTAAAATTGAGAGTCATTGGTGAGTTTATAACGATTCATTGCTAACTACTATGTGGAATATTTGGTTAAGATAAAGAAAAAGTTGGTTGTGTAGAATTAAGACCGAGAATAAGGCTTGCGGTGGTTGTGTAGGATGGGGAAAAGCAAAAAAGACTTTTCGTCATCTATGGTTTAATAGTCGATAAAAGTTAGTATTATGTAGCGACAATTAGAGCATTTTAATGTGGAAATATGTTGCAGCAGTGTATTAGTGAAGTGGTGCGATGAGTGTGAAGTGTTTGCGTTGAGTTGAAGTAGTCTGACCCGGAGCATTAATGATGCCGGTCTGACAAGGGTTATCATGCCCAATTTATCTTGACCGCAGACGGGATGGTGATCTCTCACTTTCGCGTATCGACCTTTATATTAACCGTGGGGTGAATTTATTATGAAGTTCACTTCATGCTAACCACTCTCAAGTTATATAAGTTGTTTTTATTTTACTAGAATAAAAACAAAGTCAACAACCTGATTTTGTTTGATTTATTCGCGTTCGAGCATCAAGCTGCGTTATATCGAGTCTATATTTTCAAACAAGATCCGAAAACAAAGATTGGTGGAAGGACACCATCAAAACGCCTCAAATAGAGAGTAGTTAATGGAGCAATGAGATACATTAATTGACAACAGCAGGTTGTAGGAAGAGTTAGTAGCATTAGTTTGTAAAAAGCAATAATAACAATAGTGATAGATAAAGAAAAATAATTTCCTTTATATACACATTATTTAGAGAAAAAAATAAATAAATACTTGGACACATTAGTTTCACATTATTAGTTAAAATATGATATTTTCAAAAAAAATATTTTCTTTATATAAAATCAAAGTACTGATATTAATCTATTATCGGTAGAATTAATATATCATAATAGTATATTATAAAAGGTATAAATAATACAATAATTTTATAACAAAATAAAGTTAAGTGTTTTCATACATAATCATTAGATAATTAAGTCGAACACTATAAAAATATAAATCATCATAAATCCTTGGTGACTACTTGCACTTGCAATCGATGGTGGTTGATGTACTAAAATCTAGCTTAATTTTAATATTTGGATATCTATTAGTACATACTTATAATGTAATTGTGGAAGATACTATTTCTTGCATACTTCTAGATTAGTACCTTTGGAATTAATCAAACCCATGATAATCACCGATGAATATTTCTTATTTGGCATAAATCAAATATGGACTGACCCTTCATTATTAGTCGATGTGGCTCAATTTTTATTGGTTTGAGTCGAAAAGATTGTTGAAGAATTGAAAGATTGGAAATTTTTTAGTGGGATTAAGAAAGAGGAAAAGAAGTTATAAATTAAATAACACATGGTTCCCGAGAACTTATCCAGTATAAGAAAAATGAAAGGAAAATAAAATAAAAACTTTGTTGATAAAGCAAAAATATGCATATAAATTATTTGGTAGCAATTGTTATCGAGAAGCGGATGCCCTCCAGAGTCTCACTTATCAAATTATGTTGTTTCCTTTGACTTTTTGGAGAGTTTAGTTTGAGGACTCTTGAGATTAGAGGGGTAAAATTCGGATGTATAGGAATTTGGGTTTATTCTTTCTAATGTTTGTTGTTTGTAAGGTGATTAATTTATTGTTTTCTTTTCCAATAAGTCTAATTTTATATGCCCACTTATCGACCTAAAATCATTACATTTCATGTAATTTTGGTTCACTTTGTGGCTTTTGTGGATGCTTTCGTATTCTATCCTGTTTCTTGATTTTGTTTTCTGTTTATCTTTTGATATGGTCTTTAGTTTTATGCACTTTGCTTTGTCATCTTTATAATATGTAGCTTATTCTTGAATTTAATAGGTGTTGGTTGACTATTTATTAGGGAACTCATTAAGTATTGAGGGGTGCTTTCCGATTCTGTATGACACTGTAAGTCAATGAAATTTGAACTACTTCATATGATATTCACTTTGCCCGTATAGTTATTTATGGTTCGCCTTGACTCAAATGTGCGGTATCTAAATAATAATTATCTTACGGGAGGAATTCTGCACAACTTGCAAACTAGCAAATTCAAAACTTTTGTAAGATTCTGCGTACACATGTATAATGATGCGGAATTATATTCTTAGCATATATTGATAGCGATAAAAGTTGCACATCTGATTGATTTTTTTAATTACTAAAGTCTCACCTGTGAGAGTATCAAAGGTACATCGAAGGCGTGGATTTTAAACTTAAAATTATGCAATTCACTTGAACTAATAATGTCATTATTTTTTATTTGGACAAATATACCTTTATGATTCATGTTGTGGTTTTCCACCTATTTAAATAATAAAGGTACTACTGTCCAAAACAAAAAACTGTCTTTGTCCCAATATTTTTTTATAAGTGTCTTAGAATTAGTTACTCATATTCTAATTTGCAGAAAATTGGTTTACAATTCCTTGCTCTTTTCTTTGTAAGCAAATTTGATAATGTTTCGAGAGTATGATGCCTCCACTGAATAACAATTCCTTCTTTGGCCAACTAAATACATGATTTAGTAATGTATGAACATCAGATAACATATCTTACAGAAAATCATTCAAATAACATATGAGTATATATATATATGTGTGTGTGTATGTGTGAAGAACAAATTTGATAAGCTTGATCATCACAGTTAACATAGTAAGCTTCTATGTTAATTTGAAGCTATAATATGCTTATTATCTATTTCTCGGTATGTAGAATTCTTATTAGATATATAACTTATGTTTTAGTTTTACTTGCACATGACTCAATCAATTTGTACATATATCCTTTTCATTTACATTTTGTTATCAATTTCCAGTAGTTGATTTAATTTGTTGATATAACGATTCATTTCAATTTTTGCGGTCTTGGGATGATATTGCTCTTTGAATGAAGCGTGTTCATTCAACAACAAATCGAGGGTGGAGAAAAGTTAACGAGGGTTATGTGTATTTTATAATTCTTAAATCGTATTCAAGTAATCGCGTGTCGATTGTTTCGTTCTTTGCGATACTACTAACATTTTGCTTTCTCTTATAAATAACTGATTTTTATTACAAACAATATTTGTGGGCGTTCTTAGATGGATAGCCTTTCTTTTCAAAGGTTTATGTAAGAAGACATGGTAGAGCTTAGCGGATCTACAAGGTAAATGTGTTAATATATGTATTTTTAAGAACATAGTTTATTAAAAGTGGTAATATTTTTTGGTAGATGATTGGGAAAATATATTGTTGTAAAATCATTTTTTGGGTACATTTGGATCTTTGTTTATTATGGTTGATCGGGCATTGAGCTTTGTTTATTTATTTGACATGATTAATGCAATTTCTATAATGTCAAGTTCTCTTTTGATAAAAGGTTTGCGAGGGTTTGTATGGAGCGATAAATATCTTATTTTTAAAACTAATTTACTAACTTTGTTGTTTATGGGTTTGCTAAAGTAATTGTATTTGGTGTTTTCCTTTGTTTTGTTCTTTGGCTAAATTATTGAAAGTAAACGGATCTTTGATATGTCATTTGTCTTTATGATTTCTTCTTTTATATCTACTTGGAGTTACTTACAGAACATGTATTCATACTTTGGAATTGAATTTGATGCGAGAACTTTTCTTAGTTTTGAATTGGGATTTAGGTTAAGATCTGAGGCATGGTTTTGTATCTCATGTTGTTTTCGTGCTTTTGGTGGTTTGTTTTCTCGTAGGGTAGGTTTAGATCTCGACTAAATTTTCTCGATAGTGGTGGCGACAGGAGACTATATTTTGCTAAGTCTTTGTCGATTTAATGTTTTAGGTAAATCACGAGCATGTAGCAATTTTTTGAGATCTGAAATGGGTTTACCTTATCTTAGATATTGAGAATTGCAAAAGCTAAAGTAATGTTCTAACTCTTGAATTTTTGTTTCTCTGTTACTTTCTGATAATTTGTTATTCTAATTTTGGGTGTATTTTCTTGGTTTCATAGTATTGTGGATTTTTTCAAAGAGATTCCTCAGTTTATAGTTGCTAAGTGGTTGCAAGTTCATGTGAGTGAGTGACTATATACATTTGGATATTTCAATTTTGTGACATGACTCCTTTTTACTTTTATTCAAGTATTTTACTACATTTACGGGGTTATATGAGACTTATAAATTTAATTTTGAGATGGGGGAAGGGTTAGTAAGCTAAAGAGGATCGTTTACATTCTACTTTTAGGAATACATTTTTCATTCTACTTTTAGTTTCTCCTTTTCAATATGACACATCATATTTTGTTTTGAACTTCTACTCTTATCTTTTAAGCTTGACTCATGTGTGGTGAGTGATTACTATACATTTGGATATTTCAATTTTGTAACATGACTCCTTTTACTTTTATTCAAGTATTTTACTACATTTTACGGGGTTATATGTAGACTTATAAATTTAATTTTGCGATGGGGAAAGGGTTAGTAAGTTAATGAGGATCGTTTACATTCTACTTTTTGGAATCTGTTTTTCATTCTACTTTGATTTCTCCTTTTCAATATGACACATCATATTTTGTTTTAAACTTCCACTCTTATCTTTTAGCTTGGCAATGGTAATGGCATCTTTGTACATTTGTTTAGTTTAAGATTTTTTATCGTATTTCATTTGTCGTCTGAGAACTTCATTATGTGTTTATATCATGTGATACTTGGAATTTTAGTTTGCCACAATATTTTTTGTTGGTCTCTTTTTGTTAGTATTACATTGCTCTCACTATATCATTCCACTTTTATGCTTATTAGACATTTTTTTTGGTATTGCCACAATATTTTTTGTTGGTCTCACATATTAGTATTACTATATCTTTCCACTTTTATGCTTATTAGATAGATTTGTTATTTATCCATGTAATTGATCTGATAATTTCCTTATTTAATTCACGATTTCTTACATGGTGACATGTTCGTATATGATGAATGTGATCTTTCTTTGATCTTATTTAAGCCGGTCTTATAAAGGCGTGCTTTTACTTGAGGTGATAGCGTGGAGGAAGAGTTTGAGAAGGATAAAGAGGAGATGTTAAATGAGGAAAATCGAACCGAGAAAAGCCCGTTTTACTCCTGGGTGAGGTCGGTGGACTCATGTACAAAAGAGGCTTACCTTCTTGGATCTTTGGAAGAAGCATGAGAATGCTAAAAGAAGAGGAAGAAACTCTTAAGAAGAGGAAGGATGCACATCTTGAGAATGTGATCATGCTCGAGAAGGTGGATAAAAAGGTCGGTCATTTTGGTTATAGGGTTTATTAGGTGCATTACGTTCTGATTTAGATGATAAGCTGAAGTAATGTCGAGGAGCAGACGCATTGCACATGTACACAATTCATTAACTCTGTTTATTACCTAATATGTGGTGTTTGTAATGGTATATGGCGGTGAGAAGGCTACACAAAAGACATTGCCTTATCCATTACACATCAAAGGAAGTTTTGAGCAGAGCATCAGGATATCTATTGGTCACTGAATTGACCTGCCAAGCTATTTGATTAGAGCTCTTAATCGTCCGAAGTGTGTTCCACATTAGACTTTTGCCTCCATTTGTTATATATTAGGTTGTGAATGTTTTGGTTTTCATCCTCACTATGACCTGAGGATTAGTCTGATATAGTTCTGAGGGTTACTCGACTTTGTTTGTGATTAAATACAATTGGTGAAGAAATCGGTGTAATCTTAAAACCAATCAAATATGAAGATGTGGATCCTCATGGGAGGAAGCGGAGGAGCATAAAGCGGGGTGGGAAGAAGCGGAAAAGAGTGGGAATAGGCGGAAGAACAAGAATTAGGGCGAGAATGTCGAAAAGATTGATACAAAGTGATAAAAGCGAATTTGCGTAAGCGAAAAAAGGAGTCTAGCAAACAAGCGGTGAAAAAGATTCTTTGTTTTTATCCATTTAGAAATTTATATGGGTCCTGTTTTTCCTTTTAGTCAATTATGTATAATATATATATTTCTTTGCGGATTCTATGAATGCGAGAGGACTCTATATATATTTTTTTCATTTTTGTTCTTTGTTGTTATGTTCTTTTATAGGAGAATTTGTCGAATTGAGAAAAGTGTATTTGTTAATTAGGAGATAAGGTATCGAAGAGGCTCTTTGTTAGGTTTCTTTGTTAGAAAAAGGAATCTTTGAATTGACTTATGGCATTTATTTATCGATACAATTTTGTTGGGACCTTTGCCAACATTTTACCAAATCCTACGGAACATTTCCTCTTTTATTTATTTGTATCAAAACAACAAAGGTGTTAATTAGTAGTATTTCATAGTTAATTTATAATTGTTAGTAGTAGTGGAGGTGTGGAGGTGCTTTTAAATGTTCTTAAAGAAAATATGAAGGTCATTTGGCATTAAGATTGTTTGAATTTAATAAATGTAGTTAAGCGCTGAAGTTCGATTTTATTGTTGAGTGAATGTGAATGTTGGTTTTAGTTGTTTCCTTAACAAATTCATTTTTTTTTGCCAGTCTCGATTTGTAAATAATGAGCATGTAGATACTCTTTAATCATTATAAGTCACATTTTTCATTTAGATTCATCTTTAAAGTATTAAATAATTACGAGCATTAAATAGTCTTTTAGGAATACGGAGTTAACTCTAGTTTCAAAATATAATTAGTAGATGATGAACACCATACATGATGCTGGGGTCTAGTGATTGTAACTAATGAAAACCATATAATTTTATTTTTGTCATCATAGTATTATTAGAAGACCAAAAGATGAAATAGATAAAATTTAGGAAAATCTTACTTACATCTAGAAATAATACATACATAATTTTAAGTTTTGTCCATTATATTTGGGGAATAGACCTCTCAAATTTGTGATTCATAATTAATTAATATATATATTACCACTAGGTTACTTCAAAGCTAATCATGCATTATTAACATGAAAAAGTTTTAGGCCTTATTTTCTTACAAATTTTAATGTCAATCAAACACTTGTAATAAATATAAGTCTCCATTTTCTTTTCTTTCACTTTATTTTACTTCATTTTTCCTCGAGTTCATTTTCTTTACGATATTCTTGACATCTAAACAAAACTTGAAACCTGTAAATGAAAAAAAAATATACCTACTAGTTTCCTTATACTACATCAGTCCCGTAATAAGTGTTTTTAACTTAAATCACACGTACTAATACACAAACTAAAATGGCAAAAATACCCTTAATATATTTTCTTTGAAGTTGAAGAGTTAATGAGTGTCATTTAATTGTAGTGATGGTAAGATGCAATAAATACCATTGACTGCATAAGGGCATATATGAGAAAATATTGCAAAAATTGTATTGGAGTTCTAACACATCACTTATTTTGGAAAAAAATATTAAGCCTAAAAAAATACTTATTGTGGGACGGAGGTAGTATTATTATTATTATTATTATTACTCCCTCAGTTCCTAAAAAAAAATGTCGTTTTAGAAGAAAAAATTTGTTCCAAAATGTTTGTCGTTTATAACTTTCGAGGAGAATAAATTATTTATTTTCCTATATTACCCTACCTTCTCTCATTGTACCAGAAATTCTCTCTCTTGTATTAATAGTTTTCAATGGGTAGTGATGAAATTTTAAACAAATTTTACTTGGTAAATGATACTTTCTTAATCCATGTGCAAAAAACCTTAAAATGACAATCTTTTTAGAAATGGAGGTTGTATTATTTAAAAATTGCAAGCGGATAGGATAGGAGAGAGGCAGATCCTCTCATCCCCAAATTCTCTGTCTCCCTTTGTGTCCCCACTTAGAATTTTTGCGACACGCTTTTATTTAATTTTAAAATTAATTAAGTATTAAATAAAGAGATAAAGAATCAAAATTTAAGTTGAGGGATCTGAGACATCAAAAGTGGGATCTGCTCTCTTAGGATAGGATAGCTAAAATATGAGCTTACATTTTCTATTTGAAAATTGGAAATGTGGTTGACTTTGAATTTGCTCTCTTTTCCTTTTTATTTGGTGTACATGATCAAATTTGGCCCCAAAATAGTGTGTGATTTATGAATGGCTTGGGCTGTAGGCCTTTGTGATGGTTAGCAGTCAAAGTAGACCTGGTTGCATGGGCTATCTGAGTTGAGATAAGAAAGGGCATCTTAACCCTCATGATTGGAAGAGTTCGGTTTAGTAGCGGGTTTCTCAGCATCGTACCAAAATATATCAACTTTGAAACTTTTTTATATTAAAAAGCCCCATTATTTTGAAAATTTTCTTACAGCTAATTGTAAATACTTGTAATAATAATTTTAAAAGAATGTGATGCTTTCAATACTTGTAATAATTTTATACTTTGTATACTTATAAATAGATATTATACATGCATATTCTATATATATTTGGCCTTATACGAACATACATTAAAATTTCAATACCAATAAATATGTAAAAACATTAATAAATAATTTTTTAATATGTTAATGCTACGTAGGAATTTAGGAAATATGTACTAATTAATTCTTATATTAATTTCCTAGATAGTATTAGTAGGTAAAATTAATTAATATAGCATATAATATAAGTAATATATTTTATTATTTAAAATAAATTAATAAATAAATCGACACTCTGAATCACCCAATTGAATACTTTTGAGTCTAGTTACTTTGTAGACTAGAAGAATCCTTCATACTTAGCTCTGTAAGATTCATGACCTAACCTACATGGAGATTAATGATAATATTATTACGGCTGAAATGTGTAATGTTAGTGCTTGAACTACACTTAAATTTTATTAAATCTCGATGTAATCGAGTAATATGATTACGATTGTACTTATATTGTTATATAAGAATAAAATACACAAACATCTGAAGTCTCTCTGCCTATTGTTACGACATGATTAATTTCCACCTTGACCCTTATGTTACATGCCTTCACTTTACCACAGAAGTACATGTGTCTAACACTCAAATAAGATTACGGTGTTGGACACTTCATTTTGTAATGTAAAACTAGATCTGAGCCAGTGACTTTGCGGACAGGGATTATTCAATTTTTAATAATAATTGTATCGCATCTGATTAATAAATTAAAAATAATAAAAAGATGGTAAATTGTTTGTGCGATGATCAAATTTTTGCAGAAAAACAAATGAATATCGTTATAGGGATAGTGGTGAGAGTTCTTGATTTGTGCATTACACTCTAAATATGTGTATTGTTTCTGAGGTGTGAAAAAAAGTGTGCATGGGACATATGTAGTATAGCGTGTAAATGTTATTGAGGACAATGCAGCAAAAACACCAGAAAGTTAAGCCTCCACATCATCAAAAAAGAAGTGATGCCACCAGAAGCATAAAGAAGAGAACTTGGAATAAAATATAAATGTCTAAAAGAAACCGTGTAACTCAGTATTGGAAGTTGAAACAACCAAGTTAAAAAGAAAAGTTATGTTGGTATTTTTGGTAATTTTTAAAAATACCTAAAATGGTTTTAAAAACAAAACAAAAATTAGGCAATCTAATCTAGAAGATCACATGTTCCTGCAGGGTTAGGTTCCTTTGGGTAATAATAATGCCTCCTTTAAAATACTTCACATATTTCAGACTTAATATTGGGATATACCAATTTATTGAAACGTATTAACAATTGGTTGTTTTTTCTGCTAGCATAAAATTTTGAGAAACAGGTGTAGCATTTTCAGTTTCACAAAATTGCTTTCAATTCACTATACCCACCTAAAACCAAAGTAGCAGTAGTACATGCTACAAACTAACCGCTGTGCAATATTTTAGCAACATCAGAGTTTGATTTAATGGAAAAAGTAAAACATAATAATAGTACACAACAGAAAATTCCAAATAACATCTTGCACATTTACACGCCATCAGCAATGCCCTCAAAGAATCAGAGGAGGCGCTTGAGAAGGGAACACCATATTGTCATAGATCAGTGGTGCAACAGCTGCACCAATCAAGGTCAACCCAGTATACTGCTTGATTCTTGAAGCTCCCTCCAATTAGTGCTGCTCCAAATGAGTATTCAGGGTTCATCGACCCACCCATTGAAGCGGTGAAGGGCCTGATGCCAAAACATTTGCCCGACTATAAACCCTATAGTCAGCAGTCCAATGGTTGCCATTGAACCACGTCTCGGATCCGCAGCTGCATAAACTGTGTAAACCAATGCAAATGTCATCACCCCTTCTAAGAGGAACGCTCCAAATCCAGTCATTTGTTGAGGAATAATTCCATGTATTGGAACATGCTGCACCCCAACCCACACCACCCCAACCCCAACCTCCCACCATTAAATTAAGAAGGTTCAATTATAGTACAAAAAGTTTAAGACTACCAAATACTTTTTGCGCATACTAAATTCTTACCTCTCCGACTATTGCAACTTTCAAAAAGCAGACAAGCCTTGACAGATCCAGAATTTGTGAAATCCAATAAAAGATAGCCATCATAATACTGATATATGGCCTCCAACGGCCATTCAAAAGTAATAGCAGATTTACATGGCCTACCAGAAATAGTGGGCGCAATGTAAACTTACAACCCGCCAATCACAAAAAGTAGTTGCAATTGCACTTCCTACCAGGCTATATGGATCTGATACAGCCTCCCAACAATTTCCCCTGTAACCAAAAACAAACATTGATAATTTCTGGCCACCACAAAATTAAATCAGTTCAACTTACAATTTAAAGTAGTACTCACTGGACGACATAGCAGATCCAATGGCAGCGAAAATGAAAGAAGAATGTAGAGATGAACTCTGCAAGATATGATCTAAGAGCATTAGCGGTGACAGAATGCTCTAACTGGGTTCTGAAGATGTCATTATATTATATAAACAATCTAGTGTCGATTTCTAGAAGAAGAAGAAGAGTTTGAATAATCTTTTAGAGTCGATAGTCTTTAAAACCCATTCAATCAAAAATTCCTCTATATTTTAAAATTCCCACCCAGACACACCTTATGTGTTGAGCAATTTTAGAGGAACAAAATTAATCCTAAATGCTCTCATTGAGCAATCGAAGGTAATATCTAGGAAAGATTACATGTAGCTCGCATACAAGCTGAGCGGCCGATCACGGGGACAACATTCTAACCATATAACAGATTGTTCCCACAAAAATAGTGCACCAATTCAAAAGCTAAAATTTAAAGTGATTAGAACTTCTCTCTCTTTGCAATACATAGTCCATACAACATTCAAATTCTCAACCTTAAGAACACACAAGTTCTTGATGTGACTTTAGAGAACCCCACTTGACAAATTTTTAGATTCAATTTTTATATTTTAATTTTCTCAAAGACAAACTACCGAGAACAATATATAAATTTCCTAACCTTCAACCTTTGCTGGGGAATGCTAGAATCACCATCGAGTTTACATTACCGGTGCATTTTGAGTAAAAGGCGCTTGAGTTGTGGGAAATCAAAATCTCGGCTTAATTTAGTATTCTCTTAACATCCTCAGTATATTCAATACAGGTTTACGGGTGAGAAGGATGGGGAGGTGCCAATAACCTCTCATCTGATACATGTCTGCTATAGCTTTGGCAAAATGCGCTTACACCTTGACTTTGAGGTCTCTTGATCTAGAAGAAAAGTACTAACGAGAGTGAAAACTTGTTATTTTTTATTAAATGAAACATATTATATGTATCAGTTCTTTACAAAACTCTGACACTCACCTTAAATGTTGGTGTGGAGTGAGACCAAATCTCTCAAAGTAAAAGTTCCATGCACCAAAGTCACCGACTATAGCAAATTGAAAGTCTCTCAGTAACGATGTATTATGTCACTTGTTAGGGTAAAAGCAATGATTTGAAAGCATGAATTGCAAAAAAATCTATCAGAAATAAGAGTACACAAAGCTTCTCTTCATTTAACGTCATGCTCAGCCAAGAAAGCAATATTGCTTTACTCCGGGTCGTTTCTGATTGTTACAAATTTTCGTGATTGCATCCCGCAGATAAGACAAAAATTAATGTCAAGATGGTTAAAAGAATTAGGTGTGCTTTAGAGTCAAACTTTAAGTTTAGTGTGAAGTTAAATAACTTTAAGTTTGTGGAAGTTAACGACTTTAAGTTTGTGGAGGTTTAAGCCGAAGGTACCTCAGAGGCCTTCACGTGATTCTCCCCAAGCTTTAAACACATCCGGGATCTCACGAGACCATAGCAACCAAAAAGGAGTTCATTTGTCACTGCCAACAAAGCAATTGAAAGCAATCGGTCTTTATCACTCACCTGTATGCCAGTGGGAAGGAAAGCGGGGTTTTCAGACCACAATTCTTACATATACACAAAACTGGCTGGCAAATGAACTTCAAGCCTTAGCATATACATTTTCAATTTTTTCTGAGAACTCGTGATTCTCCCCGTACCAACTTGAAATGTGTTCTTCTTCTATCCGCGATTATGGCAGAACTACGTTCAAATGATGATTCTTTATTAATGCTTAATAACTTGCATGTAATCGTAGTAAATCATCGATTCCTTGAGGTCTATTGCTAACTTTATTTGTGCTCTCAACCGTCGATGATCTTTAGCGGCTCTCGGTGTAAACTTCCTATGTCTTGATACAAAGCCATCCATCTTCATCAATTCTTCTTGAGAATTTTCGATTGCAAGATAATCGGATGTACTTCAACTTTAATAAAATCGCATGGCGAACGACTTTATCTCCGATTGGATTATATTTCTAAATAATTGTCATAATATTAATAAACATATGTAAATTTGAAATAGAATATTTATAACATTAGTTGAAAATTTATAGTAGATTCATTTTCAACTAATTATACATGAGTGAAATTAAAACTTATTGAAATTTAAGTTT